>ML994681.1:0-567588 GCA_010093925.1 Zopfia rhizophila CBS 207.26 | reverse complement strand
AAAAAAAAAAAAAAAAAAAAGAAAGAGCTAGAGAGGGAAAGAGATTAAATAGTTATAATTAAAATAGTCTATTTATAATCACATAGCCTACTATAATAGTAGTAAGTAAAAGAAAAAATATAATCTAAAATAAAATAGTATAGATAATATAGATAGTACAGACATAAAATAAAGATAAGGCAGTATATATATAATAAAAGTAGATATAAAGTACTACAAACGTAATAGGACTTCTAAATATATAATATTTTAGATTATAGGCTTTATAGAAAGATCTACTATAAATATTACTTATAATATTATTATATAAAGCTAGCTGTGCATGAATACTAGGCAGTGTAAATCTATACTAATAATACTTAATAACTAGTCTTAAAACTTATTTACAAATATAGTAAAGTAAAAACAGATAGGAAACTAATATTATATTATAATAAATAGAAGCTTACTTTTTATAGATAATAGCTTAATTTATAGAAGTAGCTATACCTAGTCTATAAACTTACTAGTTAGAATATTTATCTTTAGGTAATAGTAGCTAAGCTTTATAATAACTAAGCAGGTACCATTATAAAGCCTTTTTTTTAAATATAAGTTTTATAATAAGATAATAAAAGTATTTATATATAAATATAGTTATAATAGAAATAGACTAGCTAGCTCTAGTAACTATAGCAGCTTAATTAGAAATATATTCTATATTATATTATTTTTTACTTTTATAGTATTTATAGATATTAACTTTATTTCTGTACCTAAAAGCTGTAATAGTAGCTAATAGTTAATTACTATAATAAAGTTATTACAGATAGTAAGAATTATATATTCTTAGAACCTCTACTAGTTTATTACAGCGTGAGTTAGTAGCTTTATAGAATATATATAAACATAAAAATCACGTTTATTATAAAATATAGTAATAGAATTTAGTAGCTTAATTAGACTCTTTACTGTTACTATTACTAGTAATTAAACTTAGGCTATAAAATACTTATTATCTACTCTATTACAAATATATATATTCTTTTATAGATAAAGTATAATTAATAATAGCTATATAAAGAAATACTAAAAGCTAGTATCTATAATAGCAGGCTAGTTTCTATAGTAAACTATAAAAAAAAATCTATATAAAGTTACCGCTAAGAATAGTAGGCAGACTGCTAAAAAGAGTATTACTTAAATAAATATCTATTAGTATATAATAAACTATCTTAAAGTAATAATAATATTATATTAGTATTTTATTTTAAATAATAAGTATAGCTTGCTGTAGTAGCTTTATTAGATTTAAATTCTTAGAAATAAAGCATATAAAACCGTTATAGATATTTAGTAGAATTTAGAAATAAAAGTATATAATCTACCTATCTAGTAATAAAAAAGCAGTAATTCTAAATAACATAATATAAAAAATAATATTATTTTATAAGTCGTAGTATAAGTAGAGATAGTGCTAAAGAAATATCTTATCTATACCTATAAAACCCTATAAAAAAAAGTAGGCAGTTTATAGATAGTTTATAATAGTATCTATAATAATATTAAATGCTATACGCTAGTCTTTGTTTAAAAAGCTATATATATTCTAAAACTTATAGTTTTTATAGTTATAATTAAATATAAGTTTAGTAGTTAGTAGCTAGTTACTATAAGTATTACTCTAGTAAAATTAATAAAATAAAAGGCTAAAGTCGCTAGGCTTTTTCCTAGCGTTTATAAAAAGACTTATAAAAAGAAAAAAGCCATAATCTAAATACATATCCGGTTTATTAGATAGTTAATAGTCTAATTTTATAACCACATAAGAAAAATTATTATAGAATAACTAACAAAACTAATTCTAAACTACTACTAGATTTAAAATTAGGCTATAGAAGAGTGTACTAGTAAAAAATAGCTATTACTAATATCTATCTATAAAAATAATAGCTTTCTTAAAGCTATAAAACTATTCTCTATTATTATTTAATAGGTTGTAGTTTATATATGTGGCCTAAAAAATTAGATATTTCACACCATATACCATACAAAAATCCTAAAATAATATTAGACTATATATAATAGTTAGTAGTAGCTAAAGATAGTACTATTTACCTTAAAGTAAATTATAATAATATATATAGCTAATTCTAGTCCCTTTCTGTCACAGTTTCTAGACAGAAGTCTTTATATTAAAGACGTATTATAATAAAAAGTCTTAATAAAATATATTACGGCTATCTTTATATTCTGTATTATAATAAAAAAATGTTATAAGAGTTATTATAATCTACTCAAAACGCTCCGTAAGCTCTTCTATAGTAGTATTTTTAGAAAATATAATAATCTATTAATTAAAAAAATAGACTATAAGCGGCTGTATAAGTAGCTGTTTTTTATATATAGAAAACTTAAAAATCTATTAAAGCACCTTTAAAGGGCTAATATAATAGCCTTATAAATACTATTTTATTTTATTACTATTTATAACACAAAGTACGGCATAATCTGTTCCTTTATAAATATATTTATAAATATATTTTATAGTATATATAGTCCTGTAAACCTTAACGCTAATATATATAATATATTTATAAAAGAACTAAAAGTAATATAATATAACTTAATAGTTATTTAATAAAATGTCTATTTTATAGTAATAAATAGTAAGCATTTCTCTATTATTATAATAATAGTATTCTAAATACCTATTTATATAAACAACTATTTTAAGGTAATATGGCTTTAGAAATTTCTTTAAACACTATAGTAAATATCTTAAAGTATTTATTATATATAAAGTGCTAAGATTATAAACACTATAAAAGCTATAGAGCATATATATTTATATAATCTCTATAAGTATTCTTAAAGGATTATTTTCTGTTATAGAAATCTCTATATAAATAGCTAAATTAATTATAATAAAATCTAAATAATACTTATAGTTACTTAAGTTTAGAAATAGAAAAAAGTAAATATATAAAAGGCCGTGCTTTTAGTACTTAATTATATATATATTTTTAAAATAGTAGCTAAAGTAGTTTTAATTATAAATATTATAAAATAGTTTACGCACCTTCTAGCGGAAAACACAGATAATAAGATTAGACTAGTTTAAATTTATTTCTTTTATATAAAGTTTATGCTTAATTTCTGGCTACTATAAGCTTACTATAAAAATAATAAAAAAAGTAAAATAATTATAGTAGTAAATAATGGCTATAGAATTCTAATAATACTACCTAATAAACCACACGCTACTGAGATAGAAAGATGAAAAAATAATATAATAATTTAATATTATTAAATCTATATTATTATAAGCTAAGGTATTTATAATATTATTATAAAAATCAGCATAGAGCTGCTACTAGTTATTATAAATTTAATTAAAATAAAACTAGTTATAAAGCGCTTATATGTCTATAATAAACTACTAGAAAAAATAATAAAAAATAAATAAAACAGTTATTCTATTAGGCTGTAGATAGAGATAGTAGTGGTAATATATTTATTAAATAATAACTATCCGCGCTTATTCTTCTGTCTAATTTAATAAATATAAGCTAAAATACTAATCTTAATTACTATCTAGAAATATTAGTATATAATAAAGTAGTATATATGCAGTATGTGTAGTACTAATATACTTAAACTAATACTAATTTTCTTTATTATAAGCTATAAAAATAAGGGGCCGTATATTAGCTAGTATAGTTAAATTAGAAATAATTATAACTAGCTTATTACTTATAAAGAGATTCTTATAGTGTTAATCTATATTTATTTTAAGTATAAAATAAAGCTATAAAGTAAGAATAACACATATAGTTTTTTTTATAAACTGTAGCCACTTATAAACCATTTAATATACGTAGATATATAAATTCTTAATTTTATAAAGTATAGCTATAAGCTTTTATAGTGTCTATAGATTAAGCTATAGATTTCTCTACACGCAGGCATCTGCGGTATATTACGGGTTATAGAAATAAAGCTAGATATATTATAAAGCTTTATCTAGTTCTAGCTCTAGTAGTCTCTAAACGTGATATAGTGCGCTGTGGATCTGGAAGACCTATACCCCCCTAGTAGATACACTATAGTCTATAGGTATATAGTCAAGAGACGTAAACGCAAACGCGGTGTTATAGATATAGAGGTTAATTCAAAACTCTCACCCCTATACATCATTACCGAGAAGGAGGCTCTGTAAATGCTGTGGTAATAGATAGTATAAGAGTAAGTCTATCTCTCTGTTTAAGCAGCAGGATATAAACTGCGGGTCTATTACTATAGAGGGAGCTGTGCACTCTATAATCTAGTAGTACACACCATAAGATCTATAGTTAGCTATTATAAGCCTAAGATCAAAATTAGCAACTAGTACAGGGGTATGGGGACGGATAGGAAGTGAAGCTATAATAGTAAGAGTAGAAAGAACAGGAGAAGTAGGAGAAGCAGGGGGAGTAAGGGAAGCAAGAGAAGTAAGGGGAGTAGAAGAAGTAAGAGAAGTAGAAAGAGTAAAGGGAACGGAAAAAGTAAGAGAGATAGAGAAAGCAGAAAGAGCAGAGGGAGTAGAAGGAATAGGAGTAGAATTATCGCGGTAGCGTTGAAGAGGACGTTGATTGGCCACAGTAGACTGTCACTGGCGTTAACGAGAGCTGCCTGTAGTAGAGCATTCTGCACAGGTAGTATACAGAGCACCTAGATGGTTAGTATAGAAATTAGAGATAGAGTAATAGCAGAGATAGGAAGAGCAGTAGCTGGTATCACGGGGCTGGCTTGTGATAGGGGTAAAATCCGCTGGCTCCTGCAGCTCACAACGATGCTGCTCGCGGGCGCCACGGGATCGAAGGGCTTCTCATTAAGAAGTGCGGCAAGGTTGGCAGGTAGAAAGGCAGGTCCCGTTACGATTGTGGGGAAAGGTAGAAGTAGGCAGCTGCTGGGTGCAGACATTACAGATGAAGGGCATTTGTTAGAACGAAGGGGTGTACTGGATTGGAAAGATGTAAACATAGCACGGACCGTACGGAACAAAATAGGGCCGGGCAGAGTTTGAAAAACCTTCCCAAAAACCTCAGGGCACGGACGGGAACACCAGAAAAATCGACAGGTAACACCGGCAGTGCACGAGGCAAAAGGGTGTAATAAAGAGTAAAAATAGCAGGAGGATATAGTAGACACGATGCGCGTTCTTTTAGTACAAATAGAGAATAGTCAACTCTCGCGTAGCGAGAGTTGACTATTCTCTATTCATTAGATAGATTCTTCGTTTTTGCCTCTTCCACTTCTCTCAATTCATCATCTCTTCCCGCAGCTTCTGAATTCCTCGTCCCAATTCGGCTTTCTCAATCCACATGCGAGCTATAGCCAGCTACAAACGTTGCCTCCTACACCGCCCTCATAACCGTACCGTCCCAGTCCGAAGGCACCAGTGCTCCAGTCATCTAGCAACTACCATTGGATCCTTCAAATCTGAACAGAACCAACAACGGCCCTTTACATCTGGATATCTTCATATCAGGTGGAAACAAATCCAGCTCTCTACTTTATGGAGTAATTCTTTGAAGACATCGACCGTTCCGTTGATAGAGGCCTTTATGCTGAGCTCATTCAAAACCGCGCTTTTCAGAGCAATACCCTTAAAGTGCGGTATCCCTTAAACGGGTCCTGTCTATCTCTCACCCAAAATCACCACACTCTCCGACACTCTGCAGACTCCTCTTGAAATCAAACATGACACAACCTGGCTCCGGCTTCGAATACATAGGATGGCGTGGTTTCTCTATTCACCTGGTCTCGTACCATCTCTCATTCTGGGCAAGAACAAGCAGCTCCACAAATTTCACTATCAAATCGTCTCTCATATCTGCCGCTTATCAAAGCACACAATGGGCAGCAAAAATGTTAGCGTTAACTGGAGTATCTAAATGGGCATACTACGAAACCACATTTACGGCTTCAAAATCCACGCCAGACACCAATAATCTGCTCATTTCCTCAACATCTTCCCAGTCCGAGACCCTCCAATTCAACCTCATATCCCTCTTCCCACCACACACAAAAACCGCACGAACGGCGCTCGCCAAGACCTAATGCAATCCCTCCTCTCTCTAAACTTAAAATACTGCGCGTCCCAGCGGCAACAACCTAGAAGGTTAAACCGTTTCAGATCACCGGAAATGGAATGAGATTATCGGACCACTGACTTCTCGTCCTGGTAGACGTGGGGACTGGGGGTGTTGAAACCCAGATGGGATGGGGCTGTTCGAATGGTTGCATTTTGCGAGGATCTCGTTGGGCCGGGTGGGAGTATAATTCTAGGTGTTTATGCGGCATATTCGTTACATGGGAGAGGGTTCCGGAGGAGGAGTTGCAACCCTTCGTCGATGATATTCTTGAAGAACTTGAATGTTCGTGGACAAGCAGATTCCGAGAATGGTCAGCTCAGAGTGGGGGATGGAAGGGTGGAACAGTTTCATGTTCCAATATATTGGAATCGGGAACGAGGACTGGTTTTCGAATACTTTTGATTATCGCTGGCCAGCATTCTATACTCAGTTGAAGGAGAAGTATCCTATAACATCACCTTCGTCGCTATCATAACGAGTCACACTTCCTGCAGGTGTTCCATTCGACAACACTTCTACGGCGAGAGCTCCAACTTCCTAGGTCTCTACTCTGCATGGGATAATTGGCCTCACGGCAATAACACTTCAATTCAGGTCAAATCGTCCGTATCGCCCCATTCCACCTCCCGTGGGACGATTCAAACTTCGTGACCTCCAACAGTCTTACTCTAGCTTTGCACTGCTAGGGATTGCGGCTACAGGAAGCCTTTTTGGGCTAGATTTAGACATCTGAACGGAAGGATTTTGGATTCGACTGGACACTTAGGGTAGGAGACAAGCTGAAGTCCCCTGTATATTTCGGTGGGGCTGGAGGTGTGCTGTATTTGCATAGTCCCTGGTGTTTGAACAACGCCCTCGTTTTATAACTCTTTGCCCATTGTCACACCTTCCTTAGAGTTGTCTAATGTCTTACTCTTGAACTAAAGTATCCTGGGGAAGCTAGTGTTGCATAGGAAGGACTTTCGATCAAAGGGAGCAGAATAAAATCGAAAGGAAACTTTTACTTGTTACTTTTCCGCTTCGAGAGCGGACTCAATGGTCCAGAGGAATTACGCAAACCTTTCCCAGATGGATTGGGCCACTATGGTGATTCTTCCATTGTCGTGTATAAACCTTTTGGTGCTGACTCAAAATACCATAGTATAGGTCCTGAACCTTTCTCAACGCCACATTACCCGGCCGTCCCTAACCATCATACATGCGTGCATAAAAACCATTCGTCCGTGTATCGCTCATGCAGGCTGCTCGTAAGCCCTCTTAACTACCCTCGAAAATTCTAGAAATGCGTTAGCGGATTATTCCCAAAAGTGGCAGAAGTGGAAGAACTCACGATCGAACTTAACATTCTCCCTCACCACAGTTCCCTTGGCCTCATTCTCCTTATTTAGTGGTACCGTAACCTTTTTACCCTCAATAGTCCACCCACAAACGCTACTAACGAAATGCTCAAACTCCTTGCCTTGGAGATTCAACCAGCTCTCCAGGATGCCACGATCAACTACCCGTATGGCCTGAGCAACCGTGCCCGCAATACGAACCCGCATCTGTTCCTCGAATCCAGACACGTCTGCCACCAAGTCCGCGTACAAATCATCGCTGTCTAGCGTAGACCAGAACGTAGCGTAGTCGGCGCCACCTAGGAGAGAGTTGAGGATGTTGAGTTTCTGGACTGCTTCGCTGAGTGGTGCGTCACCGGCAGCAGGAGCTTGTGAGGACGTGGAGAGAGGTGCAAGGGTGTGGGTCGGGAGGAGCGAGAGGCAAAGGCTAAAGTCGGGGTTCGGGAAGACGATGAGGGCTTTGACAAGGATGTTCGTGATGGTTTCGTCGCGGGCTAGGTGGGGATTGAATTGATATCTGTTGTAGCAAAGAGGATGCGTTAGTAAAGTCCCAGTATCATGCTAGTTGCAAAAAAGTGTCGGCTGTGCGCGAAGTTCAGATAGAGCTAATTAAGAAACGTCAACGGGGCGGAGTGATTCAAGCTCCAGGTCCCTCGGGTAATAGGAAACGTTGTGGTTTTTGTTCATCATGTAAAACAACCCAAATGTCTGTAGGAAATTATTGGTCATGTGTACGTACAGTTTCAGCAAGGCGAGATTGGCATAGCAGTCATATGTCTGATTTTCACACTGCTGCATCACGTAGTCTTGGAAGACCGCCGTCGTCTCGGGATTGTAGCGATCGAGGCCATTCAGAATCTGCTCGATATGGTCGGGCCGGTCTGGCGCGTAGTCGAAGGGGACGCCCATGGTGGTTGATGTGGATGTGCGACAGCGAGACGGTGGAGTAGAGATTGTGGATTTTGAGTGCGATGGTTATGTAAGCGCCAAGATTTTAGCGGAATGTAGTTCGGGCCGAGACATTCACTCTTCACCATTTTCATTCGCTTTTATCCATTCACGGTATCCCGAACTTAGGGGTCTTTCGATAGCTTTCGGGAGCCATTCACATTTAGTTGAAATTCTATCATTCCTCCCTCCACTATGCACGGAAGAATCAGATGGCTTTGTGGACGCTTTCAAGATATTGATTTATATAGAACATGTACTGAATGCCGGAAATGAACTAATCCTACACAACTAACATCAAGGAAACCCCTGCTGCGCATTTCGGTATGGTCCATCTTATAATATCGAGAGCATCTCCCCTGGAATCAAACGAGCATTCCGGTCTTGCCGCAATCCTAGAGCAATCCATAGCGCGTCGCCATTGAATTTCAGAGCGCCATCTCCGTCATTTCCTCCAGGCAGAGCGGTAAACACTCTGTACCACAGCATGGCAAGATCTGGAATCGGAACGCAGGAGTTGTTACTACTGTGGCAATCGAAGATATTCTACTTACTGAGGGTAAGCCAGAGCAAAGTTCCCGGATTGGAAGCTGATGGTATATTTCCAGCGCCACCAGGAGCACCCCAAGTTCGATTACATCGGAGAAATCATTTGCTAGATCACCTAATGGCGAGTCACTATGTCCAATTAGAACTCGGTCAACGAAGCACTATTGTCCCTAGGATGGGGTCGCTTACAAATTGGACTCTTGAGAGCAACGCTATGCACCAGCTCATGAATAAGCGTGAACGATTTGACTGATAGGCTCGTAATGAGTGAACCTCTAACAGGATCAGCAGCAAAGAGGTTGTTGAAATCAAAAAAATTGCCACCATTATGTTTCGTCCGCTACCCATCCAGCGTATTCAACGCATTACTGTTGTTCAGGACATTGAACCGAACAAGATCGCTCCATCTATGGTCACTCCCAGTGAACATATTCTGGAAATCGAACCAAGGCTTCCCGTCAAAGAATGTAACCGTTTGTGCCTCCAGTGGTCCGTCTCCAAGCTGGAATGTAGGCACCAGGAAGCTCCCCGGCACTGAATTGAAGAAAGGTTTCAGCTCATTCACTGCAGTGTCTGCGTCGTTAAGAGTTGAAATGCGGTTGAGGTCGACCGGATAGCATCGCTGGGAGCTGAATGGCGCTGAACATTGCACGCTTGTGTCCCGGCAAAGGATCTTGATGTTGCCAAGCGCATTATCCGCTTTTGCTAGTTGTCCGAGATTATCTATCGCAAAGTAAGTAATGAGCCTATTTGAGTTGAGTTATTCTCGTCATAGCAAACCTGAGACTTTTTTATAGTCGTCAATGGACGAGCCCGTCCCGAGGAAGGCATCCATGATTGTCACGATCTGAGAAGGGACATTTTCCTTGTTCCCGCCAGTAATGAGAAGTGCATCATCGAGATTGGCTAAAGCTCTATTCAGCAGAACCAAGGCGTTGTTGATCCACGCTTGAACACTCTTGTTTCCGCAATCATTATTATCAAAATTAATAACGGCCCTACCAAATGGGACGAATAAAGGCAGAAAACAAATAATGATTGCTTTGAAAATAACATGGCTAGCATAATTGCGTAAGCGATGCGAGAATGAATGAAGATTGAAATGCGTGGATCCGCTCGGGATGCTCGCGTTCTTAAACGAATTCTCTTCAACAGCAACGTCAGTTTACCCCGAGTCATCATATCAGCTTCGAACATGCTACTCAAGTTACTCACTCAAAATCGAATCCAAAATGATGGCTAATTTTGACGTTCGAAACCTTCACCCTCCTGTTTCAACTACTTTTGAAACACTGATATTGATCACAATCATCAGCAGGCACAGCGGCTAAGCTTGTTACATCCCAAATTCTGGTAGATACTAGATATAACTTTGGATCTGAACTCATAAGTGTTTCTTTATCACTTCCCAAGATTTAAGTATTTTGTGGGTCTTGGTTTCGTCTTGTCTTCAATTCGTATCATATTACCCCAGACTTTTTCCCCCGCTGTCTATTGGTCATCTGAAAAATGGCTCTGCTCGATCTGGAATCTTGCATTTTGTTTCAAGCCCTGCTGACGCTACCCACGATGCTGTTATTTCTCGAAGTTAGTTGACATCATCTAGCCTTGTCCGATCCTTGAGGGTGATTCTGAATAGTTCTAAGAAAAACGACTGTTCAGTTAAATTCCAGTCTCGAGATGTTCCATTATGCTTGCATTTAGGATTGAGTTCTCCTTAATATCTCAGACGCCCACGAAGGCATCTTCAGCGATTCCAAGCCATTCATTCTTTCCCTTCATTAACCTTTAAGATGGCTCGACCATCTTCTTTTGCCTTCCTTCTCTATCCTCCTCTCTTCTCTCTATTGACGTATGCCCAAGTTACTTCCTTCTGCACTGACGATCCAAACGATAACATTGGTACCATCTGCTTCGGCCAAGTGCCGGTAACTCCTACTCCTACCTCAACTCTTACTTCAACAATCTCCCTCTTGAGCCAGAGCTGTACGGATGACCCAAATGATGATTTTGGTAGTAGTTACTTTGGACAAGTCCCTGCACAGCATTGCCTCCCTCGAACAGCCTTTTCATTACTGCAGCACCTACTACCACGCCACAAGATACTACGTTAAGGATAGTGATCTTAGGCTAAAGCTGTATGGATGGTCTGAATGATGATTTCGGAAGTATTTGCTTTGGGCAGGTTCCAGCCACAGCCTTACCGAGCCAGCCGAGTTCTGGGACAACGACGACTGATGCACCACCGCCGGCAGGTGGTTCGCAGACACAGGGTTCTGCTTCTCCGAGTACGACTAATTCAGATGGAGGGGCCCCACCTCCGGCAAGTTCTTAATGTGTGCTTCCATTCAATCTTTGAGGCTTAAGCTAACTTTGAATAGCCTCCTCCGCCCCCCTGTGCCTCCTGTAGGTTATTCATGCCTTACATCCCCCCCTCCCTCGTAGTTCATGTTGACCTTTTCCTAGCCACTACCACCGCCGCCGCCTCCACCTCCAGTAAGTCTACCTTTGCCCAGAACCCAATCAGCTTCTAGTACTCATCGTTCTACGTAACAGCCACCACCACTACCAAACTCCCAAGGCGGAGGAGACCAGTCGCAGCCAACCCAGGGTCCTTCCTCAGCCAACCAATCCTCAACCAGCAGCCAAAGTAGCAGTAGCAGCTCATCGTGTACTCTCGCTCTGGCAACTATCACACCGGAAAATAGCGACTTCACGAAACTCGACGGACGTAAGCGTTCCCACCTCCTCTGTCCTTGTCATCTCTCGGAACTATCCACTCACAGGTGACATATACAGCACCAAAAGGATTCACAGACTTCTCTGCGACAGCAATACCTAGTCTGTTTCAAGCGGTGTTCAACCGAGTGCGATCGTTGTTCCGGCGACGAGTGCTGCTCCGGCTTCCAGTGCGGTGCCGGTGAGCAGTGCGGCTCCGAGTTCCTTTCCTCACAAGAGACTAAAAGCGTGTTAAAATTGTCCGAATTTAGAATTCAAAATAGAGCGCTTATGTTTCGAAGCCCGAATACTTCTCCATTCGGCCACAGGTCGCCGGGTAAGTGCAGGGTGAGTGCACCCAGCCACCAGTGCCACAACGCCACATGCCACTATCGATAATGTCTCCCAAAATTTCTTCCCCACCAAACATCCAATTCCGGAGCAACCACAGGTAACAAACAATAATGCCGTCCTATGACAGTGAATCTTCTGATGGGGGGGACAACTATACGGAAACGAATGTGCTCCTGGGTTACGCGTCGAAAGAACCGACTGGCGACACGGTATCGCATCTCGGCGGTTGGCCTGTATGTACTCACTATTTCCTGCAACTTTATATGTCAATGTTGAAACTGAGGCTAACTGATTAACGCAGACATGGCTCGACGACAAGGCCGCTCCCTCTGGTGCACTATCGAAGTGCAAAGTCTGCAATGGCCTGCTCACCCTCCTCCTCGAACTGAACGGCGACCTACCGGAACACTTCCCGGGGCATGAAAGACGATTATATATTTTCACCTGTCGGCGGAAGACATGTAGGAGGAAAGAAGGCGGTGTAAGAGGTATACGAGGCATCAGGATCGCAAAGGGTTCAGAAAACAAGACAAACACAAAGCCAGCTTCCCCAGCACCTGTCGCAGAGGGAAGGAAAGAGCAGAAGCTACTCGGAGAATTGATCTTCGGTGTCTCGGGCACAACTTCAAGCACCAAAAACCCATTCGCGAACCCCATCGCCTCAAACTCAAACGGCAAAGCGCCTGCAAACCCTTTCGCCTCTCTTTCATCTACCGCAAACCCGTTCTCCACAACATCTACACCAACACCGCAGTCCTGCGAACCAACAAAGGACGAAGCAAACTCGACCCTCCCCGAAACCTTCGCCCAAAAAGCCCGTCTCTCGTCCCCACCACCACCAACCCAACCACCGCGTCCCCACGAGCCATGGCCTCAACAATCCGCATTCCCGTCTCCATACCCCTCCTACTACCTCGACGCCGAATACGAGACCCTAGATGCACCCTCCAAGCCACAGATCCCAGACAACGCGCGCATGGACATGGATGCGGACGGTAGTGGCGGGGTCGGAAAAGAAGATAAAGAAGCCTTCGAATCCACTCTCGATAAAACGTTCCAGAAATTTGCGGATCGTGTGGGCCAGAATGCTGAACAAGTACTTCGATATGAATTCCGAGGAAAGCCGCTACTATACAGTGACAGTGATGCTGTTGGAAAACTCCTCGCTCTACAATCTGGCGATGCAAATGCCAAGATGAAAGTCGGATGGGGTAGGTCGGGGATCCCTCAATGCGGAAATTGTGGCGCGGAGAGAGTATTTGAGATCCAGCTCACGCCGCATGCCATTACGGAACTTGAGGCTGAGGAGATGGGGATTGAGGGCATGGAATGGGGGACTATCATTTTGGGGGTTTGTGGGAGAGATTGTGCTCCCAGCGATGTGGAGACCGGGGAAGTAGGGTATGTTGAGGAATGGATGGGGGTGCAGTGGGAAGAGGTTGCCAAGCGGTAATAGGATGAGGATAGGGATTCGGGATTCTGACATTAGGTTTTCAGAGAGGGCTTGTTAGGGATAGCGAATTAGAACAGATTTCATGAAGTGTAGTGAATGCTGCATATGCCCCTCCCCCCCAAAAAAAAAATCGTCGCTTTTATGTTAATGTCGATTGAGTATCTTCACCTCTGCTTCTGTTTAACGCCATGGTTTTTATGTACCTATCTTACCTTCTAGTCTTGTTTTCTCTTGGTGTACACCTAATTCACCATGTCCCGTCCCTGTCAACCCTTCCATCCTTACCCTCTCCTCCTCGTCCAATCGACCAGCAGTCCTAACTTGTCACACCGTCCAGACGTTGCCCCACCCCCTATTTCCTTTCTTCGCACGAAACATCCTTCTCACCCGCCTCCTCGCTTTCCCCACCTTCCTCTCATTCATCAAAGAAAACCACTCGGGTCCGTCCGTATCCAGAATCAACAAATCAAATACCTAGCAAGTTATTGAAAACATTTGATTTGCGCCTTAGGCAACTGGTCGACCCCTGTCGAAGATTATGGTGCATAGCCATGTGAAGGAGCTGAATGGCTGAAGGATTCGGTGTGGCGTCCCTAGATAACACTGCGTGCTATGTCAATCCCATCCTAGAGACTGCGGAAATGGTAATCAGCATTATTTTGGGCGACGACGGTAATTAGTGGTGTGGAGAAGGATGAGGTTAAAAGGCGAGGTGAGATAGGGTGGACATCTTCATAACTTGAGAAACCATTTTCAGTACCAGCGCCTTGGGTTGCTCTCCCTCCTTTTTCTAACCGTCGAGCTCTACCCACATTTTCACCATGAAGCTGTTATCGTTATCAATCAGCCTATTGACTCCGGCAGTCGGCCCTGTCTCGTCTTTCCCGTCTTTCCCGTCTCATCTCTCGGAGGCCATGATCCAGATTCGCGCTGCGAATGAGGCGCGGGCGAGGGTTGAAGGAGCTGCTTTGGGATATCCATTCGCGAAACGTGAAGAGCAGTGGAGGAAGGTTCAGAATGCCCATTCGCCAAACGACAATTGGTGGGTGTAACATCTCCATCCGACGCAAAGCAGCAATATGTGAGTAACCAGGACAAACACAAGTTCATTCCCCAAGTGGGAACAACCAGTGTGGGCCATGTACGTACCATATCCTGCTCATCCATTCGTCGCGTCAGATGCTCCATGCAAAATGCTAATCAGGCCAGGTCCTGGACTCAACGTAATGGCTAATCATGGCTCCCTTCCTCATAACGGCGTCGGCACTATGCAAGATTTCGTTATTGAATTCCAGGAAGCTTTCTGCATGGAAATTGATGTCGCCATATTCCTCGCAATATATGAAGCTATCTTCGATGACGACCTTCTCAAATACTCCACTGGCGGACTATACCCATCTCTTCTCAATCTCGGTGAACCCTTGGGAGAATTTCAGGGATTATCCGAATCCCACAACAAATACGAAGGCGATGTATCGCCAACACGTAGTAACCTTTCCCAGTAGTAAGTTCCCCCACCTCCCTCTCCCATGCACCCACTAATGTACCTTCAGCGAAAACCACTACGTCCTCCAACTCTCCAAATTCACCACCCTCTACGAAATGGAGCAAGAGAACGGTGACTCAGTTGACCTTGCTGTTCTCACCAAATACCGCAACGAGTGCTTCCAGGAATCCGTGCACAACAACCCTTACTCCTTCAACGCGCCCTTCAGCGGCGTCATCGCATCGCCGGTCGCCTAGTCTTTCCCATACCGCTTCATGGCCAACAAGCCAGCCGAACATCTCATGGGTCTTCTCGAAAATGAAACATTGAAGCCATTCTACAGCATCACGGGTGATTATCCGAATTTTCAAATATACTCTTGGCCACGAGAAATTCCCGGGACAACTGGTACAAGCAGAACCTGGTCGGTTACTACACGGTACCATATTTTGCAGAGGATGCGGTAGCCATGGCACTCGAGCATCCTGGGTTCCTTTCGGGAGGTATTAATACTGGAAAAAACAAATATATTTGTTGTGGTCAATCCCGAGGACTTGACGTCGGGCTGTACAATGCGAAGAATCTGCTGGAAGGGAATAATTGGATCTGTTTTGGGCTGCCAGCGAGCTTGATGCAGGAGCCAGATTTCCTGACAGGCTTATATTCGGACATTGATCCTGCTATGAGCAAGTTGGGCGCTGCGATTAAAGACGCTACGAACGAGTTGGGGTGCCCACAGTTGAATGAGATCAACAAGAGACAATTTGATAAGTATCCGGGGTACACTAAGTTGAAGAATAAGAGAATGTATTGAGTATCATAGCCTTGAATACATCCAGTAATACAAGTTGAATACCAATTATCTTCGGCTATTAACCTATAACCAAGTGCCGAAAGCTATCAGGGATGGGATACCGATACTTCCGAAACTCTATGCATATCTAGGAGTTTGAAATGAAGTGTTCCCTACTTGTTTTCGTCGGCTGAGGATATTAGCACATCAGAGAGTCGAGAACGTCACAAATGAAATGGAAGTCTCCGGATGCCGCTGACTTGCCGATGATGCCGCTCCAATGCCGCTCCAATGCCGCTCACGTGAACTGCCTCTCACATCAATTGTTCGGCTCCATCTTGGCTCCGAGCGAAATCCGTAAAAGTGTGCAGTAAGTGAATTATCGCATATTACTTCGTGAGACCGTAAGCCAAACAACGGGAATCGTCAGTCCACAATTGTGGGGGGAAATGCTTTCAATGATGAAATTTCTTAAAATGGAAAGTCATGAGGCACAGTGTGGAACACTCCGATTAAAGAGTCTCAATGCCGGTTGTGCTACATCGAAGAAGTATAAGAGCTGACGATAGCATCCTCTGGGATGTTAATATCAAGCAACTCTGAATCTTACTTCTATCTTCAACTTGAAAACTCAATCTTAACCGACTTCCAAAATGACCATCACAAAGTACAAAGCTGCCGCAGTATGTAGAATCACTTTGATTCTGATATAAACAGTTCTAACTGTGGGCAGGTTACATCTGAGCCAGGTTGGTTCGACCTCGAAGCTGGTGTCCAAAAGACCATCAACTTCATCAATGAAGCTGGTCAAGCAGGATGCAAGCTCGTTGCTTTCCCTGAAGTTTGTGAGTACCGGAGCAAACCATCCATCCAGCCGTCATACTCACATATCGAAAGGGATTCCTGGTTATCCTTACTGGATGTGGAAGGTCAACTACCAGCAATCTCTTCCCATGCTAAAGAAGTATCGTGAGAATTCCCTCCCGGTTGACTCGGAGGAGATGCGTCGTATTCGACGTTCTGCTCGAGACAATCAAATGTAGGTTCCCCATCTATATTGCTCAGCCAGCTTTCTCACCCACGCAGTTACGTTTCTCTCGGCTTCTCTGAAATCGACCACGCAACCCTCTACCTCGCCCAAGTCCTCATCTCCCCTACCGGTGACATCATCAACCACCGCCGCAAAATCAAACCCACACATGTCGAAAAGCTTGTCTACGGTGACGGCGCAGGCGATACCTTTCTCTCCGTCACTCAAACCGAACTCGGTCGCGTCGGCCAACTCAACTGCTGGGAAAACATGAATCCGTTCCTCAAATCTCTCAATGTCAGCTTCGGCGAGCAAGTTCACATTGCTGCCTGGCCTGTCTATCCGGGAAAGGAAACGTTGAAGTATCCTGATCCGGCGACCAATGTTGCTGATCCGGCGTCGGATTTGGTGACACCGGCTTATGCGATTGAGACAGGGGCATGGACTTTGGCGCCGTTTCAAAGGTTGAGTGTCGAAGGGTTGAAGAAGAATACTCCGGAGGGAGTGGAGCCAGAAACAGATCCAAGTACGTATAATGGACATGCGAGGATTTATAAGCCAGATGGAACATTGGTAGTGAAGCCGGAGAAAGATTTTGATGGGTTGTTATTTGTCAATGTAAGTTCTTGCATCTATTTCCGTAACCGTCCGAGTAGATCACTGACTTATGAAATACTAGATTGATCTCAATGAGTGTCACCTTACCAAGGTTCTGGCGGATTTTGCTGGCCATTACATGCGCCCAGACTTGATCCGTCTCTTGGTTGATACTCGTCGCAAGGAACTCGTGACAGAAGCGGACCCAGAGGGTGGGATTGCGACATATTCAACTCGCGAGAGACTTGGTTTGAATCTTCCCCTTGACGCTAAAAAGGATGAAAAGAACAAGCGGGGAGTAGTCGGTGTGGCTGGTCTGAAGAAAGCGGAGACTGCGAATGGAGCCCAGATTTAAGAGGTGAATTATGGAGAAACGTTTGGACTACATCCAGATTCGCGCCGGAGTACAAGGTTAAAGAGATACATAATCTATGCTTTCTCTAAACGTTTGTGTATTCCCAAGTCAAGTCTTAGTCGCATCCCAAATTGGCCACAGATTTCCTACAGTATAGAAGCTCTTGTATATTACTGTTTTAAAAAAGGAAAAAAAAAAAAAAAAATTCCATCTCTCCTTCCTATACCAAGTACCACATCTTCATCTTACCTACCACACCGGTGATCACTAATTCGTTGGTGTGTATTCCATGACCCCACGTACAGTCCATCACATCCTACTCTCACAATGCAAATGGACAACCACGACGTTGTGCCTCTCTTCATGTGGAGTGACAAGGTGTTTCATTTATCTAAAACGTGAATTTTTTCGTATCCACAAGGCTGCTCGATCCCATAAGACCTCCCGGGAAACCACTTAGCGACCGTCCAGGGGATCATCGTCAGTAGAAACAACTCTAGCAACGGACCACTTGTTTTACCCAGAACTGCAACATGACCTCACCTCCATCCCAACAAAGCTGCCACTACGGTGAGCAAACCGAAGTTGTTATGATGGAGACGCGATTATCAAAGTTCCGAAAAGATGATACCGGCAGTATCGGTGAAGAGGATGAATCGGATCATAATGACGACCTTGCCTCAACCTCATGTCCAGAGAGTGAGAACTGTGAATCTTCATCCAGTAAGAAACTCACGCCAATGGCGTTTGGACACCAGGGGACGACGCCTTCATTCTTACGAATCGCGGGGCTGGATGGACCTTCAAACGAATCAGTAAAACCTACCAAGCGGCAAAGCCATCAAACAGATGGTTATATCAAGATGGTTGACACTCACCGGAGGGAAGAAGCTACCATTAGCTAAGAGGGCAGAGGATGATGTTGTTCCTAGTTATTTGGCAGATATCTTCTTTGTTCTTTCTAGATGACTCGGGTAATATCATTCAGTTATAATACGATTTTCGCGATATAATAGTCTTCCTGGTTGAATAGAATTGTGCATTGAAAAAGCGCTTTCCCCATCTTTTCGGAGCTCGCACTACAAGTTCACTCATAATACTTTCAACCTTAGCGCTAATATTCAACTAGAAGTGCATAAAACTCTACATTGCGCTTCCAGTGCCTACATCCCATTTTGATATTCGAATATGCACTCACAATGTTTGTGGAGTTTTGGTAATCTATACATCCTGACTCTATGCATTCTGACTCAACTTCAACTATATATTCAACTTCACTACCAGCAACCGCAAAGCTTTGCAGATCCATTCAAAATTTGTCTTTGGAGAGTAATCTCAAACCCATTGTTTAATGATGGACTCAACAATGCTTTCGTCTAGTGTAGACCCTGGAAATGCTGAAGCGGTGGACTTTCATCTAAGTTCTTACTTATACCCATCTTTGGAAGATTCTCTCAGTATCCAAGTCAGCCTGATATTTGTAAATGAAGCTAAGGGTCATATGTATGGTTATCGAAGTGGTCTGGGAGAACTAGGAGAGAAGGCGTTTTCGGCCTTTTCAACCTCTGTTCATAATGAAACTATGACTGAAGAGCACTAGCAGGTAGAAGCAACTAGTTTGAGTGATGATGAGCCCATTGATCCAATATATAGCTTCTATGAATCGGGCATGAGAACCTTGTAGCAATTGATTACGATGTAGTCACAGTTCAACCCACAGATCATGAGAAAAGCCAGGAGCAGTGCAGAAGCCTTGGGTCTTAGCAGAAGACATACTTATCTTGAAACTTCATACGAAGGGTGTTAGCTGGTTGGGTATTGAACGCCAACTCAGTGGTAGGAGGGCCAACTGGGTTACTAGTGGATTCCGTCTGCATGAGACACTTTAAACGAAGATCCAGTTTGCAGGTAAGCAGTAGAAGGGGGAAATGGTCCATTATATCTTCCACAGACGGAGTATGGGGGTCAATTTTAGACAAGGTGGTAAGTTCATAGAAACTTGGAGTGCTGAGAAAGTTTGTGTGCCATGTAATGCCGGAAGTTCGGGATTCCATACCAAAAATTTCAAGAAGTTCCTGCCTCATAGGTCTCCTGAGGTATGTGCGGGACAAGGAATTAAGAAAGTTGTAGCACTTAACCCTAAAAAGAAAATTAGGCTACCTGGTTGGTGATACGACACATATGAAAATTAAGTTATCGCCTTTTCACGCGGTAATCAACCTTTTTTTTTTGGAAAGAGCAATGTAATTACTTAAGAAAATCCCATATATCTACATGTAACGCTGATTTCTATTCATTATCTAGCATTAATCTCAATCTAGGCTAAAACAATGGAAACCCTTGCCGGAAACTAGTTCAATCACTGAATTGCAATCCGGAAGTTATTGGTATTGCACGTCGTCTGAGTATAAAGTAGCTGCGTGATGTTTCAAGTCCAATCAATATGACAGCCAAGATTTTAACCCCTTACAGTGGGTATATAAAAAATTGCACGCCACAGTGTAGACTTGGGTATTCGGCTTGCGCATCCAGTTGTAGCTTCTTCTAATGCAGATATTCTTCTGGCACCATACCATTTTTTGTTACCAAGTGCAGAGGAAAGATGTAGCAGCAACCTGGTCATGAATTGATAAAACTACTCTATATAAGCCATAGAGAGTGACTACGGATGTAGAAAACATCCGTACAGGGCATAAAAAAGGATCTGAAATAACACAAAACACGAGTAGCGACGGTAGTCAAACGATGTGGCTGTATCACCATTGATGGTGATACCGAAGTGGCTCGCAGCCTGTGACATTTTTCAGCTCAACAAAACATTCTCTGGCTTCATAGCGCTGCGTGTATTTTCTGGGGAATAGTTGAAGAGTAGATCCACATTTAAGCTACTAGCCATTTATTTCCTGTTAAAACCGCTCTAGATTGAGTCTTTGCACAGAAAATGAACAGGTCGCGTGGAAGGTCACGTGCTTCAAGAAGCGATAATCCTTGGGGATGAGAAACACTTAATGCGGAGGATTGATCTAACAAGATACTTTCATTCAACTTGCTAGTCGAGTCAGCTACTTGGAATTTGTGAATCGAACTCCAAGCCTGCGGAGCAGTTGAGTACGTCATGTCTTTGTTTTCGAGCTGAACACCCGAAGTGTTTTCCCCGCCATACTCCGAACACCACACTTCTCTGCTCTTGAAAGAGCGTCCTCCATGCATTTGAAACACATCTACTTGACTTCTTCGGCTTAAGAAGAGGTCCTTTTTAACTCTATCGTAGCGTCTTGGTAGCGATCCCAACGGGCGATCTCGAAGTGCTGCGCCTCCATGCACCATGCACCCGGAACCATGGATGAAAGGCCAAGTCCACCATACCTCTTCCGGATGCTCTCAGGACTTCATTCGGCGATTTTCACACCCTAGCCTTAGTTCAATTCTCTCTTATAGTCGAACTTCGTCGCGGATGTTAACCATTCCGTACCAAGTCGTCTAGGCGATACTTCTTAGCAATGATCATGTCATGGTGGTTGGTTGCTTTCTCCATCTTCACCGTTGAACACATGGCGCTCTTTATGGAGAAGAGAGGGAACCGGCACGGGGAGTACCGCTGTTTGGGATGATCGTGGAGGGCTTACACGAATTCGCTCTCCCAAGGCACCAAGACATGCGCCAAGGCCTCACAGGCGGATCGCTACTGGAAATTGAGAAGAGCTACGTAACTAAGGTAGTGTTTTGTATATGCGAGGCGGGAGATGCTGAACGGAATGGTCTTTTAGTTAGGTATAAAGGACACTCGGGGTCCGATTGATTCTCTTTCTTATTATTAGCTTCATCTTTCCCTCCGAACATCTAATTCGCTCACCACAAAAGGCCTGTGATCGCTGTCATTCTAACCCACATTCAAAATGCATTCCTCGACTACTGTAATCCTCACTTCTCGCCACTTCCTTTGCCGTGGCCTCTCCCACCCCAGGATACTGGCACAAGGATGACGGCCATCACTGGAGGATGGAGAAGTCTTCTACTTCGACAAGACCTCTACCGTTAAGGCTACCCCAGACCAGGGCCGCAACGGCACTACTCCCGTCCCCAGCCAACTCGGCGCGACGCATCTTTTCAAGTTCGGCATCAATGTCGCCTAGAACACCATCTATTATGTAGGAGATCCTCTCACTCTTGCAAACACAGCTTGAACTAACTGGTCGCAGAACATCATATTGTTAGGCGTTACCGGCGAGTACCAGTCACCGGCTCTCAGCGCAACTCATATTCACGAAGCTGTAAAGGGTGCTTCTGGTCCGCCACGCCTTGTCTTCCCCACCCAAGCAGCCATAACGAGAAGCGTAGTTCCTATAGCTACTTGACTGGCCCTTTCAAAACTGGTATCATCAACGCGACCACCGGCATCGACTGTAGTGACGGATTCCATGTCAAGCAGATTGTTGCCAACCCAGCGGGTCTCTTCGCCGATACACATACGAAGCAATACACTCTTGGTGCCGTGCGTGGTCAGCTTGCATGAAGGATATGTTGTTGATGGATCTTGCTCGAGGCATGCAAGGGCGAAGCAAATCGCAAGGGATTTCTATCCTCCGAATTGGCGTTTTAAATACAATCGAGTGGATGGAAGAAAGGGATGATTCAATGGTCAACTTATACATATTGGCACAAATACTTAATGAAATATGATTGACCAATGTCAAATTCTGTTACTCCTGGTTCCCAGGCCCTGTTGATCAATATGCAATTTCAGTTCTCATTCATCACAGAATTCATTGCAATTTCCTAATTTTACTCTCGCCCAAAGTATCGCATGTCGTCAACGTTCATCATTTCAAGTCACATGTTTCCTCTACACATGTCTCTAGGTAATTGGGACTGTTATATTATGATTCGTTAGCAAGTATTGGAGGATTGGCGTCTCAACGGCGGCCTAATCTGTAGCTCAGTCCAAGCTTTCACCCCCCCCATATTGACTTTTGTTGTCTAGGTCGAATAGATAAACCTTCTTCTCAACTTTACAGCTATCACCATTTAGCTCCATTTCCTTATCCGTGATTGCATACTTAGTCGCTTTCTCATGGGTAGCTTCCTCAATTCACAAAGTAATTATCTCACTTAGATTCGCGAACATATCCCTATCTCCACTATAAAAATACCTCTGCGAAGCGCCTGTAATCAGCCTTGGAGGAGGTAGAATGCGTCCGGTAGCTCACTTTACTGGCTTAGGCCCGGCCACTGGATTTGCAAAAGCACTACTGGTGGAGAGGCATCAAGTCTCGGGCCTTCTACCACAAGTACCTCCTGCAAATACCACGTGGTGTCGGTTCAGATATCGTTCCTAATCCGGTAGCCGAAGATGCTATTGAGGAGGTGCAAGGCCGACGACAAGGTCTATCCATTATGCGCATCGAGTCCATTCTTAATCCTGAGACATATAAGTGCGACCCTATGAGGCTGGCTGGGGTCCAATTTGATGGAGACGGGTACATGATCTATCAAATCGGTGTATCAGTGGAAGAAGCAGCTCATACACTTTTAGATTTATACCCACCAACACCTGAAGCGGAAGGACCTCGGTCGGGCGAACATGACGATGATACACCTATCTACTTAGGCTCGTGACCGGTGAATACCCAGCTTCGTCCTCACTCGGATCAGAACCGTCATCTGAAAGGATGAGCAGGTCTTCGCACTCCTGGCGGATCCATCGCTTATGCCATGTTTCCGGTTAGAACGCGTCTCACCGGCATACCTCGTGCACCACTGCGCCCAGGTTGAGAGAAATGCTCATTTAAAACGTGTTGAGAGTGTAAGATAGGTAATGAAACAACCTCCCCAGAACTCCTCAAAAAGAAACGCGTGACCAAGAGACCAGGGCTTGAGAAAGTCCCGAGTAAGGTATCGTCGAGATTTTTTGGTTAACATAACAGATGGCATATGTCTAGAACAATCCCAACCTTTGAGCAGCCTTTCCAGGCAAGCTACTGAGTAATTGTCTACGTTATGCGTCTGAGGATCTTTGTCCGTAGTCCATAACCCGGAACCGCACCATAACACATAACCAAAGCCGGAGACCTTATATGGTCTGAATGCAAACGTCAAACCATTTTCTCTGTGGAGTTATTGCGCGCGGGAAAAGCATGGTACTCCACCGTACTATTATCGCTCCTCCCATCAATCTCCACCTCTTGAGTCTGCTCTGTCTGTACCCTGATCTTGTGCAACTCGATGACATCGTCTTCACCGCTTCCCAGGGGCTTCGGTCGCGACATGCGTTCGGTAGTGATTGCCGCCTGCACTTTCTTAGGCTCAGCCGGGGAGTTCGTCCATGGGTCGGGTTCGCGGGCTTTGTTGGCTACGTGGCTGTTGCGATCTTGTGATCGGTTGTGCAAGGCAGCGGGGGCTGACCCAGTCGGCGTACGGCTGCTGTCAATTGCAGTGACCCAGTGGAGAACAAGGACGCTGGAGAGGATGTCGGCGTTGCAGCACATCAGGCATATCCATCCGGGTTCTCCTTTGAGGACCATCAAGATGGTCAAATTGGCGACGCTGGATGTGAGGGTCGCGCAACTTCCGATGAATGTACGAAGAGCCATTACGTGTAGCGACGTGTTCGTTTTATTTTGATAAGAATACAGTCCTGTTGCGCGTCATCAATAGGGCGGTCATCTACCTGTCCTGTGAATTGGAACGTACTCCTAAGAGGAACGAGGAAGAGTATCGTAAGGTAAACCTGAACTTGATATTAGCCTTTGCTTTATCTTGATAGGATGGTGATTACTCACGTTTACTACAACATCAAACGTGATGAGTGGCAGCATAGCAATTTTCTGCATACCAATGATACAGATGCCCTTGTTATTGATGTAGGCGATGCGACTGTGATGAGCTGGTTAGCGTAAATTGTGAGAAGGAATGACTGGATCCGCACAATATAAAGTTTAGAACAATGACGACCACGTAGTTAGCTTCTGTTTATTAGCATGGGAGTGGAAAGGTCCAACCCATCTGAGTTTAACCCACCAATCATTCCAAAGAAGTTGAAGAGGTAGAGTTTATCCTTCATTCGTGGTATCCGACTCCCTCGAATTATGTGCTACAGTAATTTAGTACATTGCGACCTCAGTTGTTCGAACAACTCACGGCCTTTTCCACGAGGAAGAAGTAGATCAGGACTTTGGTGGTCATGTAACAGATCAAGCCTGCTCAAGAGTTCAGTTGGGAGTAAACGTATGTCACCCAAACATCGACTCACATAGCAGGATCGCCCCTTCGCAGATTCCGGGAGAATCATTGATCCCTAACCCTCTAGAGATTATAGCGGTGAAGAAGACGAACAGAGTTGAGTCAATGTAGATGGTCAAAATAACTGGCGCATGTCAGTAACGGGTCGTTTGGGCGTCCTTTGTAGTCTTACGCCAACTAGCAAGAGGTAAATGCTTCCATGATCCGATAAGTTGCAGTCGACGGGCTAAATAGATTGTCAGAATATGAATCGTACCCTCTTCGAACAACGTACTAAGGCAGATTGCGAGGACTGAAATGGTGACCATCGACAGGGCGACAGATATCACGTTTCCTACGAGAGGAACGGGAGCTGGGGGAACGCCCTGGGCCATGATGTCTAATTCTCTTCTGAAGAACTCAGACACCTTCGTGGAGGTAGTGTGAAGGATGGAAAATTCTCTTGACAATCATCAAAAGAAAGATATTGGTTGGGCACAACTTGTTATGACATAGGGAGGTGAAGGGAAAGTAGGAATAGACTTTGTACTTGGTTGGCCAATTGGGTGCCGTGAAATCCACGACCATGCTAAACGTCCGAAGCGAAAGCTGGGGTAAGTGGTCTTGCTGGAGTTTCACCTATCGGAGCTGATCCGCGAACGGTAGTTGGCCCATCTTCATAGAACAGGAACACGCCCACGCGGGATCATGCAATGGGGCTGACGGGGATTTGGGGAAGAGACAGCGAGAACTGACGAGATAATTCGTGTCGGTTTCTAGCCCTACGGGCCGAGAAACCTGCTATCTGTAGAAATTTATGTTTGTGGCAGGGGATCAACGGATCCGCATCCTTCTTGAGCTTTGCAACGACGGCGGGCGGGAGATTTTAAATTTTTGAGTTTGACAGAACGTAGTGGAGCTCGAGGTCAAATGCATCATCACCTGCAAGGGATTGCGTCGTTTGATACCCAAGACCCAAGGATGGGAGGTGAGCCGGAAGCTGCAGCCATGATCCTCGACACAGGTACTTAGTGGAGGGGAACAGCACTCACGTGAAGAACGTTAAACTTTCTGATCTTGAACGTACCTGATGGCCTGCAAGGTCGCTGTAACTGCGCTTCGCTTCGCCGCGGGGTCTATTTTGGTTTCAAAGCACGGCCATCAACTGCCGTAACCCTAAATGTTCCATGTTCTCTGTGACATCACATCGGTTCCGCATGTTAGTACAACATCAATGATCGCGCGGTACGAATCTTTTAAATCCCAGATGGCAGGTGATAAAAGGAAAACAGGATGGAGAAATAGGCAGATACGATTTGATACCAACCACTCTGATAGCGAAATGTTCCACAGAATGTGGAGAACTGTGGAACTTCTGAAAATGGTGTTGCGGCGCGATAGGACGCTGGGGCAATTATTGTTCATTGGATTCGGATCGTGGCAGGTATAATTCATCAGATAAAGTTCGGCGATGTGCACGGCAAGACTCGGGGTATGCCAACTAAACGTTCGCGTCCCGACTCCCCGAAATGTGTACCTTATCTAGTGCCGGGCCGACTTGTGTCGTTTTCAATTCCATAGGTACGATTCACTTCCCCAATGCCTCGAGCTGAAGCAAACCTTATTATGTAACGTGGGGGAATGCCATTCTTTGTTCCTCCCGACAAAACCATTGAGGTAATCTCAAATACACTCGCTTGCACAATCGGCTTCCGGGTTTTAAATATTACTAAACTTTTGTCTGGCCGCCCCCCTGCAACGCTTGGTATAGCCTCTACCATATTAGCACTAACTTTAAGCAGGGTATCTCTGCACCCGTAAATGGCAGAACCCCTCTAACTTCGTAAATTCATAGTGGGTAATTTTATGGCTTTGTGGTTTGTTTTGACTTAATTGGTGGCAATGCGGCACGTGACAATATTATCATGTCACTATGAAACAACATGATGTGACGCCTGCTTTAACTAGCCATGAAGAACTAGCGTCGCGCTGCGTGCTTCGCTTTAAATGTGCTAGTACCATAAAGTCTATAAAACACTTCACGTGGTTAAGTTATATTACATAGTTATACAGTAAATATAACTTTAAGCTATGGCTGGTTGGTTTAATAATTTTTCCGCCTTTTTTAACTCATTTTAGCGTGACTCAAATATTATTTTTAGGAATGCTCTTAAATCTGCACGTATACCCATTATTATTACCTATTTAAAGAAGAGATAGACTTGTTCTCTCTTATTTTTAGAACCTTCTATTTACTATCTTATAGCAATATATGAGAAAAGCCAAGCAGTAGATAGTAAGTAAAAAGGAGGTTAAGTAGAAATATAGCTTATAAAAATATACTACTACTAGATTATAGTAGCTTTACTATTATGTTATGTTTATTTACTATAGTAAATAATAGCAGCGTCTACTCTTTATAGTACCTACTAGTAGCCTTAAAGTTTAGATTAACTCTATTTATTATAAGTAGTTATTTTACTACTGTGTTGTGTTTTTTCTCTATAGTAATTAATAATAGCATTTGTCCTTTATAGTACCTGCTAGTAGCTTTAGAGTCTAGATTAACTTTATCTATTATAAGTAGTTACTTTATTACTATATTATATCTTTTTTCTATAGTAATTAATAGTAGTATCTGCTTTTTATAGTACTTATTAGTAGTCTTAAAGTTTAAGTTAACTCTACCTATTATAAGCAGCTACTCTACTATTATGTTGTATTTTTTCTTTATAGTAAATAATAGTAGTATCTACTTTTTATAGTACCTGCTAGTAGTTTTAAAGTTTAAATTAACTCTACCTATTATAAGTAGCTATTTTATTATTATGTTGTGTTTTTTTATAGTAAATAATAGTAGTATTTACTCTTTATAGTATTTATTAATAGTTTTAAAGTTTAAGTTAACTCTACCTATTATAAGTAGCTACTCTATTATTATGTTATATTTTTTCTTTATAGTAAATAATAGCAGCGTCTGTTCTTTATAGTATTTATTAATAATCTTAGAATTTAAGTTAACTTTATTTATTATAAGTAGTTACTCTACTATCACGTCGTACCCCTTCTCTATAGTAAATAATAATAATATCTATTCTTTATAGTTTTTATTAGTAGTCTTAGAGTTTTGGTTAATTCTATCTATTATAAGTAGCTATTTTACTATTATGTTATATCTTTTCTCTATAGTAAATAATAGTAGTATCTGGTCTTTATAGTATTTACTAATAATCTTAGAGTTTAGATTAACTCTACTTATTATAAGTAACTACTTTATTATTATATTATGCTCTTTTTTTATAGTAAATAATAGTAGTATCTGTCTTTTATAGTACCTGCTAATAGTCTTAAAGTCTAGATTAACTTTACCTATTATAAGTAGCTATTCTATTATTATGTTATATTTTTTTTCTATAGTAAATAATAATAGCATCTGCTTTTTATAGTACTTATTAATAGTCTTAAAATCTAAATTAACTCTACTTATTATAAGTAGCTACTTTACTATTATGTTATATCTCTTCTTTATAGTAAATAATAGTAGTATTTATTTTTTATAGTACTTACTAATAGCCTTAGAATTTAAGTTAATTTTATTTATTATAAGTAGTTATTCTACTATTACGTTATGCCCCTTCTTTATAGTAAATAATAATAGTGTTTATTCTTTATAATTTTTATTAGTAGCTTTAGAATTTAGGTTAACTTTATCTATTATAAGTAGCTACTTTATTATCATATTATATCTCTTCTTAGTAGTAAATAATAATAGTGTTTGTTTTTTATAGTTTTTATTAATAGCTTTAGAGTTTAAATTAACTCTATCTATTATAAATAGCTACTCTATTACTGTATTATGTTTTTTCTCTATAGTAAATAATAGTAGCATCTATCTTTTATAGTTCCTACTAGTGGCTTTAGAGTTTAAGTTAACTTTATTTATTATAAGTAGCTACTTTATTATTATATTATACTTTTTTTTATAGTAATTAATAGTAGCGTTTGCTCTTTATAGTATTTATTAATAGCTTTAGAGTTTAAATTAACTCTATCTATTATAAATAGTTATTTTATTATTACATTATATTTCTTCTCTATAGTAATTAATAGTAGCGTTTATTTTTTATAGTTTTTATTAATAGTCTTAAAGTCTAAGTTAACTCTATTTATTATAAGTAGCTATTTTATTATTATATTATGTTTCTTCTTTATAGCCTATAATAGCAGCGTCTGTTTGGAGGTATTTTTAGAATTAGAATTATATCTATACTTAAGTAAAGTAATTATAGTGTTATAAATAATAATAGTAAGGTAACTATATCTAAGGAGCTAAAGAAACTAGTAATAACAGCTAATAAAGCTCTAAAATAAAAACGTATATTTAAACTAGAAAGAAAGAACTGTAAATAGGCATAAAATATATTAGCATAAACTAAAACATAAACTAAGAAATAAGAATAGAAATATGAAATTATATTAGGGAATTAAAAGCAATAGCTTACGTAACTAAGGTAAGACTTAGTAAATAAAAATAAAATAAAATAACTAAATCTCTAATAACTCTATTAATCTCTAGTAGTATTTAATATACTAAATAATAGTATATAATATACGCACGGAGGATTTACTATAAGTATAAGACATTAGATAATTCACGATTACTTTTAGTTTTTTATAGTTACTCTAAAATTAAGATTCACACCTTAAGTGAATAGTTTAATACTATTTTGTTAAATCTTAACTTACTGTATTAATTCCTCTCTACTTTTTACTAAGTTAACTAACTTCTACTAAGTCTAACAAGCTATTTAATCTAGAAATAAGGAAACTATTAAGTATTATATAAGTAATTAAATAGCTTATTACTAGTATAATTTACGTTAGTAAATTAGTAAATTATAATATTATAACTACTATCTTAAGAGATTAGAAAGAACCGTTGGATGGGATTCTAATAACTAATTATTAAAAGTCTATAATAACTTACTATAAGGACGAATAAGAACTTTACTCGTTATTAAAGAATAGTAATAAAGAGAAAGTTATGGTAGAATCTTTATTTATAACTAAAAGTACATCCGGAGAAGCAAAGAGTATATAATAAGTTATTTAGGAATAAAAAATAGCTATTATAGAGTTACGTAATACTTTAGTAAATTTATAATAGTAAATTAAAGCTAAATAATATACTATAGTAATCTAGAAAGAAGAAACAGCTAAGATATAATCTCCTAAGAAGTTTAATAGTAATTAAGATAAACTTAAGACTTTTATAGCAACAATAAACTTCTATTATTAATTTAATTAAAAGTTATTTCTAACTAATTAGGATTAGATTTTGGTAGCTAGTATAAACATAATAGGCAGAGCTATATAATAATTTAAACTACTAATAAAAAACTATCTTACTAATAGAGACCTAAACTTAAAAGTAATAGAATTAACTAACTATAATAATAACATATAATAAGCTTTTAAAAATTATAAACGTTTTAAGCAGGAAATAATTATTATTTTTAGAAAAATTAATAAAAAGACTAAAGTAATCTAGAAGCTCTAATAACTTAAGTAATATACATTAGTAGCTAACTACATAGTAGAGTTTAAATAAATCTAATTATAACTTAATTAGATAGACTAACTTTTAGTTATAATATACTATAAAGAACTAAAAAATAGAAGTAAGAATAAAATCTCTAGAGAAAAGCAGCCAAGTATCTTATTAAAAATTATTAAATAAGTAATAACTATTAATAACTAATAGTATTAATAAAAGTAGAAGAAAAGAGTATACAGGAGAATAATAACTTACATATCTAAAAGAAACAAAAAAGATAATAGAACCTATAATAAAATAAATATCGACATTAAATAAGCATTTATTAGAAAAGGGTAAGGAAAGTAAATTAAGAAATAAATAAAACACTATACATATAAGGCTTATTTAAAATATAAAAAACAAAAACACTTTATTAAGGACTATAAATAGTAATAATTAGATATTAAGAAAGCTTATGTCTAGACTATGGTACTAAAAGAAATTAAGATAGCAATAGTTTAAGTAAAATAAGTATAAGATATAGTAACTAAAAAAATAATTAGAAAGAGAATTTAGAAGAAGTAATACTAAGTTTATAAAAGTTATATATACCTCAATCAGAAATACAAATTACCGTATTAGAAAATTAAGAATTATTTAGTAGAGTAATCTAATAAAATAATTACTATAATATAAAGAGCGGTAGTATAATAGTATAATATAGAAACTAAGAAAGAGACATAAAAATTCTATGAGATTATAAAAAAAGAAAGTAAACTATTCTATAAAAAAGATCAGAAATTCAGGCAAAAGAAGGATTAAGAGATAATAAAAAGTAAAGAGCTAATATCTATAATAATTATATAATATATATACTAGAAATATTATTAGATATATAGATTAGAATACTACTAAAGGGAATACTATATTACTAAATACTAGAAAGTTACTTTAGGAGATAGGATATATAAATACTAATAAGTACTATAATTAGTAGAAAATAAACAGCATAAAGAACTAAGCGAATAAGAACTAGCTATATAAATAAATAAAATTTACTAGTAAATATTTATATTAGTTATAACTAATGTAATGTACTATCACCCCGTTAGACACTATTAAAAAGAAAAGGAAGAAGAAAACCCTTTACTAATATTATAAGTACAGGATAATAACGCCGTAAACAGAATAATAAGAAAAAAATACTAGATATATATAGCTTCTAACTATATAGGAAAGAACTATAAATAAAATAAACACGCTATACGTGTTAAAGGACTAAAGATAAAAAAAATATTATAATAACTAGCAAATAAAAAAGAACTTAACCTATAATAAAAACTAGTTTATATGGATTCAGAAGATGAATTACAGAACCCAAATTCAGATAAACACAAATAACTATTATAGGATAAATACTAGATAGGATGCTAATAATACTAAGCTAAATATTATTAAAAAAAATAGTTAGCTACAGACTCACACAAAAAACTCACATATCAAGAATATTTCTTAGGATGGAAATGTTAGGATTATAAAGAATAAGCTAAAAAAGTATATAAAATGCTTAATAAAGAAGTATATTAACTCTAGAGATATTTAATCTATAGACCTAAAAAAAAAACACTGAAGAAGTAACTACTACTTAGAAGTTAGCTATAGATAAAAAACTAGAAAACCAGTAGACTATAACTAAGCCACTAAAAAGCTAAGAACTAAAGATTAGAAATAATATATTAATTATATACATATAACTAAACCAGAGGAAATATAAAAATAAGCTATATATAAATATATATATTAATAGTAATTAGATACTAGTACTTATAGCCTAGACAGTAAAGCTAGCAAGACACTTATATTAAATAAATAGATATAAAGATACTAGATACTAACTAGAGTTCTAGATAAACCTATATAAGTAAAATATATAAATAATAGTCTAGCAGCATTCAGAAAAGATCTAATTAATTTTAAAATATAAAATATAACTATTAAAGCAGCAGGTTACACGGATAACTGCTATATTAAAATTATAAATTTAAGTAATAAAGATTTTATCCTAGGATAAGACTAGCTAGCATAATAAAACCTAATAATTAATTAAAGAATAAAAACTATAGAAATCAGAAATAACTACCACGGACAGTAATAAATAAGAGCTATAATATAGATAAAGAAAGTAATACTTCACAATACCACGTTTATTATACCAGACGAATATTAAGAAGAATTCAGAGAATAGTTCTTTAAGAAAGCTAAAGACTAGTTATTAGAATACTAAAAACAGAACTATAAAATTACGCTTAAAGAAGGAACGGATTTAAAACCAGAACTATTATATCAAGTACCCATACACTAACAGGAAGAATTACGAAAATTCTTGTAAAAAAACTAATAAAAAGGATATATATAAACCAGTTAAAGCAAGTTAGCATCACTAATACTCTTTATACTAAAAAAGAATAGAAAACTAAAGTTATATATTAATTATAGATACCTTAATAAAGCTATAATTAAGAATCATTATCTAATACTACTAATATTAGAACTTATAGATAAACTTAGAGAAGCAAAATAATTTAGCCTCTTTAATATTAAGAATAAATACTATTAAGTATAAATAGCTAAAGGATATAAGTAAATAACAATATTTAAAATAAAATATAGATTATTTAAATACTTAGTTGTGCTAATAGAACTTATAAATGCACTAGTAACATTTCAGGCAATTATTAATCACATGCTAAGAAAGTATCTAAACGTATTTATAATAGTATATCTTAATAACGTGCTCATATACATGAATAAGATGCTAAAGAAATATATTAAGTATATTAAAAAGATACTAAGGAAGCTCAAAGAATATAAGCTATATATTTAAACAGAAAAATATATATTCTATAAAACTAAAGTTAAGTTCTTAAAATACTTAGTATCTTAAGATAAAATAGTAGTTAACCTAGATAAAGCTAAAAATATTCTATCTTAGCTAACACTAATAAATATAAAAGAAGTTTATTTTTTCCTTAAATTTATAAGATTCTGCAGATAATTTATTAAGGACTACTTAAAAATCACGACATTTTTAACGGAATTACTAAAGAAAGATCAACAATTTAAATGAGAATAACATAAAAAAAATACTTTCATAATATTAAAAGAAATATTCCAACAACTACCGATATTAAAAATGTTTAATTTATAACTTTAAATAGAAATATATATAGATATATTAGATAGAGCTATAAAAGCTATTTTATTATAAATATAAAATAATAAATATAAGTATCTAATAGACTTTTTATCTTATAAACTTATAACTACTAAATTAAATTATAATATTTATAATAAAGAATTACTGGCGATAGTTTAAGCATTTAAGAAATAAAAATATTACTTAGAAAAAGCTAAGTACTAAATTATTATATATTCAAACTACAAGAATCTAACAGCATTTATAATAATAAAGAAATTAAATTAATAATAAGTTAGGTAGTAGAAACTAGTTTCTATATTTAACTTTTAAATACTTTATAAGTTAGGAAAAGAAAACACGGTGGCTAATATACTTAGTTAAAGAATAAATTACATAAAGAACATACTAGAAATTCATAATATAATATTTAAGTAAAGACTAGACGGATTCCTAGGAAGCTTATAAATAGATATTAGGATAATAGTTATTATTAAAAACACTTAAAAAAAACAAATAAGGAAATTTAACAACAGATAACTATATTAGAATCTAGACTAAGAAATAATCTATATACTAGATGAATTATAGACTAAACTAATTAAAGATTAACATTCAGCAGAAATGCACGGATATTAAGGAATTAAAAAAACAATAGAATAGATTAACAAACATTTTTAGATTCCTAGAATATAAAAAAAGGTTAGAAATATTCTGTTAGAATGCATTAAATGTAAAAAGAATAAAGTATTAAAATATAAGAAATATAGACTTATGCAACTAATTTCTTTACTAGACCTATTATAGAAATTAGTTATAATAGACTTTATTATAAAAATACTAATAATAACTACCTTTAGAGGTTAATGGTATGACATGATACTAGTTATAATAAACTAATTTATAAAATATACATACTTTAAACTAACGCACATAGAGGTTAAAGTAGATAAATTAGTAATTATACTTATTAAATTACTAATAGCATGATATGGATTGCTATGAGAATTTATCACAGACAGAGACAAATTATTCATATTAATATTCTAGAAAATGTTTATAGAAAAGCTAGGGGCTGAGTATCACCTTTTAATAATATTTTATTTATAAATAGATAAACAAACAGAACAGACAAATCAGACGTTAGAATAATATCTATAAATATATATTAATAAATAATAAAATAATTAGATTAACTTATTACTAATAGCTGAGTTTATATATAACTCTGCAAAGTTATTAACTACAGGAAAATTACTATTTTTTATAAATTACGGCTATGAGCCTACGGCTTATCAAGAACCATAAATTCTAAACAAGATATTAAAATCAGTAAGAGTGAAAGTCAACGGATTATAATAACTTTACTAAGACATAATAGAAAAAATCACCCAGAAAGGAGTTCTCAGTAAATAGTAAAAAGATAAATCTAGAGTTAAGAGACTAATCTTTAGAGAGGGGGATAGAGTTTTCCTACTATAAAAAAATTTAGAAATAAAATAACCATCAAAAAAACTAGATCATGTCAAGTTAGGACTATTTAAGATTAAAAGATAAATAGAACCTGTAAATTACGAACTATAACTACCTAAAGACACGAGAATTTATCTAGTCTTTTATATTTTAAAATTAGAACCAGCACTACTAAACGCTAAACTATAGACAAAACTCAAACTTAAGGAAGATATTACTGAGTACGAAGTTTAATGAATTTTGAACTATTAGCAGTTCAGGCGTTAGTGGAAGTACCTAGTTAGATAGAAGGATTACAGACCTAAAGATAATACATAGGAGCTAATTAGGAACCTGAGAAATAGTTTAGAGCTAATTACCTAGTACTATTAGACGAACTAATAAGGGCTGTATCCTATAGAAAGGACGACTACAGCGCGTTCCAATCTAAACCAAAGGAAAGAAAAGGCAAAGCAGGTTAGGAAGAAGCCGGCACTGCGGATTGCGGTGTGTGAGTTTCTTAATCCCAGGAATAAGCTTCTGCCTCTTCAAGAGCTTGGACCTCACGAATTGAGGCCATCTCTTGATTAAACATCTCTTTCTCCTTAGAATCAACTTTTGTAAGCTCACGACGAAGTCGCAGTTCTTAAGCACAGAGCTCAGAGCGTTAATCCTTAAGAGCATTAAGTTAACAACAGAGTTTTTCCTTATCACGATCAAGACGATCCCACTCTGGCTGAGAGACAACTAAATCGTATTTCATACTGTGATTAGCACAGGCTGAGCAGTGACTAGAGCTCAGGTTCACGAGGCAGTCGTCGCCTTGGCGGGAACAGTTCAAGCAGGGTGTCAGCATGTGACGGGGTTCGTTGCGGATCCGAGAAGCTAAACGGCGAGCACGTATTAGAGACGACTCAGGACGTGTCATCGTAGGGAGGCTGGGCAGGAAGGAAAGGAAGTCAAGGGTCTTACAGTCTGGAACACAGAGCGGAGGATCTGCTGCCTTTATACTGCTTATAGAAGGAAGAAACTATCTTCCAAGACGAAGACTTAGAAGAGGGAGATAATGTTACAAACGGTAATGGTAAGGCAACTGCACCCGAGGAGCTAAAGGAACTGGCGATAATAGCCAATAAAGCTCTAGAATAGAAACGTATGTTCGAACTGGAAAGGAAGAACTGTAAACGGGCACGGGACGTATTGGCGCAAGCCAAGGCGCGGGCTAAGAAACGGGAACAGAAATACGGAACCATACTAGGGGATTGGGAGCAGTGGCTCACGTAACTAAGGCAAGGCTTGGCAGATAGAGGCAGAGTAAGGTGACCGAACCTCTAGCAGCTCTATCAACCTTTAGCAGTATCTAATATACTGAACAACGGTATACAATATACGCACGGAGGATCTACTATAAGTATAAGGCATCAGACAGTTCATGATTACTTTTAGTTCTTTATAGTTACTCTAAAATTAAGATTTATACCTTAAGTGAATAGTTTAATACTATTCTGTTAAATTTTAACTTACTATATTAATTTCTTTCTATTCTTTACTGAGTTAACTAACTTCTATTAAGTCTAATAAGCTATCTAATCTAAAAGTAAAGAAACTACTAAGTATTATATAAATAGTTAGACAGCTTATTACTAGTATAATTTATATTAATAGGTTAGTAACTTATAATATATAGCTACTCTTAGCCTAAAGTAAGTTTCTAAGTATATACTTATTATTTACTTTAGAATATTTTAACTATAGCTATAGAAAGAGTAGCTTTTATTTACTATTATTACTTAACTTAAGCTAGATACTTTAGTTTCTCTTTTAAGAAAATTTAGAGTTAAGTTTTCCACCTCTGCAGAAACTATACAAGCGTAATTATTCTAATTTTATATAATATAATTATAAAGTAAATTACTCTATAGCTATACTTTAAACTCTTTATTAATTAAATAAAACCTAGTTTTAAAAGTTTTAAATAATAAGTAAGTTATATAGGTTACTATAATATTACTTTTAGCGTTTAGAAATAATACCATTTAGTTAAAATATTACTATATTATATAATAAATTAATTAAATAATATTACTACTTTTATCTACCGTAACTAACCTAGTGTATATGGAATTAAGAATTTTAATTTTAGAAAAAAAGTTTTTATTTAGCTCCGTTATAACTACGCTAATAGTAAAGATAATATTAATAATAAGTATATATTATATCTCTATAGTAAAGAGTACTCTCTTTACGTATATAATTTAATATAAAATCTATTTTATAAGCTTTTAGTAGTCCTCTATTTAACTTTTAATTCTTTTTATTATCTATTTATAGGTTTTATCTAATTCTCTTATTTCTTAAGGTAATTTTTATAAAGCTAATTTAATTTACTTTACTATAAACTAGTTTATAAAGGAATCTATATACAGCCAGGTAAAAAAAAAACCTAAGATTTATATTAATCTAGTTAAGGCTATTAGCTTATAAAATAGTATATATATATTTTATTAACTACTTTTATTATATCTCTCCTAACTGCGTCCTAGACCTATAGGTGTTTTAAAATCTATAATTATAAAAGTTCTAGTATTCTCTTATTAATATAACTTAAGATATTATTATTATAAGCTTAAATCTCTTTTAATATACACTTATTAAATTATAATATGATTTCCGAAATGAAATGTGACGTTATAAAGAGATTTAACTAAGTTTTTTTTTAAAAACTAAATACTACTAATAGTAATTTCTTTAGTTTTTTACTATTTAAAGCATGGTATTCATCCAAGGCGTTAATAATAATAAAAACTTTAGAATATAATTAGATTATAAAGTATAATACATTTATAATTTTATTAAATAAAGGTCGTGTTCCTTTATTTTTATGGTACTTATAAAGATTTTTAATATCTAAAAATACTACTAGTTATCCTTAAGCTAACTACTTTAAGAGGTTTAAAAAAAAATCTTTAGGTTTTTACTCTTATTATAGTTAGTAGTTATAATATATATAAGTAATACTAACACTAGAGTTATTTCTAAATTTTATATTTAAATAGTTTATAATAATAAATAATATTATTATCTTTCCTGCTTCTGAAATATCTAGATAGAATAATATCTACTTACTTTTATTATACTAGCTTATTATAAGTTGCTAACTTACTAACGTAAATTATACTAATAATAAGCTATTTAACTAATTATTATAATAGTTAATTAGTTCCCTCACTTCTAGATTAGATAGCTTATTAAACTTAGTAGAAGTTAGTTAACTTAGTAGAGATAAGAAGAAGCAATATAGTAAGTTAAGATTTAATAGAATAGTATTAAACTATTTCACTTAAGGTATGAATCTTAATTTTAGAGTAACTATAAAGAATTAAAAGTAACCGTGAGCTGTTTAATGTCTTATACTTATAATAAATCCTTCGTGCGTATATTGTATACTGTCTGGCTGTATATTAGATACTACTAGAGGCTACTAGAGGTACTAGAGGCTCTATTACCTTACTCTCTCTCTATCTGCTAAGCCCTGCCTTATCACGTGGGTAGGTGCTCCGGATCCGTTCATATAATTCCGTATCTCTATCCTCGCTTCTTGGCCCGTGCCTTAGCCTGTACTAATGCGTCCCGTGCCTGCTTGTAATTTTTTCTTTCAAACTCGAACATACGTTTCCATTCTAGAGCCTTATTAGCTGTCGTTGCCAGTTTCTTTAGCTTTTTAGGTGCAGTTGCCTTCTTGTTACCGTTTGTAACACTATTCCCCTCTTCTAAGTCTTCGTCTCGGAAGATAGTTTCCCCCTTTCATAAGCAGTATAAAGGCAGCAGGTCCTCTGCTCTGTGTTCTAAACTGTAAGACCCTCAACTCCCTTTCTTCTCTGCCTAGTTTCCTAACGATGACACGTCCTGAGTCGTCTCTAATACGTGCTCGCCGCTTAGCTTCTCAGATCCGTAACGAACCCCGTTACATGCCGACACCCTGCTTAAATTGTTCCCGTCGAGGCGACAACTGCCTCGTGAATCTGAGTTCTGGTCATTGTTCAGCCTGTGCTGACCGCAATGTGAAGTGTGATCTGATTGTGTTGTAATTAGAATGGAATCGTCTTGATCATGACAAAGCAAAGCTTCGTTACTAACTCAACTCCATTAAGGACCAGCGTTCTGAACTTCGTGCTTGTGAGTTACGACTTCGTCGTGAGCTCGCGCAAGTAGATTCAAAAGAGAAGGAGATGTTTGACCAGGAGATGGCCTCAATTCATAAGGTCTAAGCTCTTAAAGAGGAAGAGGCTTGCTCTCAGGGTCAAGAAACTCACACACTGTAATCTGCAGTTCAAGCTTCTTCCCAGCCTATTGCTTTGCCTTCTTTGTCCTTTGGTTTTAATTGGAACATGCTCTACTTATTTTTTCCCTTGGGATACGTCCTTTAAGTAAGCCCTTGCTGGCTTGTCTGGTAATACTGGTCAATCAGCTCCGCACTATTCTTTAAGTTCCTAACTGGCTCCCACGTATCATCTTTAGGTCTGTAGTTCTTTTATCTAACTAAATACTTCCACTAACGCCTGAACTGCTGGTAATTTAGAATTTGTTGAACTTCGTACTCAGTAATGTCCTCTTCAAGTTTAAGTCTTGTTTATAGTTTGGCGTTTTGTGGTGCTGGTTCTAATCTTGAAACATAAAAAACTAGGTAAATCCGCGTGTTCTTAGGTAGTTGTAGTTTATAATTTACAGGTCCTATTTATCATTTAACCTTAAATAGTCCTAATTTAATGTGATCCAGTTTTTTTAATAGTCGTTTTATTTCTAAATTTTTTTATAATAGGAAAACCTTATCCCCCTCTTTAAAGATTAGTCCCTTAACTTTAGATTTGTCTTTCTATCGCTTGCTAAGGTCTCCTTTCTAAGTAATTTTCCTTGCTATTTCTTAATAAAGTTATTATAATTTCTTAACCTTTATTCTTGCTAATTCTAATATCTTATCTAGCTTTCATGGTTCTCGATAAGCTGTAGGTTTATAACTATAATTTATAAAGAATAGTAATCTTCTAGTAGTTAATGACTTTACAGAGTTGTATACAAACTCAGCCATTAGTAATAAGTTAGTCTAATTATCTTATTATTTATTAACATATATCTATAGGTATTGTTCTAGTGTCTAATTTGTCCATTCCGTTTATCTATCTATTTATAGGTAAAATACTGTTAAGAGGCGGTATTCAGCCCCTAGCTTCCCTATAAACGTTTTCTAGAATATTAATATAAATAATTTGTCTCTGTCTGTAATAAATTCCTATGGTAGTTTATATCATGCTATTAATAGCTTAATTAATAATATCGCTAATTTATCTACTTTAACTTCTATATGTGTTGGTTTAAAGTATGCGTACTTTATAAATTAGTTTACTATAACTAGTATCATATCATACCATTAGCCTTAAAAGGTAGTTATTGTTGATATTTCTGTGATAAAGTCTATTATAACTAATTCTTATAGTAGGTCTAGTAAAGAAATTAGCTATATAAGTCTATATTTTTTATATCTTAATACTTTATTCTTCTTGTACTTAATACATTCTAAGAGAATAACTCTAATCTTTTTTTATATTCCTAGAATCCAAAAATGTCTGTTGATCCGTTCTATAGTCTTTTTAATTCCTTAATATCTATACATTTTAGCTGAATGTTGGTCCTTAATGAGTTTAGTCTATAATACTTCTAGTATAAAAATAGTTCCCGTTTCGTGCTATTATAGTCGTCTATAGTTATATTCTCTAATTTATTTTTACTATATATTTTTAATAATAACTACTATTTTAATATTTATTTATAAGCTTCCTAGAGATCTGTCTGATCTTTACTTAAGTATTATATTATAGATTTCTAGTATATCTCTTATATAGTCTGCTTTTTAACTAAATATATTAACCACTATATTTTCTCTTTCTAATTTATAAAGTATTTAAAAGTTAAATATAGAAACTAATTTCTATTATCTAACTTATTATTAATTTAACTTTTTTATTGTTATAAATGCCGTTAGATTCTTATAATCTAAATACATAATAATTTAATACTTAACTTCTTTTAAGTAATGTCTTTATTTCTTAAATACTTACACTATTACCAATAGTTCTTTATTATAAATATTATAGTTTAATTTAATAGTTATAAGTTTATGGGATAGGAAGTCTACTAGGTGTTTATATTTATTATTTTATATTTATAGTAAAATAGCTTTTATAGTTCTATCTAATGCCTCTGCATGTATCTCTATTTAAAGTCATAAATTAAATATTTTTAATATTAGTAATTATTAGAATATTTTTTTTAATATTATAAAAGCATTTTCCTTGCTTTATTCTTACTTAAATTATTAATTCTTTTTTAGTAATTCTGTTAAGGGTGCTGTGATTTTTAAATAGTTCTTAATAAATTATCAGCAAAATTCTATAAATCTAAGAAAAGAATAAACGTCTTTAGTATTTATTAGTATAAGCTAAGATAGTATATCTTTTATTTTATTAGAATTAACTACTATTCCGTCTCGAGATACTAAGTATTCTAAGAACTTAATTTCTTTTTTATAGAATATATATTTCTCTGTTTAAATATATAGCCTGTGTTTCTTAAGCTTTTATAATACCTTTTTAATATACTTAATATATTCTTTTAGCGTTCTATTTATATATATAAGTATATTATTAAAATATACTATTATAAATATATTTAGATATTCTCTTAGTATATAGTTAATAATTGTCTGGAATATTACTAATGCGTTAGTAAGATTTATTAGTATAACTAAATATTTAAATAATTTATATCTTATTTTAAATACTATTATCTATTCGTGTCCCTTAGCTATTTATATTTAATAATATTTATTTTTAATATTAAAAAGACTAAACTATTTAGCTTCTTTAAATTTATCTATAAGTTTTAATATTAGCAGTATAGAATAATAATTTTTAATTATTACTTTATTAAAGTATCTGTAGTCAATATATAGCCTTAATTTTCTATTCTTTTTTTAGTATAAAGAGTATTAGTAAAGTTATTTTACTTTAGCTAGTTTATATATATCCCTTTTATTAATTTTTTTATAAAAATTTTCATAACTTCTCCTGCTGGTGTATGGGTACTTGGTATAATAATTCTAGTTTTAAATCCGTTTTCTTCTTAAGCATAATTTTATAGTTTTAGTTCTAATATTCTAGTAGTTAGTTTTTAGCTTTCTTAAAGAATTATTCTTTAAATTTCTTTTAATATTCGCTCAGCATAATAAACGTGGTGTTATAAAGTATTATTTTCTTTATTTATATTATAATTCTTATTTATCTATAGTAGTTCCTTCTGGTTCCTATAGACTTTATTTTCTAGTTAATTATTAAGTTCTATTATACTAGCTAATTCTATCTTAAGATAAGATTTTTATTATTTAAATTTATAATCTTAATACAGCAGTTATCCATATAACCTGCTGCCTTAATAGTTATATTCTATATTTTAAGATTAATTAGTTCTTTTCTAAATATTATTAGACTATTATCTATGTATTTTACTTATATAGGTTTGTCTAAAACTCTAGTTAGTATCTAATATCTTTATATTTATTTATTTAATATAAATATCTTGCTAGCTTTACTGTTTATGAGTACTAGTATCTAGTTACTATTAATACATACGTCTATATATAACTTATTTTCGTTTTTCTTTTAGTTTAATTATGTGTATATAAGCGTTATATTTTTTCTAATCTTTAGTTTTTAGCTTTCTAGTAGCTTGGTTATAGTTTATTAGTTTTCTAGTTTTTTATCTGTAGCTAACTCTTAAGTAGTAGTTATTTCTTTAGTATTTTCTTTTTAGGTTTATAAACTAGGCATTTCTAAAGTTAGTATACTTTTTTATTAAGTATCTTATATATATTTCTAGCTTATTCTCTATAATCCTAGTATTTCCATTCTAAAAAACTTTCTTAATATGTGAGTTTCTTATGTGATTTTGTGGCTAACTATTTCTTTTAATAGTATTTAGTTTAATATAGTTAGTATTCTAGCTAGTATTTATCCCATAATAGCTGCTTATATTTATTTGAATTTAGATCCTATAATTTATCTTCTAAGTCTATATAAACTAGTTCTTATTATAAGTTAAGTTCTTTTTTATTTACTAGTTATTATAATATTTTTTTTATCCTTAGTCTCTTAACACGTACTGCGTGTTTATTTTATTTATAGTTTATTTTTATATAATTTAATACTATATATATCTAGTATTTCTTTTTTATTATTCTATTAGTAGTGTTATTGTCTTGTACTTATAAAATTAATAGAGTAGCTATTTCCTCCTTCTTATTCTAATCCTATCTTAGTTTTAGATATCTAACGGGGTGATAGTATATTATATTAATTATAACTAATATAGGTATTTATTTATAGATCTTATTTATTTATATAGCTAGTTCTTATTTGTTTAGTTTTTTATGCTATTTATTTTCTACTAACTATAGTACTTATTAGTATTTATATATTCTATCTCTTAAAGTAACTTTCTAGTGTTTGGTAATATAGTATTCTCTTTTATAGTATTTTAATTTATATATCTAATAATGCCCCTAGCGTATGTGCTGTATAATTATTATAGATATTAACTTTTTATTTTTTACTATCTCTTAATCTCTTCTTTGTCTGAATTTCTGATTCTCTTTATAAAATAGTCTACTTTTCTATTCTATAATTTTATAGAACTGTTGTGTCTCTTTCTTGGTTTCTGTATTATATTATCAAACTACTGTTTTTTATATTATGGTAATTATATTACTAGGTTATTCTACTAGATAATTCTTAACTTACTAGTATAGGACTTTATATTCTTATTTAAAATATATATAGCTTCTATATATCTAGTATTATTTCTTCTAGATTCTTTTTATAATAGTCTTTTCTATTACTATATCTTTTACTTATTTTACTTAGACTATAGTAATCTTAATTTCCTTAGGTGCTTTAATCTAAATATAAGCTTTTTTAATATCTACTTATTATTATTTATAATCTTTAATAAAATGTTCTTATTTTTTATATTCTAAGCAGGTTTTACGTGTATAGTGTTTTATTTATTTTTTAGCTTACTTTCTTTACCTCTTTCTAATAAACATTTATTTAATATTAATATTTATTTTATTATAGGTTTAGTTATCCTTTTTAGTTTTTTTAGGTATATAAATTACTAATCTTTCTTATGCTTTCTTTTCTTACTTCTGTTAATATTAATAATTATTAATAGTTATTATTTACTTAATAATACCTAGTAAAGTACTTAGTTATTTACCTTAAGAAATTTTATTTTTAATTTAGTTTTTTAGTTCTTTATAGTATATTATAACTAATAATTAATCTGCCTAGTTAAGTCGTAATTAGATTTATTTAAACTTTATAATATAGTTAGTTACTAATGTTCACTATTTAAACTATTAGAGCTTTTAGATTACTTCTATTTTTTTATTAATTTTTTTAAAAATAATAATTATTTCTTACTTAAAGCGTTTATAACTTCTAAAGGCTTATTATATATTATTATTATAGTTAGTTAATTCTACTACTCTTAGGTTAGGGTCTCTGTTAGCTAGGTAGTTTTTTATTAGTAATTTAAATTATTATATAGCTTTACCTATTATATTCATACTAGCTACTAAGATCTAATTCTAATTAGTTGGAAATAATTTTTAGTTAAATTAATAGTATAGATCTATTACTGCTATAAAGGTTTTAAGTTCGTTTTAACTATTATTAAACTTTTTAAAAGACTATATCTTTACTGTTTCTCTTTTTTAATTTATTCTAACTTATTATTATAGGTTTATTAAGGTATTACGTAACTTTATAATAGCTACTTTTTATTCTTAGTGTTATAAATAGTAATAGAAAGGTAACTATACCTAAAGAGCTAAAGAAACTAGTAATAATAGTTAATAAAGCTTTAGAATAGAAACATATATTTAAGCTTAAAAGAAAGAATTATAAGTAGATACGGGATATATTAGCATAAGCTAAGGCAAGAGCTAAGAAGTAAAAATAAAAATATAAAATTATATAAACAAATTTAGAGCATCTACCTACATGATAAGGTAAGACTTAGTAGCTAGAGATATTAAAAGAAGCTAAAAACTCTAATATCTCTAACAGCTTCTAGCAGTATCTAATATACTATTAACTAGTATATAATATATATATAGGAGATTTATTATAAGTATAAGGCATCAGACAGCTCATAATTACTTTTAATTTTTTATAATTACTTTAAAATTAAGATTTATATCTTAAGTAAAATAGTTTAATACTATCCTGTTAAATCTTAACTTACTGTATTACTTCTTTTTATTTTTACTAAGTTAATTAACTTCTACTAAGTCTAATAAGTTATCTAATACGGAAGTAAGAGAACTAATTAACTATTATAATAATTAATTAAATAGCTTATTACTAGTATAATTTATATTAGTAAGTTAGTAACTTATAATATTATAATTACTATCTCAAAAAAGTAGAAAAAGCAGTTAGATAGATTCTAATAACTAATTATTAAAAGTTTATAATAACTTATTACAAGAACAAACAAGAACTTTACTTATTAAAAGAAAGTAGTAGTAAAGAAGAAGTTATAGTAGAATTTTTATCTATAACTAGAAGTATATCTAGAGAATAGAAGAGTATATAATAAATTATCTAAAAATAGAAAGCAGCTATTATAGAGTTACGTAATACCTTAATAAACCTATAATAATAAGTTAGAATAAATTAAGAAAGGAAGACTATAAGAATATAGCTTTCTAAGAAATTTAATAATAATAAAAATAAACTTAAGATCTTTATAGCAGCCATAAATCTCTACTATTATTTTAATTAAAAGTTATTTTTAATTAATTAGAATTGGATCCTAGCAGCTGGTATAAATATAATAGATAGAGTTATATAATAATTTAAACTACTAATAAAAAACTATTTAGCTAATAGAGACTTTAATTTAGGAATAGTAAAATTAGCTAATTATAATAGCAATATATAACAAGCCTTTAAAAACTATAAATACTTTAAACAAGAGATGATTATTATTTTCAGGGAAATTAATAAAGAAACTAAAGTAATTTAGAAGTTTTAATAGCTTAAGTAATAAATATTAGTAGCTAACTATACTACAGAATTTAAGTAAATCTAATTACAACTTAATTAAACAAATTAACTATTAGTTATGATATACTATAAAGGACTAAAAAATAGAATTAAAGATAAAATCTCTAAAGGAAAACAGCTAAGTACCTTACTAGAAATTATTAAATAAATAATAACTATTAATAATTACTAGTACTAATAAGAGTAAGAGAAAAAAGTATATAGAAAATTAGTAATCCATATATCTAAGAGAAACAGAAAAGATAACTGAATCTATAATAAAATAAATATTAACGTTAAGTAGATATTTATTAGAAGGGGATAAAAAAGTAAGTTAAAAAATAAATAGAACACTACGTACGTAAAGCCTATTTAGGATATAAAAAATAAAAATACTTTATTAAAAATTATAAATAGAGATAACTAGATATTAAGAAAGCTTATATTTAGACTAAGGCGCTTAAGGAAATTAAAATTACTATAATCTAAATAAAATAAGCAAGAGACACAGTTATAAAAGAAATAATTACTAAAAGAATTTAGAAAGAATAATACTGGATATATAGAAGCCACATATATCTCAGATAAGAATATAAAGTTCTATATTAATAAGTTAAGGATTATCTAGTAGGATGATCTAGTAATATAATTACTATAATATAAAAAGTAATAGTTTAATAATATAACACAGAAACTAAGAAAGAAATGTAAAGGTTCTACGAGATTATAGAATAGAAAGATAGACTATTTTATAAGAAAAATCAGAAATTCAGACAAAGAAAGAATTAAGAGATAATAAAAGATAAAAAGTTAATATCTATAATAATTATACAACACATACGCTAGAGACATTATTAGATATATAAATTAAAATATTATATAAAGAAATATTATATTACTAAATACTAGAAAGTTACTCTAGGAGATAGAATATATAAATACTAATAAGTACTATAGTTAGTAGGAAATAAATAGCATAAAAAACTAAGCAGATAAGAACTAGCTATATAGATAAATAAGATCTATAAATAAATATCTATATTAGTTATAACTAATATAATATACTATCACCCTGTCGGATATTTAAAATTAGGATGGGATTAGAAGAAAAAGAAGAAAAAACCCTCTTTACTAATATTATAAGTACAGGATAATAACGCCGTAAATAAAATAATAAGAAAGAAATACTAGATATATATAGTCTCTAACTATATAAGAAAGAATTATAGATAGAATAAACACACCATACGTGTTAAAGAACCTAAGATAAGAAAAATATTATAGTAACTAATAAATAAAAAGAAACTTAATTTATAGTAAGAACTAGTTTATATAGATTTAGAAAATAAACTATAAGACCTAAATTCAGATTAACATAAATAACTATTATAGGATAAGTGTTAGATAGGATACTAATAACACTAAACTAAATACTATTAAAAAAAATAGTTAGCTACAGACTTACATAAAAAACTCACATATTAAGAATATTTCTTAAAATGGAAATGTTAGGATTATAGAGAATAAGCTAGAAATATATATAAAATACTTAATAGAGATATATGCTAACTCTAAAAATACTTAATCCATAAACCTAAAAAAAAAAACACTAAAGAAACAACTGCTACTTAGAAGTTAACTATAGATAAAAAACTAAAAGGCTAGTAAACTATAACCAAGCTACTAGAGAGCTAAGAACTAAAGATTAGAAATAATATAATACTTATATATATATAATTAAACTAGAGAAAATAAGAAAATAAGCTATATATAAATATATATATTAACAGTAATTAGACACTAGTGCTTATAAATAGTAGGGCTAATAAAACACTTATATTAAATAAATAAGTATAAAGATACTAAATACTAACTAGAGTTTTAGACAAACCTGTGTAAGTAAGACGTATAGATAATAATCTAGTAATATTTAAAGAAAGTCTAATTAATTTTAAAATAAGAAATATAACTATTAGAGCAGTAGGTTACACAGATAACTATTATATTAAAATTATAAATCTAGGTAGTAAAGATTTTATCTTAGGATAGAATTAGCTAGTATAATAGAATCTAATAATTAACTAGAAAATAAAGTCTATAGAAACTAAGAAGAACTACTATAGATAAATAAGAGCTATAATATAAATAAAAAAAAATAACTCTTTATAATACCACGTTTATTATGCTAAATAAATACTAAAAGAAATTTAGAAAATAGTTTTTTAAGAAAGCTAAAGACTAATTACTAGAATACTAAGACTAAGACTATAAAATCACGCTTAAGAAAGGAACGGATTTAAAACTAGAACTATTATATTAAGTACCTATACACTAACAAGAAGAATTACGGAGATTTCTATAGAAAAATTAATAAAAGAGATATATATAAACCAGCTAAAGTAAGATAGCTTTACTAATACTTTTTATACTAAAAAAAAATTATAAATTATAGCTATATATTAACTATAGGCATCTTAATAAAGTTATAGTAAAAAATTATTACTTTATACTGCTAATATTAGAACTTATAAATAAACTCAAAGAAGCTAAATAGTTTAGCCTTTTTAATATTAAGAATAAATACTATTAGATATAAATAGCTAAAGAACACGAATAGATAATAGCATTTAAAATAAAATATAAATTATTTAAATACCTAGTTATGCTAATAGAACTTACTAATGCACCAGCAACATTCTAGATAATTATTAACTATATACTAAGAAAATATCTAGATATATTTATAATAGCATATTTTAATAACGTGCTTATATATATAAATGGAATGCTAAAAGAATATATTAAGTATACTAAAAGAGTATTACAAAAGCTCAAGGAACATAAGCTATATATTTAAACAGAAAAATATATATTCTATAGAATAGAAATTAAGTTCTTAGGATACTTAGTATTTTAAGACGGAATAGTAGTTAATTCTAATAAAGCTAAAGATATTCTATCATAGCCAACACTAATAAACACAAAAGAAGTTTATTCTTTTCTTAGATTTATAGAATTCTGCTGGTAATTTATTAAGAACTACTTAAAGATCACATTACCTTTAACAGAATTACTTAAGAAGGATTAACAATTTAAGTGGGAATAACACAAGAAAAGTACTTTTAAAATACTAAAAGAAATATTCTAATAACTACTAATATTAAAGATGTTTAATTTATAACTTTAAATAGAGATATATATAAACGTATTAAATAAAGCTACTAAAGCTATTTTACTATAAGTACAGAATAATAGGTGTAAACACCTAGTAGACTTCTTATCTCATAAACTTATAACTACTAAGTTAAACTATAATATTTATAATAAGAAGCTATTAGTAATAGTTTAAGCATTTAAGAAATAAAGATATTACTTAAAAGGAATTAAGTATTAGATTGTTGTGTATTTAGACCATAAGAATCTAACAGTATTTACAATAATAAAGAAGTTAAATTAATGATAAGTTAAATAATAGAAATTAGTTTCTACATTTAACTTTTAAATACTTTATAAATTAGGAAAAGAAAATATAGCGGCCAATGCACTTAGTTAAAGAGCAGACTATATAAGAGATATACTAGAAATCTATAATATAATACTTAAACAGAGACTAGATAGATCCCTAGGAAGCTTATAAATAAATATTAAAACAGTAGTCATTATCAAAAACACCTGGAAAAAATAGATAAGAAACTTTAATAATAGATAACTACTTTAGAATTTAGACTAAGAAACGATCTACGTACCAGACGAATTATAAACTGAATTAATTAAAAACTAATATTCAGCTAAAATATATAGACACTAAGGAATTAAAAAAACCGTAGAACAAATCAACAGACATTTCTAGATTCTAGGAATATAAAAAAAGGTTAGAGCTATTCTTTTAGAATGTATTAAATACAAAAAAAATAAAGCATTAAGATATAAGAAATATAAACTTATGTAACTAATTCCTTTACTAGACCTACTATAGAAATCAGTTATAATAGACTTTATCACAGGAATACTAATAATAACCACCTTTCAAGGCTAATAGTATGATATGATATTAGTTATAGTAGACTAACTTATAAAATACGTATACTTTAAACTAACGTATACAGAGGTTAAAGTGGATAAATTAGTAACTATACTTATTAGACTACTAATAGCATGATATGGATTGCTATAAGAATTTATTACTAATAGAGACAAATTGTTCACATCAACATTCTAGAAAACGTTTATTAGGAAACTAGGAGCTGAGTATTGACTCTTGACAGTATTTCATCTACAGACAGACAGATAAACAGAACGGATAAACCAAACATTAGAATAGTATTTACGAATGTATGTTAATGAATAGTAAGATAACTAGATTAACTTACTACTAATAGCTGAGTTTGCATATAACTCTGTAAAGTCATTAATAATTAGAAGATCACTATTCTTTACAAATTATAGTTATAAGCCTATAGCTTATTAAGAACCACGAAAACTAGACAAAATATCAGAATCAGCAAGAATAAAGGTTGAGGAGTTATAATAACTTTATTAAAAAATAGCAGAAAAAATCACCCAAAGAGGAGACCTTAGCAAGTAACGGAAAAACAAATTTAGAGTTAAGAGACTAACCTTTAAGGAAGGGAATAAGATTTTCCTACTATGAAAAAATTTGAAAATAAAACAACCATCGAAAAAACTGGATCACATTAAATTAGGACTATTCAAGATTAAATGATAAATAGGATCTGTAAATTATAAACTATAACTACACAAGGACACGAGAATCTACCTAGTTTTTCATATTTTATTACTAGAACCAGCACCATAAAACGCTAAGCTACAGACGAGACTCAAACTCGAAGAAAATACTATCGAGTATAAGGTCTAGTGAATCCTAGACTGCCAGCAGTTTAGGCGTCAGTGGAAGTACTTAGTTAGATAGAAGGGTTATAGACCTAAAGATAATACGTGGGAGCTAGTTAGGAACTTAAAGAATAGTTTAGAGCTGATTGACTAGTACCATTAGATAAGCCAGCGAACGCTTGCTCTAGGGACGCATCCAATAAATAAGGAGAATGCAGGACGTTCTACTCAAAACCTGAGAAAGAGGGCAAGCCGACATCAGACACTGCAGGTTACGGTGTGTGAGCTTTATAGTCTCAAGAACAGGCCTTTTCCTCCTCAAGAGCTTGGACCTCATGAATTGAAGCCATCTCTTGATTAAATATTTCCTTCTCTTTTGAATCTACTTTTGTGAGCTTATGACGAAGCTGGAGGGCATAAGAACAGGCCTTCAGGGCATCCTCCTCAGCTTTCTCAAGCTGACGACGAAGTTTGTCCTTATCGTGATCAAGACAATCCTACTCCGGTTGTGAAACAACCAAATCATATTTCACGTTGCGATTGTTATAAGCTAAGTAATGACTAGAACTTAGGTTCACGAGGCAGTCGTCGCCTCGACGGGAACAGTTTGAGCAAGGTGTCGGCATGTGACGGGGTTCGTTACGGATCTGAGAAGCTAGGCAGCGAGCATGTATTAGAGACGACTTAGGACGTGTCATTGTTGGGGAGCTGGGCAGGAAAGAAAGGAAGTTAAGAGTCTTACAGCCTGGAACACAGGGCAGAAGACCTGCTACCTTTATACTACTTATAAAAGAGGGAAACTATCTTCCGAGACGAAGACTTAGAAGAAGGGGATAGTGTTATGGATAGTAACAGAAAGGCAACTGCACCTAAAGAGCTGAAGGAACTAGCAACAACGGCCAATGAGGCTTTAGAATGGAAACATATATTTGAGCTTGAAAGGAAGAATTGTAAGCGGGCACGGGACGCATTAGCATAGGCCAAGGCAAGTGCCAAGAAGCGAGGACAAAGATATAGAATCATGTAGACGGATCCGGAGCATCCACCCACGTGATGAGGCAAGGCTTGGTAGCTAGAGATGTTAGAAGAAGCCAGAGGCTCTGACATCTCTAACAGCTTCTGGCAGTATCCAATATACTGTTAACCAGTATACAATGTACGCACGGGGGATCTACTATAAGTATGAGGCGTCAGACGGCTCACGGTTACTTTTAATTCTTTATAGTTACTCTAAAATTAAGATTCATACCTTAAGTGAAATAGTTTAATACTATCCTGTTAAATCTTAACTTACTATATTACTTCTTTTTATTTTTACTAAGTTAATTAACTTCTATTAAGTCTAATAAGCTATCTGATCCGGAAGCAAGGGAACTAATTAACTATTATAATAATTAGTTAGATAGCTTATTACTAGTATAATTTATATTAGTAAGTTAGCAACTTATAACACTTAAATAATCTATTATATACTTTTAGTTTCTTTAGATGTATTTCTAGTTGTAGATAAAAACCTTACTATAACCTTTTTATTACTACTACTTTCTTTCAACGAATAAAGTTCTTATTTATCTTTATAGTAGGTTATTATAGACTTTTGTTTAGATAGTTCTGTATTAGAGTCTATCTAACTACTTTTTCTATTCTTTTAAGATAGTAGTTATAATATTATAAGTTACTAACTTACTAATATAAATTATACTAGTAATAAGCTGTCTAACTAATTATTATAATAATTAATTAATTCCCTTACTTCCGGATTAGATAGCTTGTTAGACTTAGTAGAGGTTAGTTAACTTAGTAGAGATAGAAAAAAGTAATATAGTAAGTTAAGATTTAATAAAATAGTATTAAACTATTTTACTTAAGGTGTGAATTTTAATTTTAGAGTAACTATAAAAAATTAAAAGTAACTATAAGCCATCTAATATCTTATACTTATAATAAATTCTTTATACGTATATTATATATTATCTAGCTGTATATTAGATACTACTAGAAGCTACTAGAGATACTAGAGGCTTTATTATTTTATTTTTTTTTCTATCTATTAAGTTCTACCTTATCACGTGGGTAGGTACTCTAGATTTATTTATATAATTTTATATTTCTATTCTCACTTCTTAGCCTGTGCCTTAGCTTATGCTAATATATCTTATATCTACTTATAATTTTTTCTTTTAAGCTTAAATATATGTTTTTATTTTAAAGTCTTATTAGCTGTTATTACTAGTTTCTTTAGCTCTTTAAGTACAGTTATCTTCTTATTACTATTTATAATATAGCTATAGAATTCACTTAAGCTTAGTAACTATTAGCTAGTTTTTAGTTATTATCTTTTAGTATAGTTATTTTACTAAAGACTGTAGTTAACTAGTATAAGCTAATTAAAGTTTTTAATATTTTTATCTCTATTTAACTTAGACTTCATTCATGCAATATTTTCTTTAGTTATAGATATAATATTAAGAACTATATCTATTATTAGAAACTTACTACTAACTTAACCTAAAAATAACTAACTTTAGTCTAGTATATCCTTTATTGGGCGCTTTTTATTAATGTTACTTAATTATATATATTTTAAAAATTCTTTTACACATGCTGTAGCTACTGCTGTAGTATATTTTTACTAATATTTATTCTTTTATAAGTCTATATAATTATAGATTTCTTAGATAATAATATATAAGAAGTTATTTATTAGCTTTATTATTTCTATTTTAATGCACAACATATTCCTACTAAAACTCTTATTAAAATAGTTATAAGACCTAGCGTTTTTAATTATCTAGTTACTAAATATAATTAAACTATAATATATATGTCTCCGGGCTTCTTTTAAGCTCTAACCTTATTATTTACTATAATAGAACTTACTATTTTATTAGCTTTATAGTTAATAGAAGCAAACACGCCCTAGCCTAAGAGGAATTTAAAAAAAGCTAGAATTATTTTCTAAAGTACTAAGAATATAGCCTGCTATCTGCCCCAATTGCTATGGGAATTATCTATTATAAATAAAAAGTCTTTAAGGAATATTAATTAGGTATATTCTAGCACTAGTTTTAGCTACCTCTTTTCCATATCTTCTAGATACTAAGGTATTTTAGATCTATTTATTTTACTTTTAGTTTTTATTTTCATTAATGCTGTTAATAGCGCGCTTAGGGGACTATTTAGTTTACTAATTTATCTAAACTTCTTACTCTTTTCTATCTTACTAAAATCTTACTAGATTATCTCTTAATACTTATTAGTTAGAGTGTTGACTATAATATTACTAAGTTTAATCTTAAGCAGAATACCACTACTAATACTAACTATAAGGCTAATCTTAATAGACGGAAAAGTGTATACTATCTATATTATAAAAATTATAGCTAAATTATTACCAATCTTCCCCTTTAGCAGACAGGATATGATAATATTATGTTTACTAATAGATCCTAGTGTGTATGTGTTAGAGTTATTTAGTAGCTTAAGAAAGTCTAGATATATTTAGTTTAGTATAGCTGTTACTACAGTCTGCTCTTTTAGCAAAGCGTAGGCCTATCCCATAATATAGTTATTATGAGTTCTAGGCTCAGTAGCCGTCTGTGGAGCTATTATAAGAGAATTAGTCTAAGTCTTTAAGAAGACGAACATAGACTTAGATGTTAATTAGTTGTAGTCATTTCAGTCACGGGGGCTTCGCGTAGAGGCTAGATGGCTACTAATTTAATTAAAAGGACACTAAACGCTTAGCGTCTCCAAAGGGCAAGGGGAGCTATATAGGAAAGTAGTTATTATAAGAACCTATAGAGACTTAATTAAGAGAATAGATATTAAGGATCTAGCCTTAAAGATTGGATGTGAAGTACTGTTTGGCATTATACAATACAACTGCTACGTCGACTCGCATTTGTGGCTTTAGTTGAACCTATTAAATTTAAACAGAAGAAAAAGATCGCCTACTTGAAAGCTAATGCTTATCTTAACCTTAAGCGTAGTGCTGTTGTTCGCGCGTAGAATAAGAGCTACATAGTAGGGAGTCAAAGAAGGAGCGAAGCTTATCTTCAGCTTGCCCCGCTTTAGTGGCCACCTGAGCCTCAGATTCCAGCCTCACGACTGCCTTAGGACAATGTGGAAATCAAGGAACGACGCGGAACAGCTCGTCTTCTAGATTGATATCATTATGGCTAAGGACTCAGTTTCGATTTATGTATGAGGCGGTCGACCTAGGAGGCAGGTACGGTAAGGTTTACGTATGGTTTAAAGACGGGAGGTTGAAAACGCGGCTCAAAGGCTATATACACACTGCGATGTTACAAGAGTTCTACTGCGTAAGTACACCGATAGGTGACCTCCTTTATATATTCCCTTTGACTCTTTAAATGGTACAGATTTTCAGCGGATCTAGAGATGAGATTTGAAGGCATTAAGATTACGTACTGTAAATTTCGATGAATAAAGAATTTAGAGGGTTTCTACTCAGTCCAGGGTGCAGGGATATCCCGCTCAAAGCTAAGGCCAATAAGGTAAAGGCTATACCAAGCGCTGCAAGGGGTGTGCGGGACAAAAGTTCAGCAGCGTACAAAAACCGGAAGCCGATTGTGCAAGCGAGTGTACCATCTGTGGAGTTCGCTACTAATCTCGATGGCGCCTCTTGAATGGCGAACTTTGGCCAGGATCAAGCCGCAATACTGCTAAAGCCTTCTGCCTTATGAATGTGCCATCTGGGATGGGCGCGTTTTCAGATTTCGAGGCGGCTTGTTCTTCCCCTAAAGTTTGCGGACCAAGGTTGCTGGGATACCCTTTGGCTTTTGCTAAGGGTTTGGAGCGCGAAATGGACTCATCAAATGCCGCACGAGTGATGACTGGAGAAAAAAGGTTTATATATGATAAGTTGCAGCGAGGAGGTTGAGGCCGAGATGGAAGTTTGCAGCAGGAGGATGAAAGGGCAAGAACGCCAATCACGGGCTAACATCATGGTAGTCACGTGCGAACGGCTGCAGGATTAACCCTATTGAGACCTGAGCTTGGCACAGCTCAGCCCACAAAAAAGGGTGGCACACTAAACACGATCAAGGTCTTATATTCCTCCGTCCTACAAGGGGGACTCCTATGCGGGCTGCGCCCCCCCCCCCCCTTATCGACAAGGGTACACGAGCTGAACAGCCGAACAAAACCGATTCTACCACTTAGTATGCCCACCGTTAGCAGCAATTACTGCTCGACAGCGTTCTGGCATACTTTCTATATACTTTTTGAAGTCGTCTAGATCCAGCTTATCCCATTCTTCCTGCAAATATCGTCGAACCTCTTCATCTGTCTTAGGAAATCGTCTGCCAATTCGAGCTTTGAGTAATCGCCAGACATTCTTAATTGGATTAAGATCTGGAGATCGAGATGGCCATTCCATACGCTCAATTCCATGATATGCGTGATATCCCTTAGTAAGTTTGGCTGTATGAATAGACGCGTTGTCCTCCATCAGAATTGGCATACATCGATTATATTGCCGTATCTGGTTAAGATGACGATAGATATGTGGCAATACTCTTTCAATATATACCTTTGCTTAGACTTTTCCCCAATCTTTATCCATTAGAATTAATGGACCTTTACCAATACCTGAAATAGCACCATATACCATTACTGCCGAATATCTATTAAATTTAGGCACCAAACAATCATTGATATACTTTTCTTTAGCCGTTTGAGTAATATAGATATCGCTAAAGCTCCCAGTAGTAAATGATGCTGCATCAATCTAATCTACATATATCTAATCTTCAAATGTCCAATCCTCGTGTGCTTTAGCCCATTTAAGTCGTTCTTCCATATGTTCTAGTATGAGAAATGGCTTTTCTTGAGCTTTGCGTCGATAATAATATTCTTTTTCAAATGCTTTAACAAGTGATCATTTGCATACTCGGATGTCTTCAAGTGCAGCCACTTCTTCGTATGACAAACGTTGATGAAGCGCATCAAGTGTTGCTCGTCGTATAAGTCGTCGACGCTTTTATATAGTAAGTATTGGCTTTCGTCCAGCTGGCTTCTGTGGTGTCCATATACCAGATTTGATACAGGCTCGTACAGTAGATTCGGCTAAGCCATATTTACGAGCAATTGCTCGTTTGCTATGACCCCAATCGTAAAAAGCTGTTAAAATCTTTGCGCGTTCACGATCATCAAGATGTTGTCCACGTTGACGATTTGGGTCCCGATAGGATTTTCGATTCTTGTGCTTTCCAGGCATTTTGTGTGTGTGGGAATTTGGTGAATTGAGCGTATAATGGACGCGTCAGATTGTTGTGGCCCCGTATTCGACCGGGGTTTTTTGGGGGGGGGGGGGGGGGGGGGGGGGCGCAGCCCGCACAGGAGTCCCCCTTGTATATACCAATCTCCTGTTGTCGCAAACATTCTATTAGTAATACCCTTTCTAGATTGACTAATTGTCCTGCTGCGAACATTATACCAGGTACCGGATTTGCAGATAGGTATTTATACGAGGTCCGGTTTTTTGATGTGCCAACTTTTCTGCGTCCCGCGTCACACACCACGCGTCGTTCGGACTCACCGGACCCAAGCGCCAAGGAACCCCCCCCCCCTCCGCTAAGGCTTTAAATCAGCCTCTCCCGGCGCTATGGAGCCCAATATTGACCGACTGTTCCATTTTCATCACGAAATTGCATCCCCGGAGCAAGGCACTGCTCCGTAACCCGTAAAAAGGATTGCCCCGACACGAGATTTTCAAAATCGAAGAAATCATTCCGACAGTAGTGGGAGTTGGAATTGGTTGTCTTAAAAGAATGCAGCGGTTTCTTTTCCGCAATACTTTTCAGGCGATGATATATCCCAGGAATGCAGCAGGCTATTTTTCAGCTGTGGGTTGACGCGCGCCGCAGTGTCTGGTATTGTCGAGTGCGATTTCATAATTGGTTCTCTTGGTTTCACGAGCAATCTGCGCGTAGTAGTCACCTCTCCGATCAGTATTCTATGCTAAACATTTTCAAGCCCCATCGAGGATTGCAGGGGTGGTTATCAGATTTTGCTGCCATTGCTAACATCGGACAGTGGTACAGGACTCGCGTGCTCGCTCTTGCCGATGCTTAGAAGACCAAATGAAGGCAGCGACGATAATTGCTCACCATTCTTCTTTATAAGCAGTCAGCAGCACTCACTGTAGCGAAACAGAGCCGCATCCAGGTACCCTGCACCAAACCTTCCGTCGTGCATCACCATTCGCAAATATGGCTGGTTCAAGATTCTCCGTCAAGTCATTCCTTCTCGCTACTTTCCTTCATAGCACTCTTCTTCCTCAAGCTCACGCGGCATATCCATATTGCCTTCCTGGTGATGCGTGTTTTCCTTCTGACAATGAAATTCAAAACTTCAATAATACCGTCAACGGTCGGCTCATCAAGTCAGTCCCTTACGGCGCAGCTTGTTACAAAGCCGCTTACGATGCCGAAACCTGCAAGGCACTTGCTGCCGTTAAAGAAGACGTCTTCTACCGTCAAGCGCTGCCTGGTAAGCCTAACTACCATCAGATGCTCAAATCGATTCATTTCTGATATCTTTGCAGCCGGTGTCATGTACACAAATTGGGAGCAAGAGGGCACAGCCGGCTGCCCAGTACCAGACCCTCCGTCAAACGGCTCTTACCCTTCCCCAGTAGAGGGTGATTGCACGCTGGGTGGCATGTCGGCTTATGTTGTCAATGCCACATCCGCCGACGACGTTGCCAAGGCTGTGAAGTTCGCAGCGAAGTATAACCTTCGTTTCCGTGTCAAGAACGTGCGTATCCTCTCCCATTTTCTGCACTCAATTACTAATCGTGTGTCTATCAGAGCGGTCATGACTACACAGGTCGCTCGTCTGGTGCCGGTGCCTTCTCTGTCTGGACTCGTTACATGAACGATGCCAAGTTGGAGAGTGGTTTTAAACCCTGCAGTTCTTCTCTCGCTCAGGACGTGCTATCCGCCGGCCCTGGCGTTAATATCGAGGAGCTCTTCGCATGGGGCGGTCAGAACGGCGTGGTGACTATTGGCGGCTTCACCACCACAGTGGGTGCCACAGGCGGATACGTTTTGGGTGGTGGGACTGGTAAGTGGTTTCTATCATCGCTAACGATCGACTCCGACGCTCATCATTCATATAGGTCCTCTTGGTCCCATGTTCGGCATGGGAGTTGACAGTACCTTCTATCTGCTTTCCCGTAAGGAGGTTGATTAACGTTATCCAGATGTCGTTCAATACGAAGTTGTGACTGCCGATGGCGAGGAGAAGATCGTCAACGAGTGCACCAACCAAGACCTCTTCTGGGCTATGCGTGGTGGAGGCGGTACCTTTGCGGTGGTCACTCGTGTTTACATCAGAACATACCCTGCATTCAAGGCCGTGAACACGATTGCGGGACAAATCGCGTGCGCCAATTACAGCGCGTATAGCGAACTCATCGGCAGATTAGTCGACCTCCAATTACCCATGCGTAATGCTGGCCACACGGCATGTACCTCTTCTCAAATTTCAGTCAACGTGATTACTAATTACTCTTAGTAGGGAATATGGGAATCATCAGGCGAACAGCTAGGCATTGTCTTGCTCTCTGTGCTCCCGTTCACGAACGGAACTAGCCAGAACCCGAACGAAACTTTGAAGATCATGCAACCTGTCCTCAATGTCCCCGGCTGCCAGTCTGGTTTGCGAGCAAGGCAATTCACTGGAAAATCAAGTTGGAACGATGCCTATCAAGCAGTCATCTGGCCTATTGTTAGGACTGGAAGCAGAGTCGGAGTGAATTTGGCTGATTTCAGCCGCTTGATCTCATATGAGCTAATCAACAGCGAGAAGAGGATGAAGGGTGCCAAGGAGTATATTCTGAACTTGCCTCACGATGTACCTTTCATCTGGCAAAACAGTAAGTGCCCGCCTAATACACTTTGAGCATGATGCTGACCATACCACAGCCGTCGGCGAGGCGACGAAGAAAATTTCTCCCGATGCCACATCCATGCACCCTGACTGGAGAAATGCCTTTGCTTTTGTGGACGTTCCGTATGCCACAATTCTTTTTCTTTCCATCAATCTCTTGAATGCTGACCGTGTTCGCAGGACGTTTGGACCCTGGTCTGGAGTGACTGCCGCCCAACTCGAGACAGCACAAGCGGTGTTGGACAACGCAACCGCTGTCTTTGGCACCGCCACTTACTACAACGAGGACTACATTTTGGAGAAGAACTGGCAGGAGTCTATGTTCGGATCCAACTATGCCAGGTTATTGGAGATCAAAAGGACCGTCGACCCAAATGGGTTGTTCAATTGTCGACAATGTGTCGGCAGTGAGAATGGCTATTGAGCCACGGTTCACGGTTGGAACCCTTGAGTTTCGAAGTCGATAGGAGTGGAGCGGCTTTGGTCGAATTTTGAATACCTGGGTCGTGAGTTCTGCATAGCTCACATGGTTCGGCCTATGAAATAGATATAGAAGCTCTCCAGCTTTAACATGGAGATATGACTGATCGGTTCCGAGAATATATGAAGGGGGAATCTAGTTCAAGGGCGAATTGACCTGAATGAACTACACTCCTGGCTCACATACAAATACTCCGCAAGAAATGACGGTGCCTTCACAACTCGTAACTCAGGTGCGTACCTTCTCACTTCCCCCTCTTTTCGAAGCTCACACCCACACGGGAGGCTAGGAGGAGGGATTAAGTGCTAACCTCCTTACCTACTTCCCGTATTGTCTTACGCGGCCATCTATTTGTCACTGCCTAGTGAGAATAGCCCAGAAATACGCGCGTGAAGCATAGTCGCTCTCCATAACCGCGCAATATCCCAGTTTGAGTGCTAGTTGAAGTTCATTGGCACATCTCTTTCAGGACTCCCTTGCCAAGCTCAAACTCACTTAGCTTCTAAACGCAAACACATCACAAACTGGCAGTAGCTTGACGCAGCAAGAGCACGGTCAGCATACTATCCTTTCCGCCCAATTATCCCATCAAATCTTACAGCCTCCCGCACTACGCAGGTAACTATCATGTCTCCGCCCCATCCTTCAGCGCGGCCCCTCCCTCGTGATGGCTCTACTAGTCCGTTGCCGAGCATGGTCAAGGTTATCTGAAAGCGTGAATGTTACGAAACACAATCAAGATGAGTATTCAGAGATATTCAAATCTGATTCTGATTCAGGAATGCAGGGTCAAATGTGACGAAAATGAGAGTCCTGCATAGATGACTGATCGAAACAGGCTTGAACAGCGCCTATTAAGGGGAAGGCAGTACGTACCTAATCATGTGGGCGAACGGCTGGAGGCGGAAGAGCGACAGGACGTAGCGGGACCATGCTGACAGCTCTGCCTCGTTCACCGGACTGACGGCCCGCCTGTCAATTATTGCGGTGAACTGGTGTTCTCTCAGATTCCAGTAGTTGAATGCAATCATTTGGAGCACTTTTTGGCCAGCCAAACATATCTCAGATCACGCTTGCCAAAACATCGCACCGTGTACGCCATCCACTACCCCCGCCGCCTCTACCGCGAGGATCAATCGTCCATCAAACCGGGTCTTCGGAATCCAGACCCGTATTTCAGGTGCAATGCATGAACAAAAGCCATAGGGCTGATCCCGCCGTACATTGAGCGGTGCAGGCCGGCACCCGAAAGGGCGTTACCTGACCCACCACACCAAAATTCCTCCTCCATCCAATAGTTCCGTTCCCTCGACTTCAAAATTCTGTCATCCGACACGTTCTAGTGATCAAATTAAGTAACGCGCTGACATATAGCCCTATAGAGCCTATGGGAGGCGCGCTGCTGTCCAGCTACCTCCCCTGGCAATCATCTGGTCAAACAAAATTATTTCCTTCATAGCTTGTACCCATTTCCATGAACGTTGTAGTTTGTCTGACCACCATCTTGCGGTTGCGCCCAAAGCAGAACCGTCTCCACTTCCGTGCAGGTCCACGATTCGGCTTGGGTGTCAGCTTACCCATCCTGCGGATGCGTATTCCAAGAATCCCATTCGCCTGGTAAAGTTCTCGAATGTGAGTGATAATCAGCCACCGAATCCCTCTGATTTCCATCTATTATCTAATAATTTTGGTGGGTAGGTGAAACATACCTAGTCTTGCAGACAGGCATACCTCTTTAGCTCTAAGTTGTTTCGTCCCGATGTGGCTCTCATCCTTCTGCATCGACGAAACGCCCACACACGTGGATTTCCTCGGGTTTATTTGGATGATTTAACGATCTGGGTGTAGGTTGAACGTTGGTTCGTCATCCTTTTTCGAGACCGGGAAGCTTTGATCCTGGTGAGGCGTCCCCAGTTCCTGCTTTTGAGATTAGCTTTATGCTACAGCTTGTTTGAAAACGCCATTTGTTTCATTGTTTCAGAGGTTCTCCCCACAAGCTTACCTGAAGGAGAGACCTGGATTATGTAGGCAGACCTTAGCTTACCTCTGTTATAGGGTGTTTGTAAGAGGGTCTTATAGGTCTGAGTAACCAAGACAGGAGGGGTTCCGATCGTTGTGGGGCAGCGTATTCGAACCTCACATGAGAATATCTCATACTAAATATATCAGTACAGTTATGTATGTACACTGCTGCTGAATAGGCCTTTTGTTGATGATGGGTGAATTCACGCAACCAATCTTCACCGAAGTCTCCAACCTTTACTCGACTGCTCGAAACCAGTAGCAGCTCCACATACGGCCTTACCGTCTCATCCGTAAAGCTCAAAAGGAAGATGCGTAAGCGAGTATATGACATCTCGTATGCTTGTGCCTTATTCACTCGAGTCAGTTCTCACCATCATTGGTTTGACCATCAAGGGCACCTGCCAGGAGAACGGCCGCAGATGATCAATCAGAACCTCTCTCCTCACCACACTCGTCACACGGGAAATTCAAGGCAACGTTCTCATGCTCAGCTAGCCGCCTCTCAGGGCCTCAGTGGGACCATGCAGTGGCGATGTGCCCTCTAGTTCTCATCACTCGATCAATATCAGAATCCCTCTATAGCTCCTCCTTCTCACGACACGGCTTGCAGGCGGTGTTTACAATGACTTGGAATTTCCATACAGCCTTGTAGCCTTCACAAAAGGCATATAAAGCCCCAGAATCCCCCTACTTTCTTCTCATCATCACAGCAACTCAACAACTCATCAACACTCCAATTTTCAATCTTCAATCACTTCCCAAGTTTTTCCAAACCGAACCCAAAAATCACTCACCTTTTCAAAATGTACACCAAGGCCATCATCACTTCCCTCGTCCTCGCCCTCACTGGCGTCCAAGCTGCTCCCTCCGCCAACCTCACTCCCCGCCAGGGTCTTCCCCAAGTCTCTCTCTTCAACGAACTCTCATGCCAGAACCCCAACGGTAGCTTCGATCCCATCCCCACAAACCTCTGCCAGACGATTTCCGGGGGACCTAATGGTCCGGCGTTCGGTGGCCGGGTTGATGGAAACTTCCCTGGTCAATGCACTTGTAAGCTTCAATTGGGATTGTGGGGAGATGAATGGGAGAGAAATGCTGATGATATTACAGACGTCTTCTACACAGACAGCGGCTGCAACAGCACGAACTTCATTCGCATCACCAATGCGAATGTGAACCAGTGCTTCCATATTATCGATGGCCAGCCCGTGGGATCTGTCATGGCTGAGAACTGCCAGTTGTAAGCAATGGGCATCTCCGGGAGATAGTTCATTTGAGAAAATTGATCGAGGGGTGGTGCGTCAGAATGAGAAGTTTCTTTGACTTCTGAGGGGGGTGGAAGAGAAGAGGAGGGTTGACAATTGAGCGCGGTTTCAACTTTCTTTACGCTCGTTTTACGGCTTCTTTTTTTCGCTTTTAGAGTTTCGAGGTCGCTCCTCATATACTTGAAAATACAAAAAAAGATTGTTCCCGGGATTATCATGTTTTTTAAAAAGACCTAAGCAAAGTCAAAGAAATCATGGTGAACAAAGTTATCCTCAGAGCTTTTCAAAAATATCCGGTGGGTCGTCTAGTTCTGTACCACAGACAATACATGTTGGACAACATACTCCTCCTCCGTATGCAGTGTTATTCCGCGAAAAGTATAGACAATATCAGATATTTTTGAGTCCACCTCACTCGTTGTATCGACGGGTAGTTGGGCTGAAGTGGGTGGGTACAAGTAAAGGGACGATCCTATGCTCTCAACCGCTTTATCGATCTTGAAAGTTGCACAATTCTCATTGGGCAAGTCGAAGTGGTGGGGTAATATGGTAAGCTTTCGAACGCAACCCGAACTCGCTTGGTAGAGACCAGCTTTTTGAATAGAATTTATAATCAATGCAGCAGCTTCCGCACACTATTCGAATGTATTTTCATATCCAGGGATGATGACCGTCTCTCTTGCATGCCGCGGAAACGTACATCGAGAGGCGACCAAGGCGGCCTTCTAAGGATCCATGAGCACGCAATATATTCAGCCAAAGGTCCAAAGCCGTGTTGTTCGGCAGCCCGTCCGAGGTTATAGCCGGCAAGCCGAGAGTGACACGAATTTTCATGTAGATCCTAAGAACGTTATCCACGCAGCCGTAAGGACCATATTGAGTACAGAGAAGCGTCAGAGCAGCGGAAATGCCACGTTCAGCATCTTTCGGAACGACAGGGTTAAAAGAAAGAAAAGTCTCAAGGATCCGCAGGGAATTTTCAATACCTGATTCGCAAACTGCTCTGAAATAGCCACCGGGAATACTTTGTATCTATCGTGACCAGCTGAGACTCTCTCTCGGTACATTGCCACTGAAGGTAGTTTGATATTAGGCCAAAGCGTTTGAATTACCTTTCTGTTTGTTCTCCCACAATGAAAGTAAAACCTGCAATGCTAGATCTAGCAATTTTTCGCTCTTCCAGATATTTCAGGACACTCAAAACTTCCCCGAATACTTGCTCGGATGTCGCATCCACAGCTGGTGGATCAAGAGCGTACGACGTTGATACAAGTGGTAGGTACACTTGCAAGTAAGTCAAGGGCCACCCTCGACAATCTGTTTTGCCAGACCAAGCTCGAGGTATAAGTCGTCGACGGAGTCAGCGTCTTGCAAAAGATCCTGGACAGTTCGGTGCAAAAGTATGACTGTCCATCGACCATCCACCTCTTCATGTAAGTATTCGTTGAAAGGTTTCGTCGCACCTTCAGGTGGTATAACATCCACTAGACAGCCACACTGCTTGTACACCATGAGGCCGAAGGATCTCCAGTTTCCGCTGAGAGGCTGATGGGACAGGTATGGATCTGCCTTCGATTTGAGCAATTGTTCTAGACCAGGCCTTGCTGGTATATACAAGGCGTTGAACAGCTCTTCAAAGTGGAAAGGGCGTATCATATTAATACCCATGGTCCAGGCAAATATAGAGCGTGCCTTGCCCGAACACCGTGAGTCTAGTCGTTGGATGATATGCTTATACAGGCCGTAGAGGCCCAAAGGTAATTCAAAGAGGGCTCTTTTGAGGCCGGAGGCATTCGCTAATATGCCGTTTTCCGAGATGTATTCCAACTCTTTATAGTATCACCCCATTCACATTTTCTAGTAGATACATTCTCATTTCATTCAACTCCACTTCCAGAAACCCATGGTATGAAGCCAATGACTGCGATTTAATTTGATATTGTGAATAGCCGGGATTGTCTATCCATTGCCTTTTCCTCTTTCGGAGCATTGGGCCCTACAAGTTAACCAACGACTTGGCTTCCGGGTCATCTTGTTGCATGAGAGCCTTCTGAAGAGACAATAAACCAGAGTCAGCAATCCTCTCAACGTCATCAGAGTTCTCACATTTCCAGAACGATTTGGTTACAGTAGCGAAACCGATTCTGGAATAAGAGCGTTGACCCGCTAAGGGCAATGAATCGGACCTAGGGATGAGTCCTGGTTCGTAAGATCTAAAAAGGAAATCCAGGATGTGATTTCTCGAGCGATATACTTCAAATTCGTCTTCAGATTCATCGAGAGCGTCGATAATGCAGATGATATCGCGTCCTTGCAAGGTAGCTACGTTTCGGAAGACGTTCGTTACGCTCTCTCTAGACCATTGCCAAGCAGTTGGAAAAGACCCCCTTTTCGTATGATAAACGTCCTTATAGGCTTGAAAAAGGCTCTCGTCCTGAGAGAGAAGTCTAAGAAGAAGACATTGTAACATGGCCTGATGAGACATGGCCACTGCACTGGCTCCTGTGATGTAAAACCATGCGGCATACAACGGGCCTTGGGCAGTATGAACATACGAGTCTTTGGAAACTTCGCAACAATACCAAGAGTCTATGTAATTCAGGATGTGCTTAGCGAGCGTCAATTTACCACTACCAGGTTTTCCACGAATCCATAGAGCGCCCCCTTCAGTCTTCCAATGTTGGGAGGAGTGGTCTGAAAGCCAATTGAATCTTTGTTCTTTGGCATGCTTTACCTAATGCCAGAGCTCTACTGAAGTACCTAATTTGTAAGTACATGGCCTACCAATTATCTGCGTCTGGGTTCCCATGATTGACATGCGTGCTTGCAATAGTGATGGAAATGAATAAGGCTCGCTCACACTAAACATAAAAGCGCGGACGAGATAATTCGGCTGGCTCATTGCGAGCCGGTGCAGGCTGCATGCTGAGAGGTTTAACTCCCGTGCGACGGCCTCAGATGTACCCGTTCGATTCCGTCCACAAGAATGAGGACAGCGTGTACGTTGTTGGGAAGAAAAGCAATACGCTTTACCAACTCTTCGTTATCTATACCAGACGCAAGCAATTGAATTCCAAGAAACACCAACATTTCTCCGGACTCCACCGAGTGAACGTCATTGACAGAAGTAAAGGGTGCATCGGATTTATTGGCTGTGTGGGAGTCAGAGGCTGAAGCCGATACAGTGGATTCCTGTCGGTACGGAGGCCAGTTTAGCTTAAGTCAGTCATTCCAATCAATTTATCCGCGGTACAAAGTTGCAAATCTATTAGGATATGAATAGAGAAGAGCTTCTGGGATGAGGGCTAATGGAAGCTGGAAGTGCTCTAGGCTACTGCTCCAGTCCAGAAAAATGCCATCAAAGTAGCCATCAAGAAGCCCTTGCCACACACATCTGTGTGGATGAACCAGGGCAATCAGTCCTCTGGGATTCTGCACTCTGCATTCGATATTTAAAAGCCGAAGTGGATTGGTGGAGAATTCTACGGAATGAGAGTTAAGATTCGATCCAGCCCTACCACAGTTAAAAATAAGCATGTGCATCTTTCTGTGATTCACATATAGTTCCTTTCCTTGGTTTCCACTGCAAATCTTTGTATCTGCTTGAAAACCATTTCCCTTTCCACGTAGTGTCTCGACGCAGCACGGATCTTCTTCAATCTTTCCACCTCTTCCAATTTCCAATTGTCACCATCTGTCCAAGTATCTCCAGCCCCTGTCCACATTTCATAGATGGGAATATTCGCCCAAAGGCTTAATCAACGAAATTCTCGTTACTGATCTCGATCGGACCAATGAAGGTCGTAGCGGCAAAGTTTGCTCGAGCAGCTGCCCATAATTTTACAACTTTCAGTATGCCTCTCGATCTGCGCCTGGGTGGGTAAGTTAAGAAGACGGTAGTACGGCCCATCTCTTCGCTTGTTATGCAGACAAACCTCGACTTGATATTAGCAAATGTCCACGTATAGCACAATCTAAAGCTTATGTTTTGCAAGAAGATAATTGATTCTGAAGGAGTGTATTCGGATCTTAACTATATTCTTTAAGTATTGCTTTTATCTCCTCTTCAAGTGCTGCACTATTGAACCTGCCTTGCAACTTGCGCCCGATTTACACATGATGCTTTTGCTTCTCAAAAACACGAGGGAGAATCTTGATGTACGATTCGATACACTTTTCCACTGTCATGCCCAATCGGCCGAGCATGAGAGTTATCAAGCCGCCTGTTGAAGGTCCTCCGAGCAGGTCGAAGCATTCGCAAGGCCAGGGAGAATCTTCGCGGTTGAGCTCCTCCATCAATCTTTGGAGGATGTACAGTGAAGACAACCCTCGCTCTCCACCGCCATCGAGACTAAGTAGAGACAAGGTTTTGCTGTTTTGGCGATACGGGGAAGTTGTGGATGCCATACCTCGCTGACCGTCACGCATGCGAAGTCAGGGAGAAGATCCAGCAAGGCTTAGATGATGGCCATTAAGCGGCGGCCACTGCCGAACACTCAGCAATTTTTGTTGCGAGGCTGGAGTTTGGGTTGAGGGGAGGGGAGGTTCTCCTGCGAATAGAAATAGAGCGTCTACGTCCTCGAGAAAACACAGAGCCGGCCGCTTAGTCATCCATCTCTCATTCTGAACAACCTAACGGAGCTTTGCTGATTCAAGGTCGTAGAGACAATAGACTGCCCCTTTTATGAACAGTCTATTTTAAAAGATAGCTACAATGGAAGTCATTACATACTTTCATGTCTAGACACTTTATTACCACACTCGAAACCGTCCCTATCAGCTCGAAACTCTGGAGATCGGTGCTTTTGTTGCTGTCTGTAGGTTCGACTTTGTTTTGAACGCCATATCACGATACCTCTCTAGCTACACAATAATCTTCTTACCATATAAAGGGATCACAAGAGCAAAAGAAGAGCGGAGGTATGATTATTACCTTTAAAATTACATAACTCGGTAACAGGAGATCTGACGTAATTCCCGCTGTAATTGCGCATTCCATTTAATGAGCTACGCTCTCTATGGCTCCACCTCTCCAAAGAATAAAGAACACGAACAAATACCCCAAAACCTTTTTCAGAACCTATTTCAGAAACCCTTTAAAATCAATGGTGTTTCCATTATCCATACCACTTGATCCTTCGTATCACACCTTCAAGCCGTCAATCACGGCAAACCCTCCAACTATCCTCATTCAGTCGTCTCCCACCTCCCTTTCCTGCCCCATTCCGCCTTCAATTCCCGCTATAATTCCTGCCACAATTCGCTAAGATCGGCCCCCTGAGATATCGGTCCCCTTTCATATCTCTTCACCCCCACAACATTATTATGAATTCAACAGCCACAAACACCCTTCAAATCTGTACCAAAGCATTCTTTTATCACATTTCATCTCTATATATAGATACTATGAATACATATAATGGCAGTGATGCTCCAACGAATATAAGTTCTTGCGGGTTCAGTTATGTCCATCACTTTTTTTTTTCGAAAAACTTAGAAACTCATGGATTTTCTTTCCTTGTTACCTAACTTAGGTGGCCACCATCACTCCCAGTCCGTACGCCGCGCAAATTCTCATGTGCAGAAGAGAAGAAGTCCAAGTGCATTGACCCTCCTGGAACGCATCAAATTCCCATGCCATTTCCCAACTCCATCCAAACCCTTGCATCCTTAAAACCCAAACTTACTCTTCATAGCCCCCAAAACCATCCCTCTCTTCTGCTTCTGCACGAACTTGTTCACATCATCCGCCCACCCCGCACTATTCTTCTGAAGGTTATCCATATTATCTCCCATAATACCCAGCTTCTCTGTTCTTTCATTAAGCTGGCGCTGCATATATGCCCAGTAGCCTTCGTCTTGGCCGCCATCAGCCGAGGAAGATTGACCGGCTCGGGCTACTTGTCGGGCTTGTGCTTCGTCCGCTCGGGTTTGGGCGAGCATGCGCTTTGAGGGTGGGCGATCGGGGCCGCCGACTGAGATGGGAGAGTTAGAAGGGCGGGAGGAGGAGGAGGATGAGGAGGAGGAGAGGGGTTAAGATGAGGATGAGAGGAAACTTACTGAGCAGGTCCATGTCTGAGGGCGTGACGTGTTGGGTTCCGGATATCCATTGCATGTTGGAGATTGTTGGCCTGGGTGGAATCAATAGTTCCGGATTCATCAGAATGTCTTTCGTTTCGCTCCTATGAAATATTAGTTTGTGCAATAGTAGAAAGTCGGATGCTATAACTCACAGTTTGAGGCCAGCACCAAACACATTTATCAACGTCATCTCAGCAGGGCCTTTCCAGCCAAATATGTCCCCAGTGCTGGTAATCATAGCCTCGCCGAACCTTCGCCTATCCAAGACGTCATCGACCTTGACAGCCCCAATGTCCTTCAGCGCCGGTATGGAATACCCCCTCGCGCAACCATCACCGTACAGGCCAAGGAGAGCATAGCCAAGGTCCTCGTAGCGAACGATTGTAGCAGCATCGCACAAGAACTCATCCCAAGTCTTGTGCGCGCCTTTATTCGTCGCTGGTCTGAATATCCTTGCTCCTGAGTGAGTGACTGCTAGCAAGACGCCATTAACTTTCGCTCCACTTCGAAGACCCGAAACCGCTGATTGAGAAGCATATGCAGGGCGTCCAGTCTCCGCATGAATTGGACAGATGTTGATGACTCTGTCATCTAGTGAACAGACGCCTGCAAAGCTAACACTGTATCCGCCACTAGATTCGGGAAGAAGCTTGAATGTCGCAAGATGCCCTAGATTCGTTCCAACGTGGAGTAGGATACTAGAGTAATCTTCACCTTCCAGTGTCATTACACTGAACTCGATGCTTGTCGGCCATTCTGGTTTGAGAGTAGCCTGACTCGAACTTCGACGGAAACTACCTCTCTTCTCTGCCTTTATAAAGTCCTGTATCTTCGCACTGTAGATAATGGCAGGTCCTCTTAGATCGATGACTGACAGGCTTCCACCCTCAAATCCTGCAGCAACAAAACCAATATCCGAATGCTTCAATGCAGTAACGGGTCCGTTAGCCTCATTCAGCAATGTAAATGGTAGTAGACCCTCTCTGAGTGGCGCTTCGGTTCGATCGGTGATATCTGTCAGAGCGTTCAGTACGTTTTCGCTAGGCGGAAACTCCTGTCCTAGATGTTTGTTGATTCCCCATCGAAACACGACGGCTTCACCGGATTTGAGCCCAACTGACAACTCTCCTGCAGCGCCTGCAAAGGACATCTGCGTAACCTCAACGTCCTCGTGTCGTCCGACTGCTCGACATACGTCGAGTTGAAGGAGTGCGTGGTTTTCAATCTCGTCACCGTGACCAGCGTCCCACAACCGTACGGTTCCATCTGCGTGAGAAGTCTGCACTATGTTTCTATTCTCGAATCTCTTCAGAGGATAATTTGCTTCAGCGCCGCCTGTTAGGAAAAGAGGCCCATGTTGTCGCTTCTCTGTCATGCCTAACCACCTCGTCCGCTCTACAGGCGCCAGCGCTGCACGGTTAAGGAACGGATGGACCAGCGTCATCGACAAATGCAGCTGATTAGTTGGAGATATTGGCATACCACTGGGGAAGCTTAACGTAACTATCTCTCCAGATGCCAGAAGAGCTAGGATTGCTATCGGATCGTGTGCGCCCGCAAAGTGAGGGGAGGAACGAGGGATGAGACAAAAGTCAACGACTTCGGTGTTCGGTGGAGTTGGCAGGATCCTTTGGCGTTTTGGGTTCTCAAAATGGTCTGTAAGGACTTGCCATGAGGACGTAGCGTACACAGGGGTGCGACCAAGTTCAAAGAAAGTCAGTGCTTTAGTGGTCAACGTGGACGGAGCACCGCCCGCAATCAGTATGCCAGTATCATCCGGGTCTTGATTAGCACACCAAGCAATCCGGAACAGTGGGGATTTAATTGCGAATGTTCCCGGGGCTGCACCAGGGCTGAAGGTACCGAGTCCAGGCTTGTCCACGTGCGTTTCCTGCAACGTTCTAGCCAGAACAACCCTACCATCTTTGGGATCCCAGACCACAATGCTACTGTCTTCATGTCCCGTCAGAATAAACGTACCGGTGGGGTGCCAGACTGTTTGAGTCAAGGCTGGAGTTCTCTCCATGTGAATCGACGAAGGATCTGAGTCACCTCCTGGGGCACCTTTCGGCAGCACATATTGGAAGAACTTCAGCGCCTTTTCCTGCTTGAGGGAGTAGATGACAGCGCCAGCATTGTAGCCGATCAACAGTGTGCCAATGTCTCGTGGGTGAAAGGAGAGTGTGATGATCGAGGTTAATCGCGATCGAGGGAATTGCTCGCGCCAGAGGTTTGGTATCTTGAAAGGTGCGAGGTTTTCTCTATCTAGGTCGTAGGCTAGAATATCACCTGCAAATATCCATCAGCTACTGTCCTCTAATACCAGATTGTATGGCGTATACCAGTCTGGGTTCCTAGCAAAACATAGTCGAGCGTAGGATCACTATGTAACGCTGTGATCTTTACTGGAGGTGAGTATGCATTTAAGAGCTTCTTCGACTCCAAGGAAAAAACGTTTAGATCATTCCGAGAATCGAGGCATAGAAGCTTCTCTGCGCAGAACTGTAGGATCTTCACTGAAGCTCGGCGGGGGAGGGGTAGGACGACTTTGACTCGTTTCTGACCGAAGACGTATATCTGGCCGGGCCCAAATTTAGTTTCGTTTGTTCCTACGGCAATAAGGGACTGCACTGGGTCGTAGGCTATTTGGGAAATATGGGAATTTATTCCAAAGTTGGTGATCTGTAGCTTAATTAGCAGGGAGCTCGCGGAATCGCTGCGCGCGGCGTAGCGGGGTGAATAGCTACATGATCGAGCACAAACAAGTTAGGTCCCAGCCCAGCAGAAAGATCGTTGTGGATGCCGGCCTGCTTTCCGCGCAGAAGGTGTGCCATGTTGTTCTGGATATCTCATGTCTTTGTTGTTGAGCGTGGGCTGTACGAAGTACCTGGAGGCTGATGCTGCCCTGTCTTGGAGAATTGTGCGCCCAGGAGGCGCGTTCGGATATGACGGGTGCCAAGCCTTTATCTAAGCTGTGGAATGCAGACTTTCACGGACAACATTCTTCACTCACTCACATATGCACTCGTTCGGTTTCATTGGCTCCCTTCTGCGAAAGACTACTCTGAAGGATACACCATTGGTATTACCCAGCTAGAATACAGTGGCTTAGTCTCATCAGTATTCTCTACCAAATTGTCCGATAACCTCTGGACATTAAATAGAAAGTATCCCTAGCATACCTCTACTAAGGACAGAACAGACATAACCAGCCTTCTGGGGTTCCAATTGAAGCAAATAAGAAATGCATAGCCCGACTGACTTCTGGACTGAAAGATGCAGCGGAATCCGAGCATCAGGGCACTGATGCCCTTGCTTGCTACCCACCTATCACCATCCCAAAACGCCATAAACGCAATTGATGGCGATTGCCACTATCCCGTGAAGGTTGATAAAGACTCCATAGATAAGCCTCCAGATCAAGCTACCATAGGTGCGCCATTTACCGGCGGTTGCCCACCGTACTGTCCATTCGGTGGCTGCGGTGTCCCGGATCCCTGTCTGTTGAAGCTATTCTGCGCCGCCATGCGCGCTTGAGGCTGTGCTGCCAGTTGCGCTCTCTGTCTATCCATCATCAACTGTTGATGGTCCGAAGTTATCGAGTTGTAACTAGTTGGGGCAACTGTGGAAGGTGTCGAAGGCTGCGGGGTACCATACTGAGCCATTGGTTGTGAGACCGGCTGTGCGTAATAACTGCTTCGCATCTGCGCACCTGCCACCGGGGTTCCATAAGCCGGCCGTGACGAATGGTAAGTTGGTTGAGGCGGTGGTTGATTAGCCTTCAGGGGCGAGCCAGTGCGCATGTGAGGGCTTGGGGTTGCGGTGTAATTTGGCATCGGCACCGTACTCTGTGGTCGCTGGTAATACCCATTCTGTGTTTGCTGCGGATATCGGCTATGGGATTGAGGCTGAGAAGTGGACTGATAAAACTGCGAATTTGTAACAGCGCCATAATTACTTTGGGGTGCGGGTCGTTGCGGATAGTATTGTCCGGTGGCACCCTGACCATACGGTCTTGGGGTTTGCTGACCGTATGTTTGGGTTGCCGGATAGCTCGCCCGTGGAGTGCTACTAGTGTAGTTAGTTGAGGCTTGATACGTCTGGGTTGGACCAGTCGATGAGCGCTGATAGTGCATAGATGGAGTTCTTTGTAATGATTGTTGTGGGTAGTAGGATTGAGAGGCTTGGACAGGCCGGGCAGCAGACGAATGTACGGATGGCGTGGAACGAGCATATTGAGTACTGGCGGGAGGGTACTGCGAATGCGTTGATAGTCCGCTAGATGCCATGCGCGACAAAGAAGGTGTGCCAGCGGCGGCACTTATCGCTACAGCCTTAGTCATCCTGGAAATTTGATCTTCCTCTAAAACTCCCTTGTGGTCTTGAGTTTCGATGAGAATGGTCCGACTAATGTTCAACTCCTCAAGCTGATCGCCGTTTAGTTTGGCAACTGCATATGGAGGAAGTTGAGATATCATCAAGGTTAATTGTGATTTGAGCATTTGATACACATCTATTTCTTCGGCGGAGGGACTTGACGGGCTACCAGCAAGAGACGCAAGAGACGAATTTTGGATCACAGGCGTGCGAGGGTTGGTGGCTAGGGACAAGTTCCGGATACGCTGATATGATGCTAAGGTTTCGAGGAGTTCGGATATCTCCTGGAGTACTTCATCTGTGTTCTTTTCAAGATCGGTCTTGTTCCCAGATTCCGTGAATTTATCTTGTTCAATAGGGGTGAAATTCTCCGCGGCATCTTTAAAGCTTTCTTTCTCGTCCGAAGCGCCGCTCGACTCTGTAGCTGCAAAAGGTTCCTCCCGGCCGAGCAAGACGGGGTCGATTGGGAAAATATCGTTGAAGCGCTTCTCCCCAACCTTTTGCCACCATACCTTATTTTTCGTTTCCTCGGGAACTATTGCCGCAGCATCGTCTCTACTAGGAGCGAAACTAGAGTAGGCGCTGCGAAACAATGCATCTTCCTTTGCTTGCTGAACAGCCGCAAGGGTCACCTCAGATGGTGGAAGCTGAGCCTCCCCAGTGCTAAGTGCACGTTGCCTGCTCTTCTGCTTCGCAGTGGGTGACGTTGGATCTTTTGGCATGTCGACGCCTCCATATCCTAACCACTGGCCGGTGGACAGATTCTGTGTCGTGTATGTGTATGAACTCTTGCGGTTGGCTTTGGGCAATGAATCGTGGGGCACAAAACTGATGGTACGTTCCCGTGTAGTCAACTGCTTTGCGAGTTTTGGAGGACTGAGCTGTGGAAGATTTGCAGGAGCAGGAAATGCCTCTCCAAACGTTGCGACTTTCTTCGTTCCACGGTCTGTTCCTTCTGGGAGCGGAAAAACCTCCGTTGTTGAGAGAATGTTGGGTAAACTTGACTCGCGCAGAGGCAACATGACTCCGACCGAAGTATCCAAGCCTGAAGTTGCTCCCCTATTCAACGGTGCAACGCGCGTAGGTTGCTGTAAGCTAGAAAAGAGCTGTCTAGGACCTTGGGCGCTTCCGTAGAGCGTAAGAACGGTACGACTTTCCGGTCCCTCCTCATTTATCTGCACGGACTGCTCACGGTTGTTGCTTGCCGAGTTGGATTCCTGCTTGTCACTGTCTGCTGGGTCAGCTTTTCCAGACGGCCGAGCTCTTCGATGTTCCTCCCGCAGAATCAGATTTCTCGAGACCTTGCGAAAAGCAAGAACTCTGGTTTGGAGCCTGGTCTCTTCCAAGGAAAGTTGCCTTGCAGCAGATATCTCGCTGGAATCAATGGGTGCGAGGATCTGGTCGGTCGCGATTTCCACATCTTTGGCTAGCTCATCGAGAGACTCATATGAGCCGTCTTGTACAAGACTAGTGATAGTTGTTGGACCATCGCACGGCGTTACTTTCGTACGCTTCGTTGCGGCTTCACCAGACGTAGATCGGATGATGGAGGTGGTGATAGGGAGGCTCAATATCGAAGGTCGAGGATCGTAGCTAGGTTGCGCCAATGTTAGAATATCATCTTAAAGACTGTGGTACGATGATGGGTTTCAGGGTGCAAAGTCAGTCTGGTCCCGTCGGGCTGTTGCGTACCTTTTCAGAACCGCTAGTATGTCCTCGAGCACGGTCTGCAGAGAGTGGTTGGTTCCATTTGGAACTTCAGTTGCAGCTTCGGTAGACGCGCCATTGGATTGAATTGCAGGTTCCGTGTCAGATCGCTTTCGCTTTGCTGGCCCTGGGGACGATGGGGCGGGTGGGAGCGAGGGCGGGGTCAGAGTGCCGTTGGTGGTGGCCATGGTGATGTGCGGACGCCGTCTGTGATGTCGGAGCGATGGGTTCGACGTGCAACGCGCTCAGGGCGGTGGTCAGGTCTTGGTTAATCTTTGGCTTTCACCAAACCACGCCACCACTCAGGCGGCTGCAGGAGGGAGAATAAATCCTGAAGGCGGACGAAGATGTCAGCCCGATTGACAGACGACCGAAGGCGCGCACTGAGGTGGAGCGCGACGGTGTTGGTGAATGTGAAGTTAGAGGTGGGTTGCGGGTGGTGATGAAGCAGTCAACGAGAAAAGACGCGGATTTTGCCAAGACATTCACACAAATGCGGCTCAAGTTCCACGACGAAGAACAGCCAACGCAGCGGATGGCAATATGCATCCACGCTCTGTGGTGGGTCCTTGACAGCGAAGGTGCAAAATGAACGTTGCAGCAACCACACTATTCATTATGTGGTTCCGGACAGAATAGCAGTGCTTTCCGTAACCATGCCCTATTCGGGTTTAGCGTCAAAAATATGGGGGTCTTGGGATGAGCTGTGAGCTACTGTCGCTTCTCCTCTACATTTTGCAAGCTTCCATCTCCAATTCAGGCCATTGTCTACGACTTGGGTCCATCGTGTCTTCAATGAATGCCATTGACTCTTATCCTGGCATCTCCAGGTAGTCCATGCCGCCACCTCGCCCATAGCCGTCGCATCCTATGTCTGTCCTCTGCAAGTCGCACAGTCAGTCTTCTTCTAAACGTCTTCAACCAGCAGCATTCTGACCCAATGTAGCATTATCCAACCTCAATTGCATTATACAGGGTCGGACCTTATCAGCCAAAATGTTTCTTACGGATCTGTGCGAATGTACTGGCAAGAGCCGCATCTCCATGTCACTCCAAGGCGACAAGCCCTTTTGGCACCGCTGTGCTGTCCCATGAGCATGGCGCTCTCGTCATCCCTCATTCAAAACATTATTTGAGCACAAAATACTTGCTGCGCCGGGAAGCAGAACTCTCCTCAGTTGCCGATGAAGAGAGTGAGGGTAGCGATGAGATTGCTCCTGCATGCTCGTACGAGCCTCGGGCTCCTTCTCCTTACCAATCGCCCTCCTGCATCCATTTCACACCGCTACGTTCGAGGCGGCAACAAACTCGGTCAGCCATCAAGGCGCACAGGGAAAGTCAGCCTACCCTGATATTGGATGTCATTCATGGGCGGGTTCAGAAACTCTACTCAAAAGAACCACGTCGAAAGCATGATAATTTCTCCACAAGATTCCATCGACAGAATATTCGTAGTAGTCAGAAGCATCCCGAATCCCAACCTTCGATATATGGTCTGCCCCCTGGAAGAACCGCAGTATCGCTCCATACTATCTTGACTCGCTATATTGAGACAACAAGTATCGCACCATGTGGACGGCTCGAATTTAAATTCACCAATGAAGAGCTGGAAGTCCTAAAAGCCAAAGGCCATTCGAGTCAGAGCGTTGAGCAATGGGCATCGTGTCTTCTTACCAGGGACTCGTATGCTGCAGCAACAATTTTCAAACCAGGGAATGAAACCCCGCCGTTATTCCTCCTGCTCCTATTTCTACGTCGAACGCACATCAAGACTTTCGCCCTGGGAATAGTCATGAAGCATATTAAGTACAGATTGCAATCTGGAAATCTGGATTGGAAATGTCTCCAAATTCTCGTTATACGACTGCTTCGGCATGCGCGCCGAAAGTGGCCTGAGTCAATGCCCTGGATCGCTGCAATATTTACGCAGCAAACAGCAAGAATCTATGGTGAGGCCCAAAGCGCCGACAGACTATCTTCGACCAAAGTATCAGGTATCACTCACTTCTGTAACCGCTTTCTATACCTGGTGTCATTACCGGCTAGTCTGTATCCGGTGCGGTCATCTACCCACCAGGAGAAGGCTCAGTTTCAAGTGTTGAGGTTCATGGCTGGATGCACTCCAGCATTGATCGTGACCAAAGTGGGATTCAGGGCTGTTACTAGGGTTCAGCTTGCTCACGAAAAAACGGATCAAGAGCGTGATTGGGCCAGTCTCAAGACCCTATCGTGGCCACCTTGGAAAGAGAACAGAACGGCAATGGATGAGGAAAAGGGCCCTGACTACGGGTTTTCGAGGGCATCTCGAATTCTCATGCGCATGTACGAGGCTGGATACAAGAGTGACGGATGGGAAGAGCTCGCTGACATCTATACTGGCTGGGATACGGACCGCAGCCCAACGATTCAAACGAGGATAGCATTGCCCGCACCTTTGCACTATACTCGGAATCGGCTTCAATCAATGCAATGGGCCGGCCGAGTCAGGACAACACGAACACGGAGGGAAGCTTGGGCATGCTTCCTTGCATACGAAGCTTCCGCCAGTCTCCCTCATCAAGACGTCTACTGGGCGATGTTCGAAAAATTGTTCTACCCGGAAGTCGCCGCCCAATCTGGTTCTAGAGATGCTCTGAATGGGCCTCAGATGCAGACGATTTTGAAGCTTCAGCCCGGTGACATGAAAGAGGTCGCGTCAGAGCCTATCTCACCCCAGGATATTGTCTACGTCGGCGAACCTGTACCGTCTTACGAACAGCTGTACTACAGGATGACGGAAAAAGGAGTCCGACCAACGAACCGATTCCTGGCTTTCTTGATCGAAACATCGCCGGAGTTCTCCATAACAATGAGATTACTGGATTCCGTTCGACATGACTACAACAATGGGATACAGCGCTTGCTCGACGGGTCACAATTAGACGACATCACCATTCAAAAAATACCAGGCTATCTCTTCGCGGCCTTCATCCGCTTCCTCTGCCGCTTTGGTGAACTCACTCAAATTCCCTCTCTTACCGCCCTCTCCCTCACCCTGGCAGAGCACAAAGACAGATTCGAAACGGACCGTACATACCTCCTAGAATACGCATACGCCCTTCTAATCAGGTACCAACCACAATACCGCCCGGCCTGGACAGCATACATGGAGCGTCTCCTGTACCGCCGGAACATATCTCGTTCTTACAAACGCACACACCCAGTAGCTGTACAAGTGTATAAGGCGTTATATCACCTCATCACCAAAATGCAGGAAGGTGACCTCGATCTTGATGCAGAGCAATTCCAGCTCTTGTGCACTGCGCTCCAACACGCGGCGCATTCAGCACTACGACCAGCAAATCATAATCATGAAGCGAGACAGATTCTAATGACGGGGTCATGGCAAATAAGAAAGCTTTTCTATGTCTTGACCAGCGCCAACTCCGCCCCTGTCGATCCCAACGTGTCATCGGAATCGATAAAAACAGAGATTCCGGCACATGTACCAGGTCCAACGGTTCTGTATGCATATGTCAGGGCCCTGGCTATCCTCCACGATTACGAAGGCATCTACTCGTTATCTTCGTGGATGACGAATTTGCATGTGGAGGTTACGGCACGCGCCAATGCTCAACACTCGGGGCCCATTTCGCTTCGCCGCACGATCATCGCCATTGCGGCGTCGTTGGAAAGGCCTGAGGTGGGGAGTGGTCCGGAGAAAGAGCTTGTTGAGTTAGTCAAGAAACAAGTGCAGAGTGTAGAGGAATGGGGTGGGTGGCCGAGCACGGAGGAAATGGAAATGTGTAAGGGAAATAAGCTCTATGCGAAGAGGTGTTAGGGGTCAGAATGGGAGAGGGGGTTAATATGTGTGAATAGGGCATGCACAGTGCTTGTAAATAGTGGATGATGCCATGAACGTGGTAGATTTGCAGGATATGTCATGATGCCTCAAATTTTAACAGCGCAGTTTTTGTTTCCTCTTCCTGCTTCTGTGTCGTGATCCCTGGCTTGAAGGGCAAATGGTGCCTTTTGACCGAGAGGAATTTGGGGTGGAGGCACTGCAACAAGGCCGTGTCCTCGGGGTAACTAGCAACACATTGAATTGCAGTACCGTCGAAGTATCTCTTGAAACCTTCCTCAATCGCACTTCTCATGTACTCTCTACGCTTGATAACTGCAACCGGATTTTTCCTTCGGTGTCGGAAAATAGAAAGCGGGGCACTTCCATATGTGTACGACCTTGTACAACCTGCCGGGTAAGTCTTCAACTAAAGAATTTGAAAGCCTCTCGGACACAACTTGATAGATAATCCGAGTTGGAAATCAGTGATTGGTGAGGTATTTTAGGAGGGTAGAGAGTGAGGGGACATGAGTGAATGCGGTGAAGGCTGGGTAAAAAATTGCAATGGGTGAAGTAAGAATTTTCTTCCACTGAAAAAGAACATTTGTATTCACTAGAGCTGCGAAAGAGAGATAGAAGGGAATAATTTCTTCATTGGGAAGCATAATCTTCTTTGTCGTACCTATGTGATAAGAGGTAGACGATATAAACCATAATCTGATGGCTAGGTAGTAGAAAACCCCCATTCTCAGCGACCCAGACGCCCTTCCATTCATTCAAAGAAAAGATAAATTCCATCGTAACACATGAAGACTCCTGGTTGTCGACCTCTTGTCAGACTCTGTCAACAAACCACTCCCAAACGCCCTGGTCCATCTCAACAAAAAAACCTGTGAGCCTCGTCCAGTCCAGCTCCTAATTCCTTCCCTCATAATGCCCCGATTGTTCCCGCAACAGCTGCTCCCTCATCCTCTCCCTAATAACCTGCTCCGATGTCTGCGCAGCTCTAGCACTCGGGCCCGATAGTAAATCCGCATTTGTCGGCGACGGCGTCCGATCCGCCGTATCTACCACTCCCTCATCATATGTCATTCCATCAATCATTCTCGCATCCTGCTTCTGCTGCTCCGCGCTGCTAGTCGTCTGTGTCGTACCCGACGAACTTGGGATACCGACACCGGTCATTGGGCCCGTGAGCGGTTGATTGGGATCACGTATGTGTTGAGGGACTGCGCTCGCTTTGCCGATTGCAGGAGACCCGATAGAAGATTGTTGGCGGGCGGGTGTGCGGGCGCCCTCGCCGAAGCCCACGAGGCTGGCAGCTTCGTCGCTGAAGCCACCCATGCTCGAGGTTTCGTTGTCTTGGTCTTCGCTCATGCGGTCTGGATCGTAGACATCGCTTCCACTTGCCCAGGTCGTGCGTGCGCCGACGCTGCCGGTCGCGCTGGCACTTCCTACAGTAGATCGCTCGCGGAAGAGCTGAGGCTGGTTGTTTGCATCAAAGTATCCTGCCGGCGGATTGTTCGAAGTAGATGCTCCAGGGGCCAAACCACCGAGGTTCGGATGGCGGCCGGTGACGGCGACACGCTCGAGGCCTGCAAGGCGGGAGATGCGGTCGGCGCGCTCGGCTTCGGCTGGGTGGTGGTGGTGCGGGAAGTGTCCGCGATGGCCGTCCTTGATGGCGACGGTTGAGAGCTCGGACATGGAAGTTGTGGTGGAGTTGGGTGTGCCGCTGGTGATGAATTAGTACATACAGCATGCGGGAAGGCTGGTTGGAAGGGGTAGTTGCAGAAGGGCGAGCCTTACGGGACATCTGAGGGAGTGACAGGGTCTGAAGGCGGGGGAGGGAGATTGATCAGGGTAGGCGGGTTCGCAGTCATGGTGGGCGGTTTGTAGTCGTTATTTGGGTTGTGTTCTTGGTGTTTTGGCGTTGGAGGGAATTGGTGGTTGATGGGTTGATGGCCGTTTCCTGAAGTCAATCTCACGGGCGTATTCGGTGCAGTGACGTAGTGGGGTGATTGGATGCTCGGGTTGGCTGAAAGGAATGGAAGGGGAGCGTCGCAGGACGCGGTAAGCTGAAAGCAACTCAGAGCACGATTGTTTTCTGAGTGTGAAGATGAAGGTATTTTGACAGCCTTTGAGAGAGGTACAATGATTCGGGCAGAAATTCAGGAGCTGGAGCCGTCCCGCCTATTGCTGCCAGGCGGTGCATGTCTTGGCATACGCAGGTGCTTCCCATGCACAGGCTGGTAGTTGTGCAGGGCTGATCCTTATTCCCACGATACCTGACTGGCAGGTACATTCTCTTGCTCAATACCTCACTTTCGCGGTTAATTTTTCACATGTCGTTCGAGGTCTTCAGGGTCTCAGAATCTCATCTATCTGTTATCTGATCGTCAGCTTCATCACTTGCTTGGATTCATCTGCGGCTTGATTTGGTGACGTTTTTCTGGTCTAGCTACCCCTGTCCAGCGTACCTGCATATCCCAACTATCCTTTTTCCACCCGCTTTCTCATCCACAACACCACCCCACCTGGAGCTTACTTAGCACGGTCTCCGTCGTATATCCTGCTCCTAGACTTGAATTATTCACTGTTTACATCCGTACGTGGACGGAATGGCGGAATTAATTCCACATGACTCCTCCAGCTTCCCCTCATCGCTTCCCCATACGGGGTACGATGATCGGCTTCCGCGGGGTTTGTTGATTGGTGCACCATCACAACTCACCTTCGTGCCACAACGTGTATAAGATGTTCGGTCATCTTCTGTCTCACTCCCATCATCAAACATCCTCCGGGGCGCAGCTCAGTTATTGCCATGGCAGAGAAGGTACAGCCGGGTTTTCCAGTGGAGAAGATCGAAGTCATCAACGACACAGCTGGTCTCACTATTGATCCGGCCGCTGAGAAGAAGTTGCTGTGGAAATGCGACCTTCATGTTCTGCCACCACTTTTTGTCCTTTTCCTGCTTGCCTTCCTTGATCGGACCAATATAGGTATGCATCCTCCCTGACCTTGTCCAAAACTGCACTGACCGAGGATACAGGCAATGCTCGCATCCAAGGGCTTACTGAAGACCTCCACATGCGTGGTAACGACTACAACGTTGCCCTCTTCGTCTTCTTCATTCCATACATCTTGTTTGAAGTTCCATCCAACTTGGTCCTCAAGAAGATGGCCCCTTCGACATGGCTGTCCCTGATCATGGCTCTATGGGGTGAGTAATAATGCTCAATACATTATTCGTCATTGCTCACTTAACTACAGGTGTTTCGACAATCGGCATGGGACTTGTAAACACATTTGGTGGTCTTGTGGCTCTGCGGGTTCTCCTTGGACTGTTCGAAGCAGGTCTATTCCCCGGTACGTCCATTCCCCACCTTTTGGCCAAAACCAAATTCAGCTATAAACTCCACTGACAATCATCAGGCTGCGTGTATCTCATCAGCATGTACTACAAGCGCTATGAGCTTCAATGGCGCCTGACATTATTCTTCGCCGCAAGCATTATAGCTGGAGGTTTCGGTGGCGTTAGTCCCGCCCTCTCCCTTCTGCCACTCTTCACTCACCTTCTATAGCTGCTCGCATATGCCATAGCCAAAATGGACGGCATTGCCGGCTACGGCGGGTGGCGATGGTAAACGCTCCTTCTCCCTCTCAAAACCCACCCCACTCACACAATACAGGATCTTTATAATCGAAGGCCTCCTGACATTCGTCCTTGGTATCGTGGCAAAGTTCTGGGTGACTGACTGGCCCGAAACCGCGAAATTCCTCTCCCCCGACGAGCGTGCCCTTCTAATTGCCCGTCTCGGTGCAGATAGCGGCGACGCTGTGATGAACCGTCTCGACAAGCGCGCAGCAAAACGCATCTTCTCCGACCCGAAAATTTACCTGGGAACTTTGGCGTATTTCGGCATCGTAAATACCGGCTACGCAGGCTCCTTCTTTATTCCCACAATCGTCAAAGAACTTGGCTACTCCTCCGAAGCCGCACAAGTCCGCTCGATTCCAATCTTTGTCGTCGCTACCGTAACAGCCATCATAGCAGCCTACATCACGGATCGCCTGCGTCACCGCTACGCCTTCTGCATTCTCGGGCTGTGCGTAGCAAGCATCGGCTACATCCTCCTCCTCGCGCAAAAGAACCTCTCGGCCGGCGTAAAATACTTCGCTCTCTTCCTCGTCGTGCCCGGTGGCTACATAACACAACCCATCACTCTCGTCTGGATGTCGAACCTTGTCTCGGGTCACTACAAGCGCTCTGTCTCATCCGCCATACAAGTCGGCTTCGGCAACATCGGCGGTATAGTCGCCAGCAACGTCTTCCTGGATTCAGAGAAACCGAGATATCCGACGGGATATGGGGTTAGTCTGGGCTTGCTCTGGATATGTGGCGCCGCCTGTACGGGGCTGTTCTTTTTGGTGAAGGTGGAGAATAGGAGGAGGGAGAGGGGTGAGAGAGATCAGAGGTTGCAGGAGGTGGATGCTGATAATTTGGGAGATGATCATCCACATTTTAGATTGACGACTTGAGAGCGCGGGAGAAGGGTTTGCTGCGAAAATAGCCCCTAAGAGCAATAGGAACATTGCTCGGAATAAACGTGTTAGAGGGGTTTATCGATTGGAATTTTTGGAGGTAATTAATCCACCTTGTTACTTGTCATCAGATTGGCATTCGGGACGTAAAATATGCCTGCGCCTCACCTCTCTCACATTCGCGCACAAAATCGATTAAAGAATGAGAGCAAAAGGAGAAAAAAGGAAGGAAGTATGGTAGGAATCGGACCCACAAATCTCGCCAACGGGTAGACGAATGGGGTGATAGAAAGGGCGCTATTCTGAGAAGACGAGCATTCTACCACGAACTATATACCCAGTATATGTTACTTAATCACCAATTGATACATTGAGTAGACTATATACGTCGTACGGTAGGGAACATAGAATTTGTATACTGTGTCAAAAACATTTCTGCAATTCAAGGAACCTTATCCTTATGGGGAGAAGAGTTGGCAACGTAGGGTGAGCAGAATAACATTGAATTATACATGATGATCCGCGTTACTATGTCTATTTTGTGTAATAGAGAGAGCATTTAGGGCTGCCAACAGTCTCTGACGAGATATGCGACGTAGGCTATGAATCTTGCGATTGCGGCTTGCTACCGTAATTGCCTACTGGTCTGCCAGAACTCAAAGATTTCGGACGCATGACACCGGGTTCGATGTTGGAGATGCGGAAGGCGAGGAGCGCGCCTACGTCTAGGTTAATCCAGTACCGATTGGCCCTGTTGAACTCCGCAAGAGCAGCGAGGACGAAGGCGATGGGACGTTCTCGTTGAAGTTTACTTGACATCTGCTTGTGACGTAAAGGTCTTAGGTGCTCTGCGATTTATCGATCATATCGCCGTGGTATCTCTTTCATTTGTCAGTAAACATTATTCTATTATGTTTACTGAGGTGATAAGTCAATGCTGAGTTCAAATTTATGAGTGGAAGTAACTGTGGGGGATGACAGATTTGTTGTTGATGTTAAATAGGATATTAGCATTGGGGGAATGGAGAATCGAATGCACGTTTTCGTCTTCAGATGACGAGACACAATTCTATTCTGCAGAAAAAGATAGTATGCGGCGAATGAAGCTGCCCATGTTGGGGTTGCTGGCATGAGCAGAGGCATTGGGACGCCGAAGCCGATCTTGGTTGCCTGTTGGTGCAATTGATTTCAGTAGTCAAATTGGAGGAAGAGGATGCTGCCTGGACGGAATTGTGGGGAGGAGAGAGAGATGTATGATGTGAAGTGGGGGCCGTGGAGCTTGGATGTTATCCGAGCTTGAACGAGGTGACAAATAGGTAGAGTCTGTTGATGTCCTGTAAGACCTTGGAAAATGTTAGGCAAAACTTCAGCTCTGTTTGGAAGTTAAATTCTGCAGATAGGGGTCAACAATGTAGATTCAGAAGAGGAGTTCTGGATTATGAAGCTATACATGAGTAGAGTACACTAATGTACAGTATGCTGGTTGATGCTGGTGCCCTTCTAAATGCGAATAGAGTCGATGAATTACCCTCCTGGAAATACTGTCAGCTGGACATCTGACATCTGATGATGAGACTTGTAGATAACTCACAAATTCCAATACACAACTCGCCGGAAAACGCCAGGTATCCAAATGTAGCGATAAAGTGGCATCTCTACCGTTTCTGATATTAACGTCAGCTTTAATCCATGCTCATAAATGAGGAGGGCCGACCGGTCGCATATGCTCCGCATCATTCTCACGATTATCTTCTCGGGCCTCTTTTAACATCGTGTCAATGCCGCGAGCCTTCAGCGCTTTCTGAGATTTGGGTAAGTTTTGAGCATGAGGCCTTTCTATGTTTGAGGCTCCCTACGGACAAGCACTGCTCGTACTGCTTGAAAAGAGGCTCGCATTCATCTGAGGTAGCAGTCCCCCGGAGAAACTCTATAAAGTTGGTCAGTAACATGTGAAGATGGTGCGAAGAAGTGTTCATACTTTCACTGTACCATTTGAGGAAGCAGTTGTCGTACCGCCTGCCTCGAGTCAGAGCTGGAATGAACTAGAGCGGTGAGTGGGTTGATATACTCTTTAACCTCGTTACATTCCGGTGCTAATGATGCTGACATATTGTCAAGATGGTCTGACGGTTGGGACTAGATATTGATTGACATTCAAGAGTAATGAGCTCACAGTGAAAGTCGAGGATTGAATGGAGCCCTTATCGATAAGAAAATTATCCGAGAAATGCAAGGTGCCCCAGTGACTGCCAAGAATGAATGTTAGGAATTTCTTTATTCACCGCACCTGCAAATCACCACCACAAAACCTATGTACGTCCATAAACACCGATACAAAAGTGTAGCTACTGACACACACTTGTACATAGCGCAATGATTGTATTAAGCCAATAATCCGCACCATGGATTCTTTCAAAGCCCTCCAGGATACCATCTCGGCCGCCCTCGTTTCTACAACGCGCTCCGCGACTCAGATTGCCGCTGGAGATATACCGTTCCAGCGCTCTCTTGACCCCTCAATTGGTACCGCTCTCGACAGCCAGAATGCGCGGCTTCTTCATCTCGCGCAGCGCCTTCTGGAGAATGCTGCGGCGAGCTCGGGTTCTGTAGGTCCCAAGCTGCCAGATGCCGAAGCAATTGACGGCGATTGGAGAGGCGTGGTTGATGTCGTTGACAGCTTGCTTGAAAAGGCTGACACGAGCCTCGATGAGTATACTGGCGTGGTCAAACGGTTTAGCCCGGCGGGAGAGGTAAATCATATCAGCACTTTCGCATACTATCTGACCTAATGCCTTCTATAGGCCGCTGCTCCTCCCAAGTCTCGTTTCATGAGTGCGCCAAAACACCTGCCAAAACCTCAGCATTCTTTTGAGCATACCCCTCAAAACAATGAAACAGGCGGTTTTCTGCCACTTATGACATCAAAGCCACATGCGAAAACGCCGCTGGCAGAGAGCCTGAAGACGTATAAAGATAGCAATGGGCTTGAACAGTATGGATCTACGTGCTCTTCACCGTCAGTATAGGGCTCAGTTAGCTGATCTCTCCTAGGTACCCTCATCCCTACCAGAATGAAATCGAATCCTACGAATACCCTCCATCCATGTACCAGCAGACAGAACCCCAACCATATCAGCCATTAGAGTCTACCTCGGCCACATTTGTAGATACCCCAGAAGCGCTCGCCATGATGCTAGCAGAACTCAAGACGGCAAAGGAGATTGCTATCGATCTTGAACATCACGACAACAGATCATATGTAGGGTTTGTATGTTTAATGCAGATCAGTACGCGGAACAAAGACTGGATAATAGACACACTGAAGCCATGGCGGCGGAGACTTGAATGTCTCAATGAAGTCTTTGCAGATCCAAACATAGTCAAGGTAAATGATTTTGATCAGTTTATGCGGACTTTTTTTTTTGATATCGTAACAGGTGTTGCATGGCGCCTACATGGACATAGTCTGGCTACAGAGAGATTTTGGTCTCTACGTCGTCGGCCTCTTTGACACCTACCATGCAGCTAGGACGCTGGGTTATACCGGTGCGAGTCTAGCATTCCTTCTCGAGAAGTTTGTCAAATTCAGAGCACAGAAGCAATATCAGATGGCAGACTGGCGAATACGGTATGCATTAACACTCAAATATTCATCTGTAACGTTGCTGACTGAGAACTAGACCGTTATCTGATGAGCTATTCAATTACGCTCGAGCAGATACCCATTTTCTCCTCTACATATTCGACAACATGCGCAATGAACTAATCGAAAAATCGAACTTCTCAGACCCGGAGAAGGACAAGGTTCGCCAAGTTCTGAAGCAATCTAAGGAGACAGCTCTCAAACGCTACGAGCACCCCATCTATGATCCTGAGCTCGGCCTAGGTCCCGTCAGTTGGTACAAACTCTTGATACGTACTCCTGTGCAGTATACCCCACAGCAGTTCGCTGTCTTCAAAGCGGTGCATCAATGGAGGGACGATGTGGCTCGAAAGGAAGATGAAAGCCCCTTTTTCATCATGCCTAATCATGCTGTCTTTGCACTTGCAAGGGTGTTGCCAGAAGATAAGACGGCCCTGTTCCAAGTCATCCAACATGTTTCTCCCATCATACGCGTACGAGCGGATGAGCTTGTCAGAATTGTCGCCGAAGCCAAAGAAGCGGGAAAAGACGGTCCCGAGCTTAACGATATGATCAAGAAGATTGAAGGCATCAAAGATACTACGAAGGCTCAGGCTCGCCGAAAATCTAGTTCTTCTCCTGAATTACCGACTGCTCCGGCCCTACAACCCGCCCCCCGCGTAGCTTGGCTTGATACCCCTCCACCCCGTGCAAACTCGTCCGCGTTCTGGGGCGCGCTCTGGTCCGGAGCTGTGACTGAGCAGCGACGTCGTACATCAACGTTAAGCATTAGTCTCGCGCTCCCGTTGCCTCCGCTCACCGCAGAGATATACACTGAGATGACAGGCGTGGCAACCGCAGAGAATACCCCAAGAGTGGAAAAACCAGAACATATCTTCATTCCTAAAGAAGACAGACCGGCAGAAGATCAAGACGGCGGCATCTTCATCGTCAAACAGCTCGGCGGATCACGGAAGCGGAAGCATGAAGACGCGGCAGCTACTACGGAAGCAGACAATCACAACGCGGATGTTTTGATGCTAGAAGCAGAACCAGACGACATGGCTCAGCGCAAGGCAGAAAAGGCGGCGAAAAAGGCGGCGAAAAAGGCAGCTAAGAAAGAGAAGAAGAGACAGAAGGCTTTGTTGGAGGCGTCGGGAACTTCAGATGTACTGAATTATGACGATGAGGAGCCGTCATTCGATTATAAGAGTGCACCGAGTGTGCTGAGAGCGCAGGAAGATGTGGAGAAGACGAATGGCAAGAAGAAGAAAAAGAAGGAGAAGCAGCAAGGGTTTAATCCTTATGCGAGCTTGAAGGATGCGCCGAAGGGGCTGGGGAGGAGTCAGAAGGAGAGGGCGGGGAAGAGCAAGACTTTTACATCATAGTATGGGAAGGGAGACTGAATCGTATTCTCGATCTGATTAGCCCTGTCTTTAAGACAGCAAAGACTGGGTAAGGCAGCGCCTGCTTGTTGTATTCTATGCACAGCCCCTTCATGATTCGGTCAAATTCAATACCTATTCAATCTTTACATTTGACTCGCACAACCAACTCATCCATCGATGGAATAGGCTTCATCTGCTCTGGCATTTACAATACATCAAGATGTATCTTTCGTCGATATTAACAATAGTTTCCCTAAGGCTCTCTGCAAGTTGATCGAGGTACATTACTCATTCTGTATTAACATTAATCCTCCATAGCCTTTCCACAGGTCAAGCCAAATAGGTGGCTCCACCGCCTAAACGCTTTCTACTACCACATTTTCTTCCTTTCTATGAGTGGCTCACCTACTCACACAACAACCCCATCCAACGCCCTATAAAACACCCCGAAGTTGCCCTCACCATCTTTCCCACCTCTATCCTCTCGCGCATTGTCTAAGACTGCAAAGACAACATCCTCCCACCAACCTCCACTAAATTCTTCCTCTCGGAACACTTCAAGAAAACAGCTTGCAACTTCCTCCGGCGGGTTTCTAAACGCACCGCAGCCCAGTGCACCCAACACTAGTTTACGGTGCCCGTGAGAAGCTGCTATTCTAAGCACAACCCTAATATTTCCCTTAATCAATTTCCTATCGCCCTCCTTCGCATACCGTCCATCTCTACCTACAACGGGCCGCCGGATCGCTGCTATGCTGATTACGCTGGTCACCGGTAAATCCTGAGGAGCCGTTTGGGGGACTAGGAGGGTGTGGCCATCGGACATGGAATTGCGGATTAGGAGGATTGTGGGAGAGTAGATGGCTCCTAGTACGGGGATAGGGTAGTAGTGTGAGTGCAGGGTTAGAGAGAGGGAAGAACGGAAACAGAGAGCTTCTTCCTGCGCGAGGGCGCCATTGAGCCAGCCGCCGCCGGGGCGGCGTTCGGAGGCTAGGTTGAGTACTGCCACTGGTTTCGCAATGGAAGCGGGTGAGGGGGATGTGTTTGGTTCTGTGTTCGGTGGAGGTTCTGAAGCGCTGGTGGGTTCCAGGGAGGGATTTGGATGTGTAGTTAGGGAGGTAATGGTTGTTCCTGGTTGGAGATCTAGCGCTGCGTCGAAAGTATCTTGGTCGTAGACTCGTATGCGTGTTCTTTTTCTTCCGGCTTCTGGATCCGTTGCTGGGAGTTTAATGATTGGACAATTTTCTGGGCGGAGTGGTTGTAAAGTCCTGAGATGATGAGAAGACGACGCTATGGTGTCTAGGGGTTTCAATTGATCTAGAACTTGTGGGAGAATGGCCTTTGTTTCTGCGGCGACGGCACGTAGCTCGTTGCGCCGTTTTAGGGCGGCGGCGGACATTGTGATGAGGGAGCGGGAAGTGGTGAGGAGGTTGGAAAGGGAAGGGGGCATGGACATGGAATGAATATTCTGTATTTATAGGGTCCTAAGGTACAGCTGCAGTAAAATACGAGGCAATGTTTCCTAGAAGCGCCACGCGTTCAGGCAGCATTTTCAAAGTTTAAGAGTCATCGTGAAGATGGACAGAAAGTGCTGATGAGAAGCAAGCAGTATGAGATATCCTGCCCTGTGACTAGAAATAACGCATTCACTCACAAGGCCTAACACAGCAATTTATATCTCCACAATCGATGGTGGTGGTGTTGATCGAGTAATATTCTGGAAGAAATTTCAGGGTTCAGCCCTAATTGTGGCTCGTGCACCATGCCCCACATTCGCTAGTCGATCTCCGGAAATGGGTATGCGTGGGATATGCCCTTACCATTCACCATAAACATTGCAATCTCCATCCATCTACCTATGCTCCATCTACATCCTTTCTCACACTCACCCATCTACCACACCAAGCATACCTTACCTAGGTAGTGGAGCGATGCCTCCGACCTCGCTCGCCGCAGCGACCCCCTCACCAAAACGCAAACGCGATCCTCCACCCCATGTCCCGCTCCTGAACACAACGCTACGCACTGCTTCTACCCCGCCGAGAGCCAGCCCAGTACCATCGGGAGCCGATAGCCCGAGAAATATAGTCGCGGATCAGTTGAGGGATTTGAAGATTCAGGCGATTCCTATGTCTCCGCTTACACCGACGGATGATGTTATTAGGAAGAGGCCAAAGTTGGATACTGTTCTGCAGGATATTGGGGGGCTGGGAGATTTGAAGAGTGAGGCAGAAGACAAGATAGTTGTGAGTAGAGAGGTGGAGAGGGAGAGAGAAATACCGGAGACACCGCAACTGCATGCGTCGCCGCAAGCTGGACCCCGCATTTCACAAGATCTGTCGACGATACCGATTTCGTTGTCGTTTACTTCCGAATCCTCGATATCACAGCTTCTCAAGCAGATGGAGAAGAAGAAACACTCCACGAAGTCCAAGCAACGGAAGAAGTCACCTTCGCCACCCCCGTCGTCGCTCACTTGGCAAGACACCGAAATCACTGGACACCTCGTCGACCCATCTACCGACCCGGATGATGATGGAACAGGCTTGAACGGGATTGGATTCAAGCCCACACCTGCGCTGGCATACGCAAGAGCGCAACGGAGGAGGCAGCAGGTGTTGGAGTGGAGAGCGAGAGAAGCGAGGGAGGCTAGGGCGAAGAGGAGTGAGAGGAGGAGAAGGGGAGTTGGCGGAAGTGGTATCGGGTCCAGAGAGGGAACAGCGGAAAGGGAAGGAGAAATGAAGACTGGAGAGACCACAAGGAGAGTGGTTAGGTTTGCAGCTTGACACGGAAGTGCGGAGTTGGATGGCCTGGTGGCTAGTATAGTGGATTGCTACGGACGGCCGGTAATGCTCCATGAACGATATTATGATATGATATGAATGATGAGCTGGAGGATATTTGGAAACTCAATCGCCATCGAGCTTTTGGGTTAGCTAGGCGGACACACTAATATCTTCTGGGGTGAATATTTGAATGAGAGACGGTTGTACGAGTTCAGTCGTTGCAAGAGCCCGGAAATGCCCGTATATTACAATCTTTTTCATACACATCCTGTACATAGTTGAGCCTGCAATGATACCCACCTCCAAGCCTACCAGAACCTGATGTTCTTGTTAAACCAGTATCCCCATGTCTTCCGCCTCTCTTCTTCTCGCCTTCGCCCTTCCTCCGCCCTGTCCGCAGCCTCTTTAGCCCGTCTCCGTGCTTCGCGCTTCGCTTCGATATCGGCGCGCTTCTGTTCCATAATCTCCATGGCCCGCGTCATACCCGCCTTCTCCCTCGAGCGCTGCCACTGGCAATACTGGTACGCCGCCACCGATGTCCAGATCCAACCAAACCAAGCATAAGTGCAGCATATATATACGGGTTCTACATTCCAATCCCGTTAGCATTTCCTCATCCCCAACCTTGGCTCAAACTCCTTATCAAGGAAGATGTCTTACTTCGTAACACAGCCGCAAGTCCCCCAAACGCGAACCCAGACCCTATTCCTGTTAATTGACTGTCCCGAACGCAGGGCCGTCGGTGGAAATTTAGATAGTAATCTTTTCCAAGCGATTTTACGGCGTCAAAGTAGGATGGGTTGTCGTCGGCGGGCGTACCGCCTGCCGTGTGTGCGGTGCCGCCGGGCATGATGTTTGCGGGGCCTCGAGGGCGGGTAGGAGGGGATGAACCCGAGGGTTGCCGTGTGTCGTCTGCCATGGTGGATATATGAAGAAAAAGGTGATTAGTTTCGGTGAGAGGATGAGGTGGTCAGGAGGTGAAAAGATTCGATGTTCTAACTCAGAATAACCGTTCATCCGATCCAAGGGAATATCAGATGCAAGGAATATTCTAAAGTTGAGACGAATTGAGTGCCTGCGAGAAGAATGGTTTACTGACGTGATGTTGGACGTTGAAGATCGCATCATGGGTATATTTCGGGCCTTCTTAGCACGTGGGTGGCTTCGGCGCTCGGGCCAAAATCAATTAAGAAAAACTACGCTACGCGGTACGCGCATTCCCCAAACGCGACGCGCCCCTACCATTTCAAGAATCCATTCAACACTCCACACAACACTTACTGTCTCTCCCTCTATGAACTCGATACCCCGTATAGCCCATATCCCAATCGCCCCTATGATACTTCAAATTGGATAGAATACCTTTAAAACACCTTTATCTACGTCAATTCGACGACCATGGCTCCGCGCCGCGCAGGGCAAACCTACCGCCGCGTAGGCAAACTCGGCAACACCTCCTACGGTCCTCGCAAACCGAAAACTGTCGATGCCTCCACCCTCCGGAGTACTGAAGCCACATCCCAGAATGAAAAGATAGAAGCAACGCGCCTCGCAAACAACATAGATGAGTCTATGGGTTTTGCGAGGTACGAGGCGGGGAAGAAGAAGGTGGGATGGCTATGTAATATGCATTCGACGAGTGTGGAAGATGAGAATGTACCTGGAGGAAGAGCGGGCGTCAATTATTACTTCATTGGAGAGGATGGGGAGTATTTTAAGGCGACGGTCGAGTATGATCCGTACTTTTTGGTGGCGGTGAAGAGGGGGAAGGAGGCAGAGGTTGAGGAGTGGTGTAGAAGGGCTTTTGAGGGGTTGATTAAGGGGGTTAAAAGGTTGGAGAAAGAGGATCTTTCGATGGTGAGTGCAAGTTGTGAGTTGTGATGGGATCAGTGCTGAGGACTTGCAGCCAAACCACCTTCTTGGGTACCGGAGAACGTTCCTTCAGCTTTCATTTACGAACGTCAGTAATTTGCTGGCGGTACGAAAAGTAATCACTCCGATTGTGGAGAAGAACAAGAAGAAAATAAATGCCATGGATACATATGCCGAAGTTGCCAGGTCAGTTGTCTTTTATGCATTGCTTATACTCCATTTTGCTAATGAAATGTAGCGCCAATGCTGGTTTTGATATTTTTGATGACGACCAAGAGTATGAGAAACGACCTAATGGAACGATTGATGCCAGTGATTTTATTGTAGATATTCGAGAATACGATGTCCCGTATCATGTACGAGTAGCCATTGACAAAGGTAATCAGCACCGCCCTTCTTCAGAATACCCTATGACTGATGGAAACCCAGATATCCGCATTGGAAAGTGGTATACAGTAGAAGCAAGGCACGGTGTTATTTCCTTGACCTGCATCGAAGAGCGCCTTACGCGTGCAGATCCCGTTGTTATGGCATACGATATCGAAACCACGAAATTACCTCTGAAGTTCCCCGACGCGGTCATTGATCAGATTATGATGATTTCATACATGATCGATGGGCAGGGTTTTCTAATCACGAATCGAGAGATTGTATCTGAGGACATTGCTGATTTCGACTATACACCCAAGCCGGAGTACGAGGGCCCTTTCATCATTTTCAACGAACCAGACGAGAAGGCGTGTCTGGAGCGATTCTTCGAGCATATCAAAGAGGCGAAGCCGACCGTGATAGTGACATATAACGGTGACTTTTTCGATTGGCCGTTTGTTGAAGCGCGAGCGAGCGTCCTGGGGATTGATATGTATCAAGAGATTGGCTTCCGGAAGAACAGTGAGGATATTTACCAATCCGACTACTGTTCCCATTTGGATGCCTTTGCTTGGGTCAATCGAGACAGCTATCTCCCTCAGGGAAGTCGAGGTTTGAAGGCAGTTACGGTCGCCAAGCTAGGTTATGATCCTGACGAGCTGGACCCCGAATTGATGACACCATATGCGAGCGAGCGACCTCAAACTCTTGCGGAGTACTCTGTTTCCGATGCCGTTGCCACATATTATCTGTATATGAAATATGTTCATCCGTTCATCTTTTCGCTATGTACCATTATTCCTCTATCACCAGACGATGTGTTACGAAAAGGTACCGGAACTCTTTGCGAGATGTTGCTCATGGTGCAGGCGTACCAGAAGGGTATCGTACTTCCGAACAAACACCAAGCTCCCAAAGAAGCCTTTTGGGATGGCCATCTGCTAGAGTCTGAGACTTATGTGGGAGGTCACGTCGAGAGTATCGAGGCTGGCGTCTTTCGAAGTGATATCCCTTATGACTTCGCTGTGGACACTACTGCAATCGATGAGCTCCTGAGGGATCTGGATGCTGCGCTCAAATTCAGCATCATCGTCGAAGAGAAGAAGAAGGTCGAAGACGTAGCCAATTACGGAGAAGTCAAAGCACAGATTGTAGAGAAGCTGATGCAGCTCAAAACAACCCCGAACCGGAATGAACGACCTCTAATCTACCATTTGGATGTGGCTTCTATGTACCCGAACATTATGACCACCAACCGACTTCAGCCAGACTCGATGATCCAGGAATCAGATTGCGCTGCATGCGATTTCAACAGGCCAGGAAAGACGTGCGATCGAAGGATGCCATGGGCGTGGAGAGGAGAGTTTCTGCCTGCCAAGCGAGACGAGTACAACATGATCCGAAATGCCTTGGAGAACGAAAGATTTCCCGGAAAGCACCCTAAAGCACCTTCACGAACGTTTCAGGATCTTTCGGCAGATGAACAAGCTTCTTTTGTCAAGAAACGGTTGCAGGAGTACAGCAAGAAAATCTACCACAAGATCCACGATGCGAAGACCATCGAACGAGAAGCGATCATCTGTCAACGCGAGAATCCTTTTTACGTCGATACTGTGAAAGACTTCCGAGACCGAAGATACGACTTCAAAGGCAAGCAAAAAGTATGGAAGGGCAAGACTGATGGGTTGAAATCAGCTGGTGCACCTGCTGCAGAGATTGACGAGGCGAAAAAGATGATCATCCTCTACGACTCTCTGCAACTCGCTCACAAAGTCATTTTGAACAGTTTCTACGGCTACGTAATGCGGAAAGGCTCTCGGTGGTACTCACTGGAAATGGCCGGCGTAACTTGCTTAACTGGCGCTAGGATCATTCAGCTGGCTCGACAGTTGGTCGAGAGGATCGGACGCCCCTTAGAGCTAGACACCGATGGGATCTGGTGTATCCTGCCAGCAACGTTCCCGGAGAACTTTGCCTTCAAGCTGAACAACGGCAAGAAGATCGCAATCTCGTATCCTTGTGTCATGTTGAATCATCTGGTCCATGGCAAGTTTACGAACCACCAATATCAAACCCTAGTCGATCCTACCACCTTCCGGTACGAAACGCACAGCGACAATACGATCTTCTTTGAAGTCGACGGTCCCTACAGAGCTATGATATTGCCGACGTCGAAGGAGGAGGACAAGAACTTGAAGAAGCGATACGCCGTCTTCAATCACGATGGCAGCTTAGCTGAGCTAAAGGGTTTCGAGGTAAAACGAAGAGGAGAGCTAAAACTCATCAAAATCTTTCAAACCCAAATCTTCAAGTTCTTCCTAGAAGGTACTACCCTTACCGAGACCTATGCATCTGTTGCAAAGGTGGCAAACCGATGGCTCGACGTCCTGGACTCCCGCGGATCCACGTTGGCTGACGAGGAATTGATCGATCTGATTTGTGAGAATAAGAGTATGGCTAAGACCTTAGAGGAGTACGGGACACAAAAATCGACCGCCATTACCACAGCGAAGCGTCTTGCTGAATTCTTAGGGGAACAGATGATCAAGGACAAAGGCCTGAACTGTAAATACATCATCTCGTCCCGGCCCAAGAATGCCCCAGTAACGGAACGTGCTGTTCCTGTCGCTATCTTTTCAGCCGAGGAACCCGTGAAACGATACTTCCTAAAGAAATGGCTGCGGGAAGACCCAGGAGACATGGATCCAAGGACTGTTCTTGATTGGGGCTACTATACCGAGCGACTTGCCTCCGTCATTCAAAAGCTCATCACCATTCCGGCAGCCCTTCAGAAGGTCCGCAACCCTGTTCCAAGGGTACCTCATCCAGAGTGGCTTGACCGCAGAATACGAATGAAGGACGATGTCTTCAAGCAAACGAAGATGACGGACATGTTTAATAAGAAAGCATTGACTGATGCCGATCAAAACGTGTTAGGGAACAGAGTCGCTGTCGATCTGGAGGACTTCGGATCTTCGAAGCTGTCTCCTAAGTCGCAAGTCAAGAAAGGTGTTGTCACAAAAATGGTCTCAAAGCGAAAGGCACCAGAACCTGCTGTGCCGGTCCAGACTGATCCATACGCTGCCCTTCCGAAGATCATGCCACCCATCACGGAAGATTACTCGGGTTGGCTTCAATATCAGAAGCAGAAGTGGAAAATCCAGAGGCAAGCCCGGAAGCGTCGACGCCAGCTTTTCGGCGAGAAACCAGTTGATGCCTCCGACACTATTGGAAGTTTCTTCAGGAACCAAGCAGAACTTCTGTTCATCAGCACGTGGCAGCTTGTCCAGCTTCGCCCAACAGAGACTCCTGGAGAAGTTAGAGCCTTTGTGCTAATTGACAAGAAGATCCACACTTTGAAGATCATTGTGCCTCGGCAGATCTATCTCAATCTGAGAGGGGAGGATTTGCCAGACGTTTCGATCACTGGATGCACTGTTGAAAAAGTTGTCAACCATACACTCCCCAATGGCCACCCTTCGATCCATCTCTTCAAATTGCAGATGTCAGAACAGACGTACGTACACGAGTCAAAGAAACTCGCTACTCTTTTCAATCACCCAAGCGTGGAGGGAGTATACGAGAAGCAGGTCCCTCTAAACATCAGGGCAATCCTAGAACTCGGAAGCATCTGTACCTTCGATGAGAGCCAGAAAGGTGTCCTTGGAAAGGGCCTGGAGCAGGGTTTCGATCTATCCGCTCTTCGACGCGTGCCATCTCAAAAGCCTTACCTCTCCGAAGCACCCATGAGCTACCTCTACCTGTATCATGTCCGCAGCGGCGACCGGCAGGTATATGCCCTCTTTTCGACTTCCAAGGATAATGCGCATATCATTATTCAGAATAAATCCAAGGATACTGGGGGCATGCCGAACGTAGATCGCATCTACAATGACGCACTCAATAAACGCTTAGAAGACAACGGAGGGGAGCCATGGCAAACGTGCGTTGAATATCAGGACAATATACACTTCCGCACAGTCCAGGTAACGACCAGACGGAAAGCTCTTCTCGAGATCGGTGACGCTATCAAGAGGATGAAGGCTGAGGAAGGCAACCCAGTGATTGTGGTGATGCAATCACCCAATCATGCTTTGCTATCCCATGACATCCCGATGCTGAAAGATTTGCCTATACTTCCTTTGCACCCAGATGAGTCGGACAAGCAACTTACTCCCTTGGGCTGGCAGTCATTCATCGCAAAGCGCTTGGTCGGCCACTACCTTGATCTCGGTTCTTGGATATCCCATCTTATGGAGCTCGCCAGATACGGAGACATCCCTCTCTGCAACCTGGAGAGTAGCGATCCTCGATTCCTGATCGATGTCGCATACGCCCGACGACTCCAGAAGGAGAAGGTGATTCTCTGGTGGTCTGGCACTCCTAAACCCGACCATGCAGGCTATGAGAAGGATGATATTTTGGCGCCTCTGGAGACTGTTGAGATGCCATCGATTAACAACCCTGGGACATACTCTTCCGTGTGCATCGATTTGACGTTACGAAATCTAGCCATCAACACTGTGCTATCTTCTTCCCTCATCAACGACCTCGAAGGCTCTGATTCCGTTTCTTTCAACCCAGCCGCCCCATCATATGATGCCCCGAACGATGGCATCAATGTAATCTATTCAGAAAACGCATTCGCCAGTGCTGGCATCATCGTCCTCAGGGAGATGGTGAAGGCTTGGTGGGGCGAGGCAGAGAGAGGCGACTACATGGCAGATGTCATGGTCCAGCACCTGGTTCGATGGGTCGGAAGCCCTGGCTCCTTCCTCTACGACAGAGCGCTGCATTACTATGTGCAGATGATGTCTCGCAAGGCTCTGCAGCAGTTAATGACCGACTTCAAGCGCGTTGGTTCACACATTGTCTTTGCCGGGCCGAGCCGCCTTCTTCTCCAAACAACAAAGGCTGAAGTGGGAAATGCCTACGCGTACAGCCAGTACATCCTAAAGACGGTCCAAGACAAACCTCTTTTCCAGTTCCTTGACCTCGAGATCAAAGAGTATTGGGACTACCTCGTATGGTACGATGAGTTTAACTACGGCGGTAAAGGCTGCCAGCAAGTCGTCGAGGCCGAAAACCAGACGCTCGACAACATCATGTGTTGGCAATTCGCAGCATTCCTCCCCGCCAACTTCCAGCCAATCTTCCGGGATTGGGTCCTTGAATTTATAGAGCTCATGCATTCTCGAAAACGTCCTGCGGTTGCAGACAGCTCTACGCCGCGACCAACACAGCTTCCCCTTCGGCCCCTCACCGTCGATCCCACCGAAACAACCCAAATCCTCCCCAAGACCTTCACCAAGCCTCTCTACAAGCAAGTCTCCGCTTTACTTCGTCGGCAGCACAACGAGATTCTGCACCCGGAGCTCGCATCCGACTACATATTCCCTCAACTCCCGGGTTCGCATCTCGACCTTACAAACCCCGTTCTCCAACTTGTCAAATCAATCATGCAGGTCTTCAGCCTGGACAAAGCTATCACACTAGAAGCTCGGCTTCTAAGAAAGGAGTTACTGAACTTATTCGATATACGAGAATTCAGCGCCGACGCCAGCTTCACAAATCCATCAGCAAGTCTCATTGTCAGAGGCGTGATATGCGACGAATGTACTTCATTCCGCGACCTCGACCTTTGCCGCGATTCCTCGCTGCTTCCGCCTCCAGCCACAAACGCAGATACCGCGTCGCCTCCGCCCAAGTGGAAGTGCGACAATTGCAACTCAGCGTACGATAAGTTGCGCATTGAAGAACAGCTTGTGGCTGAAGTGCAGAAAATGGTTCTGGAGTGGTGCACCCAGGACTTAAAGTGCGGAAAATGTGGACGGTTGAGGAGTAATGAGTTTATGGAGCATTGTGCTTGTGCTGGGGACTGGGTGGGGACGAAGCAGAAGAGTGAGGTTAAGAGGATGTTAAATGTCTATGGGAATGCGGCTGGTTTCTATCAATTACGAATGCTGGAGAGCGTTGTGCAGGAGTGTTTGGAGGGATTCTAGATGATACTATGATTGGAGAAGATCGGTATTTCATAGGGAGAGGGGGTTGAATGGATGGATGGAGTCCGTGACGTGTTGGTTTGATATTTTGGGTGCATTTTTACTCGGGATTTGATTCGGCATTTCTGAGCGTCTAGAGCGTTTGTAGGGAGGGGAATGCATGAGGGGTGATGATCTAGGGTTCATATCTTTAAAGGGGTTCCGGTCAGGTGATTAACCGTTCCAAATAGAATCAGATAACTTCTCGCAGCAAACTTCCGACAACGGCCCGCGTCTACTTGGAAGATTAACCCCTTGTGATAGGAGAATTTGTCGTATGTATCTCCATATAGAGTATCCCATCTATGATCCCTGATAGGTCTGGCGTTGCCGAGGCCGCGCATACGTCAAGCAACAAAGATGAAGAGCTCACGGCGGGGTCAACGGCCTAGGGTTCTGAGCACGCCATCGAGTCTATAATCGCAACAGGAAGTTATTTGAGCATCACTTGTGGAACGCCAGGGAGTTTGGTTATCAAAGGGTGGTTTGGAGGTGTAATTGACGAAGTCTGGGTCTGATACAAATATTTGATTCCGCACCTAGGATTCTCCAATTGATAACATATCAGTCTTGCGCTTTTCAGCGTGCGTGAATACTTACCCGGCACTGCTTTTCTTTCTTGTACAGCTCTCAATTGATCTCATTGCTTTTCTGCTCCAATTCCCAAATTGTCTAATATTTCCAATTAATTCGCCATGGCACCAGCTCTCACAGCCTCTGCCCCCGAACCCGCTCACACCCTCTCCTTCTCTAACCACAAAGCCCCCAAGACCATTTACCCTGATGGCATCAAGACATCAGGACAGCATCCACCCCTCTATGATCAACTCCATCCTTACTCCGACTTCCCCAAAGAAATAACCGGCCCAACCGTCTGGAAAGCAGAGGACTACAAGAACAATCCTGAACGCTGGACACACCCTTTTTCCGCCGAAGAAATCGAAGAAATATCCGCTGCAACGGATAAATTCATCGCAGGTGGGATTCCCCTGACAGGGATAAGCAAGAGTAATTTTGTGCTCCCGAAGTTTTCAAGATTCTTGGAGAGTATGAGAAATGAATTGTTGAATGGGAAGGGTTTTATTTTGTTTAAAGGATTGCCGGTGACGGAATGGGGGAACTCGAAATCAGCGGTTGCGTATATGGGCCTCGGGACTTATCTGGGGTACTTCGTCAGTCAGAATGGGCGCGGACATGTGCTGGGGCATGTTAAAGATTTGGGGGAGGATGCGACGCAGATTGATAAAGTGCGGATCTACCGCACGAACGCAAGACAATTCTTCCATGCCGATGACTCGGACATTGTTGGACTCTTGTGTGTAGCCAGGGCGCTTGAGGGAGGGGAAAGCGATATTGTGAGTTCGCATCATGTGTGGAATACGTTACAAAGAGAAAACCCGGACGTGGCGGAGGAGTTGACAAAACCGATTTGGTATTTTGATCGCAAGGGGGAGACGAGTAAAGGGCAGGAAGAGTGGATTAAGACCTCTGTGTTCTACCTCGAAACCGGTGAGAACCCTAGAGTATACTCCAAGTAAGTCTTCATTTCCCCAAACAACGCCCAACTTGCCTTTTGTGAGCGAGATGCTGATAGCGATTAGATGGGACCCATACTATGTCCGCTCCCTAACCCGGTTCTCGGACGCCGGTCTAATACCCCCACTCTCCCCCGCCCAGCAGCACGCCGCGAAGGTTCTGGAAGAGATTTGTCTCCGTCTCTCGCTCCATATGATCCTGGAGATTGGGGATATCCAGTTCCTGTCTAATGCGCATGTTCTTCATGCGAGGACGGCATATAAGGATTACCCGCCGCCGGCGCCGAGAAGGCATTTGATGAGGCTTTGGTTGAGCACGCCGGAGGATGAAGGAGGGTGGAGGCTGTCGTTCCATGACTCAAAGGAGAAGAAGAGGGGTGGGATACAGGTTGATGATACGCCACCTGTTGCGCCGGAGGATGCGGAGTAGATCTGTTTTGAAGTTTAAGACTGAGACGAGGGAAATGGTTTAGCAATACTTCTAAGATTGCATGATCGTAATTTTCTATTTATGATGACCGTCCGTCTCTGTGAATGGCGTTACACGACAAGTACGTCTCTGGCAGGAACCTTCGCAGATCCTGCACAGGGCGTGATGTTGCCATCAGGTCGGTTTGTAGCGCCAGAAAAAGTTTTACAGCCAAAGGGGTTGCGACTATAATGCGGTGATGTATCGTACGGCAGAAGGCAAAGTCCTAGGTGGTGTCTTTAAATGCCCATTTTATCTGTGCTCCCTGTGGGAAGTGATGCAGGCTACTTCATGTTCCATACTCCATTTATTGCAAATCCAGCCGTGAAAATGAATCCCAATGACCAACACCCGAAAACCAGCCCCATGCCTTTTCAACTTTAGAAACCCCTGCCTCCGCGCCCACGACCACGTCCTCTACCCCTGCCCCTTGGGCCACCACGTCCACCGCCACGACCACCCCGTTCGGCCTCCTTCCTCGCCTTATTCTTCGGTTTGGGCGCATCGTCGATCAGAAGCGTGTCCAATGGAAGGCTGTCTGGCAAGATAATGTACCGAATCGTTGAGCCTCGAACTGTCATCGTGTCCAGCGCAACCGTGTCGCGGCCTTTTGGCGTCATCTTGACCGTGCGGAGTGCGGCGTTCATTTTCGGCGTGATTGAGGCGATGGTTCCGTGAACGATTGTGCCTATCGAGAGCAAAGTTAACCGCATATCAGAATTTGGGGCCAGGATGCCCTTCGGTTGACCCAAACTGGTTTTAGAGCGCCTGTAATGTGAACGGTGCAGGGCAAGGCTTCGATCGGCAGGTCGGTTGGCAACTCAGTCGGCTGGCAGGCGAGCGGGCGGGCAGGTAGGCCATGGAATGTAAATAGAAACAGAAGAAAATATAGATATACATACCATTTTTGAGCTCGACTGTAACGGTCTCGTTCTGGCATTTCATCAAGAATCTGTGAGAATGTGTTAGCCGACATTTCGAGATTCGCAATTACTTGAGCGCCAATCATACCGTACGAGCTTCATTTTGACTACAGCAGCAAGCGCGACTCAGGAAATTGAAATTGTATGTCACGGGAAAGCTTCGTAGTGAGGGACAGAAGGTGTTGTGTTGTGAGGCGGAGGTGAGTTTGAAAGTCGGAATTTGGGTTGCAGTGACGCTAGTCGGGTAATGTTTTTCCATGCCGAAGAATCCGTCATGTCACGTGGACACGCTCCATCGCTTCAACCCTAACCGCTTCACCGTGACATTTCAAGGTATTCGCCTTGTTACAGAGTCAAAAGACATCGATTGTTGTCCAAAAAAAAAAAAAAAAAAAAAAAAAAAAAAAATTAAATTCTACAAAAGGGGTCCAAAACATCCCACACTTGAAAAGTACAGCCCTTCTAATAGGATCCCTACCCTGTTAGTACGCAGCCTTTTGGCGACTTCAGCACGGTTTGTAAGGCGATTATGGGGCGCCTATTAAGTAGGCTGAGGGAATTCACCTGGATTTGTAGATACCTTCAGAGACAACACGCAAGTCTGAAGCTATCCAGCCATGTTCATCAAGTCTCAGTCACTTTCCAGTCCAAAGGTGAAATGTGAGTAGATTTTGCGACGGCGATTTGAACAGCCCCTTTTCATTGTTCTGCTCCCAATGAAGCACTTCTGACATTCTTATAGGGAACCCAAAATAGCCCGCAAAACTTCAAGTGTCCATAAATATGCCAGATACGTAATATAAGTGACTTTTTCTGGTGTCGTCCTTTGATACGCAGCCCTGATGTTCCTCGAGTATATTAGCGGAAAGAGATATGAGCTACCCTTCGTTCAAGGAAGCTTGTCCGTAGAACACTGCACTGGAATTAAAACTGGCATAGACAACACAGGCACATATGCCAAGTTTGCGAGCGGGCTCTTTAAGATTAATAGGATTGGTAGAGGAAGAAGACAAGACTTCAGAAGGCCGACATTGCAGTTCTTCGACTCCGCGTCATTACTCTCGTAGCAACAGAGTATGAGTTACGAGTTGGAAAGAATTGGTCCACGTGTTGACGAAACCATCTAAATTAACAGCTTTGTATGCCCTCGTCAACCATGGCGGTCATGAGATGGCAGGAAAGGTGCCGCAGATGCCAGCATCGAAACGCTCTCCCACGGCCAGGATGGTGTGCTGCTAGGCAAAAGGAGTCATTGTTATATTTAAGAAATGCCGGGCGAGGAGGCTTTCCTGGAAATTAAGAAAGATTAGCTTGAAGCCTCACTAGTGCATCTGAGAAAGCTAAAAATTAAAATACAATGTGTCAGGCGAAGGAGGTTATGCTCCCGCAAAGCTCATCCGCATCAAAAGAGTACAAGTCTTCTAGGCCTGGTGCCAGCTGGTATTTCATCATTCACGTCAAAAGGAAAGGAAAGGAAAGTAAAGTAAAGTTAGAAGTGCCACTAACCTTGACATTTGATCCTTGATCAGTCTCTATTTCATCCCTGAAAGCCATTTGATTGGATTGCTAACGGACCGAACGTCCTTCATTGATTTCTCATTTTCACTTTGATGTCTCTCTCCAAATTCTCACAATCTGCAGCTTCTCCCATCCTGCCTTTTTCCCACTAGATCCCACAGTCTCAGCCATCCACCTAGAACCCCAGTTCCTGATATGCTGTTTGACCTCCTCGGGTTTGTTCTGAGCACATAACAGCAGATAACCTACTCCTCTCACTGGATGAAGAATTTGGGGTATCTGCTCCAACATGCGATTCGTGACTTCCATTCCGTCAGCACCTCCAGCGTATGAAAGGGCTAGAAGATATGAATCTTGTTCAAACGATGTAGACGTTTGACCCATGGGCAATGTATTGTAATTATCGTGACGGGAGAGGTCGGGAAGCTCGGCAGGAACATACGGTGGATTGAAGAGGAAAATGTCGATGCATGAGGACCGAATTGAGGATGCAAGATCTCCATTAATGATGTCAAAAAAGGGTGTCGGGCAGTGCTCGTCGGTGGCAGTCTGGACAGTCCTTGAGGCGTCTTTACAGGCAAAGCTGTTTATGTCAGTCCCTAGGGTCAGTACATCACTTCGGCCAAAGATATTGCTCGCATTTGCAGCTACAAATGCCAGAACCACACCAGATCCAACTCCTATTTCGAGCACTAGTGGTGAGGATGAATTGCATGTCTCGTTCGATCCTTCTTGGAATGAAGTCTGCTTAAACCTGCTGTGAAGAAAGGCAGTCTCTGAGGGAGACGACAGGGTATCCAGGAGGAGGAATGAGTCTTCGGCCGGCTCATAGACATGATCGAAGCACACATGGGCTGTAGAAGGAGTTGGAAGCATTTTTGTTGCGAGGAGTCGAAATTTGAAGTTGATGTGAGGAAGGACAATGTCCAATAGGATCGCGATGGAGTTTATTAGTCAATGCTATGTAATCACCGAGGTCAATGTGAATTTTTTTGCAACCTCATCCCAATGTTCTTTCCTCCGTTGATCACTTTATACATCATCTATACGGAAAGTTAAGCAATATGAGGGTCTACACCAGACTTCTTGCAACTACAACCGACGCAGGTGCATCTAAACCATTCAGACCCGCTCCAATGGCTCTACTGCCGCCAATCCCTCTTTATCGACGTTTACTTCGAGCCCATAGAAGGAAGCTACCCCATGAGGAGCGTCTAATTGGAGACATGTATGTCAAGAGTGAGTTTAGAGCTCACAAAGACATTGACAATCCGGTGCAAATTGTAAGGAAGCTCATTATGAATACCTAGCTCAGCTCAACTAAGTTCCTCTCCAGATTGGATTTCTCACGGAATGGCAATTATATGCCCAAACGCTGGAAGGTGATGCCTGGAAAGATGCGAAGATGGAGAGAGCGAAAATTGACAAAATGAGTGGTGCGTCTTTTTCACTGCTCGCTCCCCATTCAAGACCTTTGCATTCAGCGCCAACCCAATGAGGAAGTCACATGCATTATCATTTAACTGACTGATACCATGTAGACCAGCAACTTGGCCAACTGTACGAGCTGATGCAGGCAATCCGGAAGCAAGACCTGGAAGACAACGATCCGGAGTATAAGCCCGACCAGTGAAGTCCGTCTGCTGAAAGTGCAATGCGGACTTTAGCATTCAATACTGCCACCTTCGCACATTGACATCGACTCTGAGGCACCGTACGTGAGGCATAAAGAGGACCGTATGATCTCCGCCAACGCTGTCCCGGATTGCCAACAGATCACGAGGTGGCTTTGCCAGATTCACCTCGCCGGGACTTAGGTTCTTTGAGCGACACCGCGGTCTTCACCGAGAGCTTTGCATCCCCTTAGTATATAGCCATGCAGAAGACATCCGGAAAGGCGACTCCCTCTAACGAATAATTGAAAGCTAAAGACACCAGCTGTCGTCTTCGTCGTCCCTGTACAGTTCTAGTTTGCTTTTCGACATACTCACGCCTCCGAGCCATATTATACGGTCCTCGCCCGAGATTGTATACTGAACTGTTCCAAAATGTGTCATTGTATCCACTACAACTCGCCAACCTGTGAGCATTCATGGCTCGCGCTTAAGGATCCATGCGGACCTGGTCGGAACCTCATGAACTGTCCGTATCTCCGCGACGGCTCCCTCCATCACGTGGAATGGATACCTCCTTTTGAGCACAAAATGGCTCCTCTGTACTGCTGCGCATGGTGCGATGGAACTGGTCAAGACATGTGTACTGTCCGAGTGATTAAGAAGGAAAAGAACAAGATAAAGAGCTCATTCTGGGAGCTGTCCCCACCGCCTATCACTAGGAGAAGGAGGTACTACCGTTCTAGGCACACTCATGGAGAGAGCGGCCCTGTTTTCTGTTATTGCACGGTCATGTGAGGCAATAAGCATCGTGGGATTCTGGTTGTATTCTATCTGCAAGCTGGTGGGAATTGTTGATATCTGATTCGCTTCCTTACAGGTACATACATGTCTAGGAGTTGAGCGCTCATTCTGATTGATGGATTTAGACCTTTTATGGTACAAATACGAGACTTAAAACGTCCGACTTCGCACAATTAAATATGGTGAATTAGCATTCTGAAATAATTGAACAGCCAATCAAATGAGGTGCCAGGTTCGGGACTCCAATTGGGCTTTGCCGATGTCCAGTCAGCCCCGCGAAACATCAGACACGTCAGGGAGCGTGAACATCTTCCTCCCATGTCCTCCGCTGCTCCGTCTTGTCACTCTTCACTGAGTGGATCGCAACTTCTTTGCAAGGCAGCCGCCATAGATCCTGCAACGTTGCTGCATCTTCCTCATACCTGTCCTATTTATTAGGCATCCGCGGGGTAAACACCGAGACGTCACCGATAACAGTACATCCGCGCTCCTCAAAGCTCTCAAGCAACTTTACGCAAACCCACAAAAGCCAACTCAACTTACGCACACGAAATGGCATCCTTCATTGAGAACTTGTGGCTCTCTATCTTCACCCCTGGTCCCACGCCCACCCTCCTCGTCGCGACAAACGTCACCTTCGCAGCACTCCAACTGTTACTTCTCGTCCTCCTACTCGCAACATACAGCGTGCACCTTATTATTCTCTCAGGCCTGACTGCAGGACTATGGTGGGCGATTAACTGGTTCGCCGGCGAGATCCGCGCGGCGCAGGCCAAAGAGGAGGAGGCGAAGAGAATTAGGGACGTGAGAAGGGAGAAGGAAAAGGGAAAGACAGGCGCGGGAAGTGAGGGCGAGGCTATGGACACTGGAGATGATACTGAGGTGGAAACGGAGGTGGAGGAGAAGTACAAACCGAAGCCGACAAGTCGCGCACCGCGCCCCGAGACGCAGAGCACGGTGTTTGTAGAGAAGCCAGCCCAAGGAGGAGAGAGGGCGAGGGGAGCTACGCCTGTCCAGACTACAGCGGAACCTGTGGCTGCAAGCACCACTGGTGCCCAGACCAAGTTGTCGCCGCTGGTGGACGACGCGATGAAGAAGAGGAGGAGCATGGGGGAGTCTACAGGAGAACTGAGCACCGATAGTGAGTGGGAGAAGCTCTCTCAGGACTCCGGGGAGAGATGATGGCCAGATTATGTATTCCGATACCCTTCACAGACTTGTTAGACGGTCGTTGGTCCACGTTCGTGCTTCTGATAGACGCAAATATCTTGCTCTTGCTTGGAATAGCTCCCTAGGTAATGCACGTGATGACGCGATTCCGCTGACGTTCCTGGCTTGGTAGTGGAGGATTTGCTAATAAATGGGATTCACCGACCATACTAGACTGCTATAGAATTCCAACAATGTATATATATGCCAGTTTCATAGCTCGAGTAGCGTCTTACAGATTCCATCTTCTCCTCGATACCCGAAGGGTGCCTGGCTCGTGCTGGCATGAATGCCCCGCGATGATGCGGCAAGCACCAGGAAACCATCACAGTGCCCAGAGAACCTTGAAACGGGCACCTTTAAACCATGAATTGCACATCACACAAATGAAACACTTTCACATCCTTGAATGTCGATAAGTAGGCGCCCTCTCCCATGAGTGCCTCAGGACTGTCACCCTTTGGATCGCTCTCTCGCCACCTTCACCCATCATGGCATCCCTCGGCGCTCCCTTGAGTATTGAAGACATCGTCAAGCAGGCCTCCAACTTCCAATATAATGGCCAAATTGCACTACGCTACTGGCTCCGCACTGCGGATACCATGCAGAAGGAGGTTTGTATGTGCTATTAAGCTTAGTCTCATCACTCACACTTCGCAGGCGCAAATCTACGAAGCAGAAGGCAACGACCCGCAGACCTACCTGCTCCTCTACCGCCATGCGCAGCTTGTCCTTCAGCATCTCGCCCAGCATCCCGAAGCAAATCTTCTGGAGAACCGCAAGGCCATGAAAGCGGCGCAAACGGCTGTGAAAGGTGATCTTGCGAAATTGGAACAGCTCAAACCAAGGATTGAGAAGAGACACTTGGAGTACCTGGAAAGGCGCAAAGCGCAACTGAAGGCACTGGAAACCCTAGAAGGTCGAGGAGATAATATACACGGCCTTACCCAAGAGCTGGACGGAGTCTCTATACACCAGCCCAAGAGGCATTCGTACGAGAAGACAACGCTTGATGCTGGGGAGCATCGATCACTGGCGGCTAAGCTTGCGCAACGAGAGGTCCGCCGGAGACATGCTGCGCGGAGGAGTGTTCGGCAAGCAGGGGTATCAGAAGAGCAGGAGCAGGAAAGGCGGACAGGAGGCATGTGGGGAGATTGGGAGAAACAGCTCCGCCGAGAGAGCGATGAAGTCGATGATGGTCTCTCGAAGCAGATTCAGGAAGTTACACGTATACAAAACGGACAACAGCATACACCAAACTTCTCAGTAAGACCCTATACCCTCTTGCGTTGAACATAAAACTGATGAGGACAGCGTCCTACATCTTACCAATCGACCTCCACATACTACTACCCTTCCGTACCTCACAAAACCGCACAGGAACGATGGTCAGGTTCAGACACAAGACTTCCCTCGCAAGGCACAACGCCAGCCCGTCCTCCCAAGGAACTTCTACGCCGACCTTCAGACTCCACACCTCGACCTCCTGCACTACCCCCGAAACCACCCAAACCTCCAACTTCCGTGCCAATTTTTGAGAGCCCCAGGCCTCCTCCTATACCTGGCAAGTACATCGATTCCGCGCCCTCCGCGCCCCCTGTTCCTGGAAAATATCTCGACTCAACATCCTCCATACCACTACCCACATCCCCATCCCAAGAACTCGACGAATTCACCTTCAAACCCTCCGCCTACCTCGAAAACGGTGAACCCCTTCGCACCATCTTCCTCCCACCCACCCTGCGCCACCAATTCCTCTCCCGTGCTGCCTCCAACACAGCTCAGAATCTCGAGACGTGCGGCATTCTCTGCGGCATTCTAAAATCCAACGCGCTATTTATAACACGACTCGTAATTCCCGAGCAAAAATCAACGAGCGATACATGCGAGACGGTGAACGAGGAAGAGTTATTTGATTACTGCGATAAAGAGGAACTGATGGTGCTGGGCTGGATACATACGCACCCTACGCAGACGTGTTTTATGAGCAGTCGGGATCTGCATACGCATGTGGGTTATCAGGTTATGATGCCGGAGAGTATTGCGATTGTTTGTGCGCCGAGTAAGGAGCCGAGGTAATCTTCCCTAAACTCATGCCTTTCAAAAAAATTTGATAACTAATGCTGTGCAGCTGGGGTGTTTTCCGCCTCACCGATCCCCCCGGCAAAACAACAATCCTACAATGCAATCAGCCTGGTATCTTCCATCCCCACAATGTGGATAACATATATACCGATGCTCTCAGACCGGGCCACGTGTTCGAACTGCCACATGCGCCACTCGAGGTCGTGGATATGCGGCCGAAATGAGGCGTCAGGAGAGGGTTGAGCAAAGGACTAGTGATGGGTACAAACTCGTACCTGACGAATCACGGAGTGTGGAGAACGCGGCATGGGAGAAGCCTGAGATTTATTTACAATGATATTTGTACGGTCTTGCATAGCGAGGCGTTGGGGGAATTCTGAAGGATACTGGCATTGCATCTGAGGGAGGTTAACCTGGGTATTATGCATCGGATGCATGAATGATCGAAAGCTAATGCTTCTCTGAGGCATCTCAAAATCAAGAAAAATGACATGAGTAGAATCCCATCTGTTAAGACCACATTCACCTTCATACTCAACCATAATTTCAAGTGTAGATTCTTCTCTATGATGGGTGCCTCTAAGTCCTATACCCATATACAAAACCCATTATTCCCCCCCCTCCCACGCTCAAGCCTGTGGATATCACTCATATCTCATAGAATTCCTATCCCCTTCTGTTCTTTCCTCTACCCACCTCTATCATCTCTCCCTCTAATCCTCCCCCCTCTCCTCAACCCAATCCCTCCACTCCCTCCATTCCCTATACCCCAACCTAACCTGCCTCCCTTGATACCTCACCACATTCAGCTCTACCTTCCTCCAATCCTCCTTTCGTCCACTCCACCCCGCTTTCCGCATCAGACTTATCATCGTCTCGTCTTTCGTCCAGCCTTGCTCTCTCGCGACGTCCGGAAGATAGGTCGACCCGTAGCGGCGCCCGTGGTATGTGAAGCTTATGCGTAGGCCGTGCGTTCCGATGACCCAGTCGAGGGGGTCCAGGATCGGCTCGAAGTTAGTGAGGAGCGTGACGCCGCATTCGAGGATGGGAAGTTCGCGGGGAGTTATGGGGAGGAAGCGTGTGTCGTCGAAGGCACTATCGTACATCAGTATGCATTCTTCTCATAGAACTCATCCTAGATTTTCGGGGAGCGAGGGGATGCGCAAACATATAGTGGGTTTCTGCGAATTTTACGCAAAAGTAGAGAAGTCAGGTAGACCTACGAAGTCAGAGCGTAGCTCCGCAACCCATCATCCAACTCCTGCGCCTCAAACGTCCCAATACAACCCCTCAGTCTCTTATCCCCACTCTTCGACACCGTATTCCACGTTACGAAAAGCGGATGATCATCCACGCGTTCCTTCTCTTTCTTCAGTCTCCGTCCCAACGAAAAGAAACTTGATCGTGAACTACTCTTGCTAGTCGCTGAGCTCGCGTCACTGACTCCACTTGGCGTCGAGCTCATCGACTGCACGCTCGACGAGCTTGCCGTTGATGGACTGGGAGCGAGCAAGCGGGAGATGGCGGCGGGCCGGTACGGACTTTGCGCCGGCTCTTCGGTCGCATCTTCGATTTCTTCGTCTGAGGCTTCGAGAGGGTCTTCCGGGAGTGAGGAATCGGTCGGGTCGACATTGTATTTATTCCAGAGGGTTTCGACTTGGCGGAGACTGAGACCGGGACGCTTTTCGAGAGAGGCGGAGAGAGATTCGAAGCAGTAGGCGCAGTGGGCTTGAGTCGCCATGGTGGTGGTAGAGAGGCGTCGTCACTATCTGAGGTCCGTAGCTACCTACGCCTAAGATTGTAGGAATGGAGCTCAGGAGCTGGGCGGATGAACAGAATTGTGAAATAGAGTTGTGTTTAAGCTTAAATAAAGATCAAGTGAGGTCGTAAGTAGGATATAGTGGCGTGCACGAAAGATAGGCCTCGTGAATTCAGACTCAGGAAGGCTGTGCAGTCGTGTCAATCTGGAACTGGAACAGGGCTTGTCACGAAGAGTGTGGGTTCCGGAGTTGATGGTGAGCGCTAAAAGAGCATGGAATTCATTGTCGATGTGTTGGCGGATTTGGATGCTCTTATATCACCTCCGGAGGGTGCAGAGGGCTTGATTCAAAGAGTGTGGTTGGGGTGTGGAGGAGGTGAGATCAAGGACCCCGCTGGTTTGAGCTCCTGCGAGTGGGATGGTGTTGAGTCCCGAGACCAAGGAATCGTCATGTGAACTGTAGAGACCTCACCTGCTAACCTTGTTAAATATTCATGCGTTGCAAGCATTGATAAGATCGTCTGTCATATTCGGGAGAATTGCTTTGGAAAAATGTCTCATATTGAATTCTATTTCCTCGGTCTAACTTCCAACAATAGGTACCTTAAGTGTCGAGGCATCGGAAGACCTCGGATTTTATTAAATATGTAACCCCATCTCCATGCACCCGCACCTTATAGTGGTAAAGGGAGGGTGTTTGGTAATGATAGGGATTCAATCTCGGCACGATAGAACATCCTTCAGCAATCGAGCATAGAGAAAGCGCGGTGCTGTACACACTAATGCCGTTGTGGAGATCAAGCATGTCACCATTCCAAATCCAAAGGAACAGGGAGAAGAACGATCCGTAATTCGAAGAGAAACGGAAGCGTCAAGCACAATTGGACAATTCGACCGAAAACCGACTTTTGCACTTATTCATTGCCGCATCTCATGCCTATCATGGAAACCGCTTCCCAATATCAGCTCGAACTCGTGGTAGAAGTCCGTATGCCATTGACGCCAGCAAAATGTCTCATGGTGAAATCTGAAGGCCGCCCATCGTTGCTCCTACGGCCCCTCATGCTACGTCGCGCTTACCCTCCTTAACCTCCTTCTGTAGCCACGAGTTAGCCTTGTCCATTACGACCAACAAATTTATTTCGAGTTGTACGAACCAATGCCTTCATCGTGCCGTGCAGAGCATGTCTGTGGTTTCTTCGGAACTTGGGGTCGGTGCCCTTGAGCGATGGGTATCGATGCGTTTTTGGCTTCTTGATACTGCAGTCCGGCAACTCTAATTAGCCTCGAAATTGCTCATATGCGATATGGCAGTCCTGGGAATTTGTGGGTGTGTACCCGTTCCTGTGGTTCTTCTTCGCCTGATTGTGCTGGGACGAGTTCTTTGATTCTAAGAGCTTTATTAGTATATTTGAGCGGCTTTCCGAATCTACTACTTACTGGCCATGACGACTGAGTTTTCTGTCGAGGTTGGCTGTGGAAGCTTTCGTCGATGAGCTTTTGGAGTTGTTCTACCAGCCTCAAGCAATCGTGTGTGCGGTAAGCGAGTCGCGATGTGTACTAGTCCCTTTCAAGAGTAATCAGTTATTGCTTAGTCACCCTACTAACCTCCACTGCTCAACCCTCCCGATTTCTCCACGACTTCTATTTTCCATCATGCTTCTTGAGTGCTCGCTTCCCTCCAGGCGCTTCTCACTTTAGTGAAGGCTTATCTTCTTCTATTGACGCAGGTGGCCTTTATGGCCGCTTTAGGGGGGATTAATTGTACCGTACTTTACCATTTATTACAAATCTTCCGTTTACTGTGCGTGTTTACAGGTTCCCTTAAAAATCCCGAGAATAGAATTACTCCTCATCTCTTATATAAGCTTTTCTCTATGCAGCTAGGACAAAAGACGTTCTCAGTTACGCTGTCCCTGCTTCCTGCTGCCTAATCTGCCACTAAGATACTCATGCCGCCTTCGCTCCTAAGCTTTAACAGATGAGCTTTGTATAATCTCCAAAGATACCAAGAGCTGCGTCAACTTGATTCCGAATGTAAGTTGCTTGATATTTTCTTTTTAAGTAGAACCACACAATGCCACAAATTCAAGTTGACGTGGCAGTTATGGCTGCGGCTGTGCAGCGCCCAATACCCCACCAGATTTTGGCCCGTAAGGCTGAACTAGTCGCGATATCTCTACCTCCTTCTATTCTCATGTCCTTTTCACCGTCTCTCGCGTTTCATTCTATTTCCTTTGACAGGATCTAAGTAGCCCTGCTGCAATCTCTTTTTGGTGTCGTTGCCATATTATGCCTCACAAGGCTGGATAATATCTACCGGTTTCAAATATTGTCTATTCGCTAAACATTGAAAACGACTCAATCCTTTCGCGATCACTTTGGAGATGACTTTTAAACCTCAGACGCATAATAACTACACTGTGGGTTGGGTCTGCGCGTTGCCAAAGGAGCAGACTGCGGTGACTGCCATGCTAGATTAGAGATATGCCAACCTACTAAAACCACTAAATAACCTGAATACGTACACTCTAGGGTCTGTCGGTAAGCATAATATTATTATAGCTTGCCTGCTAAAAGGCAAACTCGGTACTAGCCTAGCAGTAACTGTTACGGCCTGGATAATCTCTACTTTTCTGTCTATTAAGTTTGGATTAATGGTTAGCATCGGTGGTGGTATTCCGCCTAAGGTTAGACTTAGTAATGTGGTAGTCAGTACACCAGTTGGCCAGTTTCCCGGAGTAGTCTAATAGGACTTCGGAAAGGCAAAATAAGGCGGTAACTTTAAGCGGACTGGGTCACTTAACAATCCCCCAAGCGCACTGCTGATAGCTTTGATGAGACTAGAGACCGAATATGAGTTAAATAGATCTTAGATACCTGAGTATCTAGATGACCTGAAACAGAAATGGCTAAGACTAGTAGCAAAGTATCTAAGGTCAGAGTCACTTGAGGATATGTTATTTAAAGTAGAATACAGCTATATTAGCAAGAGCACTACTGATTGCGCCGCTATCCCGGATAATGATAACAGAGAGAAGGAAGAAGAGAACTGCCGATTCTGTAATAGGACTTAGGTTATAAAGAGGAAGCCTAGAGAAATGCGCATACACTATGGTCTGGTCACATCTAGTAATTAAGTCATTAAGGACGCTATTTCTCAAGATAAACTTAATAAGGATCTTAGTGGTAATGTTCTCTGCGTTGAAATGGAGGCAGTAAGGCTTATAAACAACTTCCTGTGTATTATTATTAGAGGAATTTGTGACTACGCGGACTCACACAAGAATAAAGATTAGTAGGAGCATGCTGCGGCTGTAGCGGCAGCATTTATAAAAGAACTTTTAGAGTATATGTAGCCAAGTGATGTTAATGGAGAGTATATAGTAAAGAATATACTTAGCTTAAGTTAGTTATCTATAGCCTCTGTATTAAGCCGGCAGCAAGGTTTTAATAATGTATATAGTTCTTAATATAATGTCCACAACTAGAGTAAATATTACATAGGTGAAGTCTAAGTTAGATAGAGATTAAGACCTTAAGATTCTTAACTAGCTCACGCTAATTGACTACGGCCCTTAGTAAAGCAACTATATTAAGAAACGACAGGCAGAAATAGGATAATAGCTTCTAGAGTTAAAAGAGTTCCAGATATGGCTTGAGACTAGTAAGTAAACTTTGTTCTGTCCTAGTATCTCTAGAGTAGGGAAAACTATGCTCACATCTATTGTTATTAATGACCTTATTACACGGTCTTAGAACAACACTAGTATTGGGATTACGTACATCTATTACAACTTTTGATGGTAAAAAGAATAGAAAGTTAGAGACTTACTTATAAGTTTGCTAAAGCAGCTAAGCTAGGAAATACCTTCCCTATTAGAGAGTGTGAAAGATCTTTATGACTGACACTATGCTAAATGGATGCAATTATTATTTAATGAAATCTCAAGAGCTCTCTAGTCTGTGGCTGCTATATATTTAAGAGTCTTTATTATTATAGACGCACTTAATGAATACTAAGTATCTGATGGCTGTAGATTAAAATTCCTGTTAGAAATTTTCAACCTCTAGGTCAAATGTGGAGTAAATGTCTTTGCGACTTTAAGGTTTATTCTGAAGATTATTAAGAAGTTTAACAGGAGCACGTTACTAGAGATCTGTACTAGCAATAAAGACGTTTGGAAATATCTAAAAGGCTATATGTTACAGCTGCTATTATTCGTCTTAAGGAATGTTAATCTGCAAGAAGAAATTAAGACTAAAATTATATAAGCTGTTAATGGAATGTATGTGCCTTCTCAAGCTTTTAGAACTGATGTAGTAAACTAATAGTTAACTAGGTTTCTACTCGCATAGCTTTATCTGGATTCGCTAATTGGAAAGATATTGCCTAAGGCCATTAGAACAGCGCTTAAAAGGCTCCGAAAAGGAACTAATATATTAGGTAATAATACTAAAGCATTAGATTCTGCATATAAGTAAGCTATGGAGAGAATTAGAGGCTAGATTGGAGATAAAATAGTACTTGCCAAGCAGATTCTGTCATGGATTACCTGCGCTAAGAGGTCTCTAACTAATTTGAAGCTTCAACACGCCCTTACTGTAGAACCTGGTGCATGTAAACTTAATAAAAAGAATCTTCCGGAAATTAAAGACATGGTTTCTGTGTGTACTAGCTTGGTCACTATTAATAAAGAGAGTAATATCATCCACTTAGTCTACTATACGACACAGGAGTACTTTGAGCGGACCTAGACTTCTTAGTTTCCTAATACTCAGAACGATATCATGATAACCTGCGTTACCTATCTATCATTCAATGATTTTAAATCCGGTTTCTGTCCAACAGATGAGTAATTTGAGGCATGATTACGGTTTAATGCTTTCTATGATTATGTAGCACGTAACTAGGGATATCACGCTCATGCTACTGAAGGAGAAGCCGTACAGTTAGTTCTGGGACTTCTTGAGACTAAGGTATCTGCCACCAGCTAAGCAATAATGGCTTTTAGAAGCTACTCAGGCTATAGTCAAAGAGTGCCAAGGGCAATAACAGGAGTACATCTTGCAGCATACTTCGGATTAAGGGACATAGTAATGGCCTTATTCAAGAATGGGCATGATTCAGATGTAAAGGATTCTCACGGACGGACACTGCTGTCATGGGCTGCACGGAACGGGCATGAGGCGGTGGTGAAGCTGCTCGTTGAGAAGGGCGCTGAGCTGGAGTCTAAGGACAAAGACTATAGTCAGACGCTGCTGTCGTGGGCTGTATAGAACGGGCATGAGGCAGTGGTGAAGCTGCTTATTAAGAAGGGCGCTGAGCTAGAGTCTAAGGACAAAGACTATAGTCAGACGCCGCTGTTGTGGGCTGTAGAGAACGGGCACGAGGCGGTAGTGAAGCTGCTCGTTGAGAAGGGCGCTGAGCTGGAGTCCAAGGACAGAGACTATAGTCAGACGCCGCTGTTGTGGGCTGTAGAGAATGGGCACGAGGTGGTGGTGAAGCTGCTTGTTGAGAAGGGCGCTGAGCTGGAGTCTAAGGACAAAGACTATAGTCAGACGCCGCTGTTGTGGGCTGTAGAGAACGGGCACGAGGCGGTAGTGAAGCTGCTCATTAAGAAGGGCGCTGAGCTGGAGTCTAAGGACAAAGACTATAGTCGGACGCCGCTGTCGTGGGCTGTAGAGAACGGGGACAAGGCGGTGGTGAAGCTGCTCGTTGAGAAGGGCGCTGAGCTGGAGTCCAAGGACAAAGACTATGGTCAGACGCCGCTGTTGTGGGCTGCTCAGAATGGGCACGAGGCGGTGGTGAAGCTGCTCGTCGAGAAGGGCGCTGAGTTGGAATCCAAATCTAGCAGCGGTCGGACGCTGCTGTGGTGGGCTGCACAGAACGGGCACGAGGTGGTGGTGAAGCTGCTGGTCGAGAAGGGCGCTAAGAAATCCCAATAATTTGGCCTAGCCATAATGCTTTCTTAGTACAACATCCTTCCATCACATATGAAGGTCATATTGTAGTAAACAACTGGAGAGGAAGAAAGCGTAGCTAATTAAACTTCTCTAACTATATATAATTCATAACTTATTAAGACAGGGGCCGGGGAAGATGATGTTTATATACTGTGCCTGAAGAATTTAGCAATGTTGGATGTTGCCACCAGGCAGTTCCAGCATGTTCTGGATACTTCCACGTGAAATATTCCAGAAGCTTCGCTAATTTTTACCGCAACCGGGTCATTTCCTAGATCCAACAAAATCTCTCGCTACAGTAAAACCATTATTTCATACAACTTAATAATCTCTGTAGTGCTCCGAAGCGGAGCGCGCAACACGACGCTAAGGTAACTCGTGCAAATTGGAAAGAGGTGTGCCAAAATCTAAGCACGTGACCATACAGTAACGTGATTGGAGAAGGCCCTGGCGTTGCAGCAACTGGCTGCTGCTTCTGATGCGCCCATCATGTCATCTTTGACGGGTCGAATGTCCAGAATGGCGCCGAATCTTGCAGCGTCCCAGCATGAACAAATTCGTGATATGATCCTCAGTAGGTCGCTCACTACTGCTCAAATGGCCGAAGCTGCTGGTTGTAGCACACGTTCGATCAGAGCCATCCACTCAAACCTTCGATGCTTCGGCACTACCAGAGCACCAACAAACGGCGTCGGGCGGCCTCAAAATGTTACACCTCCTATGCTAGAAGCTCTCTGAACACCTACTTGAAAAGCCAGACCTATACCAAGACGAGATGGTGGTCTTTTTAGGGGACGAATTCCAAGTCTTTGTGACGACTTTCAGCATAAGCAGAGCCCTAGCTTCTATCGGTTGGTCCAAGAAAGCGGCTCGCCGGGTAGCGAAGGCGCAAAATGCGGACCTACGAGACCTGTACCTCTACAACCTATCAGCCTTCCGATCCTATCACCTCGTTTTCGTAGATGAGTCGGGATGCGACAAACGGATTGGATTTAGGCGGACGGGCTGGTCGCCTCTTGGCGTGGCGCCTGTCCAGATTGCCCACTTCCAACGTGAGCAGCGATATCAGATCTTGCCTGCGTATGCGCAGGACGGCATTGTTATCTCACACGTATTTCAGGGATCGACGGATAGCGCCGTCTTTGAGGACTTTATCGAGCAGCTCCTTCTTCACTGTGGAAGATGGCCGGAGCCAAAGTCTGTCCTCGTAATGGACAACGCGTCTTTCTATCACACAAAACGGATCGAGCAAATGTGTGCTGATGCAGGAGTTTAGCTTATATATTTGCCACCTTACTCACCAGATCTTAATCCAATCGAAGAGTTCTTCGCTGAGCTGAAGGCCTTTATCAAGCGGAATTGGCAGACTTACGAAGAGAAGCCAGAGCAGGGCTTTCATATGTTTCTGGAATGGTGTATTGATGTGGTGGGAGGAAGGGAGCGCAGTGCAAAGGGGCATTTTAGGCATGCAGGACTAACTATCGAAGAGCTATGAGTGAGGTTTTATCGGCGGTTGCTGAGATTCGTCTAAATTATTACTACACTCTAGCACTTTCAGTCAAAACCTTCTATATCAACATCGCGCTTGCATCGCTTGACGCAGTCCTCAATATCGCTAACAAAACGCCGAGAAATGCCTCTATTTATACCTAGCTTGATGAAAACTCGGGTCTTGGTCCCCATAAACCTGTTCGAGGTCTAGTCCATCCTCCAATGCCATATCACGAGCTTTTCGGAACTCAGCCTTTAACATCTCATCCACCTTCGATTGCTGCTAGTCACTGTACTTCTTCACAGCTACATCTCGAAGGCAAGGAACATCGAGACGATTGGCTGAGCTTGGATTTGAGGTCGGGGCCGAGACTGGAGTTTCACCCGGTAAAGCTAACATGGAGGGTTGAGGAGACTGCGTAGGAAGTACGTTCGTGATATTGATGGGAGGACAGTTTGTTACTGACATATTGGTGGTTTTTTGCTGTCTTTCAAGCCGCTGTTGCTCCTCTGCGTACAATTGCTCCCTGATATCCTCGGGAACATCCTTGTGGGTTCGTAATTCACCACCTTGCTCCACATACCTAATGAGGCTCATTAGATGGTGCGTCGTCAACTTGTAATGCCTTTTCCCCATAGGATCCCGCCAGCAATGGGGTCCTAAGCGGCACGGCGGGCCAGGACAGCGCATGAGATTGTAGACTTCTCTCCAAACCGATGGTTGTCCGGAAGCTTCCTCGGCGTCAAGCTGTGCATCTCGTTCGGTGAGCATCTGCCGGGTGATTGATGAAGTGCCTCTTTTATCTCCTTTCTCGATGGAGCAGTGGAAGGCTGGCCGGTTTCTGTGTATTTGAATGAGATATTTATCCTAAGTTTCTTACCAGCACGAAATAGTTCGCTCCATGCCACAAGTTGCTTCTCTACAACAGACCAATCAATGTCTGTCTCGTCAAACCGCTTTGTGAGGTCGCGCTCGGAGCGGTCGGTCACTGATACTACAACAGTTGTGTCATCAGATTTGACCCGCCTGTTGCGCGGGAATTTTCTGCTTAGGAGCTTTTTCTAGTTTGGGTTGAAGCAATAGGTCCTAGTAGGAACTGTCACTGAGTAGCACCTCGGCATATCTCTACAATAAGGCCCTCTGTCACCGAGTAGCGCTCTTGTCATCAAGTAGTGCTCTCGCCATCTCTCACACCTGACCCTTATGGCGTCAGCAGATTGCGTACTCTTGTACGTACGCTCTTACGTACAATCCACCTCGATTGTGTATATAGATCGAGTCTTCCACTCATTTAATTAATTATGGGTTGCTACATTGATTCCCTGCACTCGGTTACAGGAACTAGGAGCTAGTACTAGGTCTTGCTTAGTGTCGTTCCAAACCACCCTATTGTTCATAGTAAGCTTCCACTCAATCGAACAGTGGATGCAGCTCGGCGGATTTTCGTCATATGACTTCTCATCATGCCAGTCAGCCAATTGAAGCAGTGGAAGGTTATCCTGCTGTGTCCGTTGCTGACGAGAAGCACCCTCGTCAATCGTACGATTTGATCTGGCGGGACTGGGGACTGACGATGTGACTGCTGCATGGGCCACCTCGGTATTTACCGTTTGTAACGGCTCAAATGGGCCCCATTGCTCGTAGGGTTCGAGTGGTAACAGGTTATCGAAGTTGAAAGGACTACCCATTATTGTATCGGATCGTGACTCGGAATCAGGCTACGGTGGACGGTATCTAGGGCTACGAGAGTTAGCTGTACTTATTTTTACGCCTACTACACAATGTAATGGGCGCTGCTTTGACAGGCGCTGCTTTGACAAGCGCTGCAGACAGAACAACGCGCGGGTTCAACTCAATGCCAAGCGTACCTGAATCCCATCTCGCAAGATTCCAATTGGTCCGTGTCCCCACGAACCATTCCGAATCCGTTCGTCCCCAAATAACCACGTGACGAACAAAGTGCCTCTCGACACGTATCCGCCGTGCTAAGGTTGAATAACTCTATTTGGGGATGAGCAAAGAATATCTCGGCTTCAAACTGAGTGTATTTAGTGCGGCTTTGGTTGCAATGTACGGCACGTGCTAGAAAAGCGAGGCTAACACGCTTTGTCGCCGCGCAGCCAGCGCCGTACAGTATCGATGCCACGCATCCAAAACAAGAAGCAGCTCCGAGCGACCTCCTTGCTAATGCGACGACCTTAGCATTGCTGATCCTACTACCTTCTTCCCTGCCATGTATGCCTGCGATACAAAGACGGACGGTGCAGCCTCAAGCTGGCAGACTGTGAAAGAGAAACTCTAAGTTACAGTGGGCATGAATACTGGGACATACACATTGATAAAGGCGCTAAAGCCCAGCTTTGAGATACATGCCCATTTTGGTGGGCCTGTGCCAGACACTGCAGTTAAGGCGGAACACTGACTAGCAATTCAGGTAGACAGCCCGCTCACCGTATGCTGTTGAGGCATTCAATTCGTATATCAGGCAACACGAATCCACTTGTCTCCGTAGTACCCGCGTCGACGCCCTCCGGGAGATATTTGACTAAGGTTAATGGAAAAGACAAACGTTGCGTCTTCTGGCTGAACGGCTGGGCCGGCACGGGAAGTCCACAAATCGCTCGGACTGTGCCTACAAATACTATGGGCAGGAGCGCCTTGAGGCGAGCTTCTTCTCAAGAGGTGTTGGAGGATTTAGGTCGCCCGTCGCCTTCTCGCCGGACGGCAAGCAGCTGGCATCGGACGACAAGACGGTCAGGGTACGGGACGCGGCCACGGGATCGCCGCTGCAGACGCTTGAAGTCGATGTGGTTGTTCGAGCACCTTCATTCTCCATTCATGGATCGTGCCTAGAGTCAGAGAGGGGAGTTTCTTCTCGACCAAATCTTTCGTGTCATATGTTTGTGAAAGAGCAGTGTGTAGGATGGAAATCAGCCTTGGCTTCCTTCCGATTACCGGCCAAGTTCCGCAGCTGTTTGTGGGAGTGTTGTTTGGTTTGGGGTGTTCGTGTGGTCGCGTGTCAATTTTGGGATTCGCCTTATAAATTTCCCTTAGATCCGTCCGCGCCCGCCTCCGTCGCGGATGACGGCTTTCTTTATACTCCTAGCGGGAAGCGCAGTTGCTTAGAAATGCTATGGAATTAGAAATGTATAGCTTCATAGAGCTCTCGGGAAATTCCAACGTGCACTGTAAGGATGTCGTTGGATGCGATCGTGTCTCAATGCAACCACCTGGTTCAGAGGCATAGAGTATAGTGTAGCTTACGTAAGATTAGAAGTGATACCATGCTTGGGATTTTTAGATGGAAGCCGTTAAGTACGGTTAATACCCCCTAGAGCGGGACTTACTAGGATTAACCCGCGTAACTACATTTTAGGTTAGCTCCCGCCTTGGCAAGAAGTGAAAAATGTCTCGAGTGCAGTTAGGGCGGAAGCCGATTTCGCTAGTGACTGTATGCAGTTTATTGTCTTCCCTTTCCCTATCGATCACTTTCTTTCCTTCCATGGATGCTCATTGCTACGTTGTGCGTGAGATTCCCAAGCTTGTTGAAACATTTTACGACGAAAACATTTTACGACGAAAACATTTTACGACGAAAACATTTTACGACGAAAAGCGGCCATTCCGCGTTTATCATGGATCTACCAACTCCACCCGCGCCATGCACGACCCGCGAGCTGTTGTCAATACCAGCAACCTGCGCGATGTATGGGATATCAACACCGAGAGCAAATTTGCCATGGTTGAGCCAAATGTTTCAATGGATAAGCTCGTAAAAGAGACACTGAAATATGGGTTGATACCACCGGTCGTTCCCGCCTTCCCTGGCACGACCGTTGGACGGACCTTTGCTGGCACGGCTGCAGGAAGCAGCTCCTTTAAATATGGAATTTTCGATCAAGCTGTAAGCTGGCTCGAAATTATACTTCCAGATGGAAAGATCGCCAAAGCTTCCAGAAAGCGGAATCCAGAGTTACTTTCAGGAATGATCGGTACATTAGGTACGATTGGCATCATTACACTTTTCCAGATTAAGCTCGTCTCTGCAGCACCATATGTTGAATGGACATATCTACCCGTATCATCTACCATATGAACAGGTGCGCGCAGGATCCAGAGAACGATTTTGTGGGAGGCCTAGTGTACGGAAGCGAAGCTGCGACGTTCGGTGTCATCGCAGTTAGCAGAAAGGCAGCTTCCATAACATATCAGGAGTGTCGGTTCAGCGGCCCTAGGGATCCCTGGTTCTATCTCCACGTTCATGCTGCCGGGTCTGTCACTGAAAGCGTCCCGATGACCGAGTATCTTTTACGCTACGACCGAGGTCTTTCTGCTTGGGACGTTTCTGTTTCGGTAGGATTCCATTCAATGGCAGCCCGTTGGCTGACAGACACTGCAATGCATTCTCGGAATCTAGCTGACACTATACAGTCCATGCATTGGCCGGAACACTTCATAATACAAGAATTGGTAGTTCCGCTGGAGTCGGTCTTCAAGGTCCTTTATTTCCTTGAAGACAATTTGAAGATTTATCCCCTCCGGCTATGCCCTATTCGCTGATGGCCGGGAAACCATGCCATCATGAGGCCGAATCCGGAAAAAACAAATGTTTATAGGTGTGGGAATCAGGGGTCACACTGATGATTCCATCATGGATCCGAATCCATTTAAAGACGAGAACAAAGCTATTGAAAGACTTGTACATGAACTTGGGGGCATTAAATGGCTCTACTCGCGTAGTTCTTACACCAAGGATGAGTTCTGGAGTATCTGTTCTCGACCGGAGTATGAAGCGCTTCGTATCAAGTACAACGCACAACATCTCCCCAGCGTCTATGAGAAGATACAAACGAGCGAGAAACCGCGGAGGATGCCGCGTGTGGATGGGTTTTGGAACCATGTATTTGCAAAGACTTCCGTCCTAGCAATGAAGCACAAGAAGGCAACGGCATGACAGATCACGCAGGGTACGGAAAAGACGGCACAGCCAAAGGATTCATCTGGCTCTCAGCCTCCACCCTCCCTCCGACCGCCTACAAAATCGAAACACTTCTTAGTAGTGACTGTAAAATGGTCTTTCGGAGCTCCTTGCAGTCACTGAATGCCTCTACTCTGGCGACGTCAGCGATGATGGTATCGTTTTCTGTGTACAAGCTTTATCCTGCTAATGTGCAAGAAGAGAAAGAGCCTTAGATTATAGAAAATTTGGATCTGTATATGAGAACATATAGCTATCATAATATAGCGAAATCACGTTCAACTTCATACGTGGTCTCTTCCCGGCGCTGCCTGGGTACAACTTAAGTCGTGAATATCTTGGCGCTCGTGGCTAAGTCCAGCACTCGAACTTCGTACCCCCACCAATACGCTTTCAATTCCTCACAAACCACTTCACCCAAACAACCCACGCCGACGCTGCCCTGCGCGCCGCGCAATCTACGTCTTGCTGATTTATATCTGTTGGGGCTACCACTAATCACCTTCTCTTCCTTCTAGGTGTGTCTATGGAGGCTGCATCCGCGCGAATGGCCGCCAGAGACCGATACGGCGGAATCGGTGAGCCTCCAACCTCCCAACTACAGCGCTTCATATGTATGCTCTCCTAAGCCATTCCCATAAAGATTCATTTTAGCTGAATTTGCTCTAGTAAATGCTTGCGACCCCCAAAACTTTGAGCCGAACCTTGCGCTGAACCTCGAAATCGCGGACTTGATTAATGCAAAGAAGGGAAATGCGTAAGGGAATTCCGAACCAGCGTTACAAGAGCACGCCACACTAAAACTATGTATTAGTCCTCGAGAAGCTGCCATAACCGTCGTACACTACATCAACCACCGCAACCAGAATGTTTCACTTCTAGCCCTCAGCGTACAGTTTCTTGCCCCGCCCCCGCAAAAGATATCATATCTCACACTGTGACAGCTCCTCGACATTTGCGTCAAGAATTGCGGTTATCCTTTCCATCTCCAAATAAGTACCAAAGAATTCCTTAACGAGCTTGTTCGACGATTTCCCGAACGGCCTCCAGTACATCCGACACGAGTGCAGAATAGAATCCTCGAGCTGATAGAAGAATGGCGGCAAACAATATGTCAGACATCACGGCACAAGGAAGATTTGGGATTCATTAGGGATATGCACAGGTTGCTGAGTTACAAGGGTTATTTGTTCCCCGAAATTCGGAAAGAAGACGCGGCTGTACTGAATCCGAGTGATGTATGTGATCAGGGGTATTTACCGGGAGTGCCATGATGCTAATTGCCTGACAGAACCTGCGGTCTGCAGAAGAAATGGAGGAGGAAGAAAGGGAGGCACAGTCAGCAAAATTACAGGAGTTGATCCGTCGGGGTGGCCCGCAAGACCTGCAGGAGGCGAATAAGTTGATGAAAGTTATGGCCGGCTACGACACAAGGAACAAGACCGATTACCGAGCCAAGGCCGCAGAGGAGGTTGGCAAGATCCAACAGAAGGCTAGAATATTGGAAGAAATGCTCCAAGGGTACAAAGCAGGCGACCAGATCAAGGAGGACGATGTGTTTGAGGTATTACAACTCTCCCGCAAATATGATATGATATGATTAACGATTATCTAGGAGCTCGCAAATGCGCTGCAGAGCGCGCAGCCGAAGATTCAAAAGATGTGCGAAGAGGAGTCGGACGATCACGAAGCAGTGGCCAAGCTATTTGAGATCAATGACAGTATACACCGGACGATAGAGAGATACAAACTCTTCAAGAAGGGGGATATTGACGCAGCTAATAAGATTCCTAAAGGCACACTCGGCACTAGCGGCGCCGGAGTTTCCAAAGGAGCGGACAATACCCTAAACTTGATAGATTTCGGAGAGCGAGAAGAGTCACCTGCGCCCACTGCAGGAAGTTCCTCGGCTCCACCAGCGCCTGCTCCAAAGGGTAATGCTTTGGAAGATGATCTCCTTGGACTGTCATTAGGCGGCGAAACCTTTGGCCAGACAGGCGGAATCGCATTAGGTGGCTCAAATGGATCTGGTAAGTATCCTGCGCCTATTCCAACTATCAACGCTAACCTTCTCAGTCCTTGGACTGTCAGGAATGTCAGTTCCTCAACCTCAAATCCAACAACCCTCCGCGCCGCCACCGAACTACGACCCCTTTGGAGCCATCACCAGCTCAGGTCCACCTTCGCAAGTATCCTCACCTCCATTATCTACTTTCGCTCAACCACCACCCACACAGCCCTCTAGAACGACCCCAGATCCGTTCGCCGCACTAGCTCCATCTACGCCTCGCCAAGGTTCACCATTCCAATTTCAACAATCGATTAAGCCCCAGCCTTCCGGGCCAAGTGATCTTCTGGGGATGGGTGCCCCAACACCATCCTCCGGCTTGGCCCAGAGCAGTTCAGTGGCTGCAAATGATGACGATGAATGGAATTTTGAATCAGCCATACCTGATACATCGAAAGAGCTCACAGTCAGCAACACGAGCGTAAATGTCGTGTTCAAGGTGTCGAGAGAATCAGATACAGTTTTGCTAATCAACTCTCGGATATCGAATAATACCCCGCAGCCGGTTACTGATCTGACATTCCAGGTAGCGGTGTCAAAGGTATTGTTGCATTAGCTGTTCTTGCCTAGCTTCTCAACACTGACTATATTACAGGCCTACCAATTGAAGCTAGAACCGCAATCCAGTGTTTCATTATCGCCCAACCAGTCAAACGGGATAACGCAGACTATCAGGCTACACGGTGTACAGCGCGGGCAAGGCAGCAACGTGAAGATGAGGTGGAAAGCCGCATACTCAGTTGGCGGGGCGAGGAAGGATGAGATGGGCGAGATTCCTAGCTTGGGGGTCTCATAAAATCCTGTGGGACAGATTCATGATTCATGTCTGCGGTTGGGACCTGTTTGGATCCCGTTTCCATCGTGCATTTAGCGGCATCGAAAGGTTTGATCGGTTCCTGGATGGTAGATTTAGGTGCGTTGGCACGGTCACCTGTTTCGCAGATGGATCTTTATCCCACAGGGAAGAGCCAAGAAGTGGAAATTAGCCAGGTGGAAATATACTTCATCCACGCGCAGCTATTCATTCTACAGTCCCTGCCTCCCCTGTAAATGTTCGATGACTCACATGTTACTAAGCGAAGTGGTGTCAATAATTGAAGCGCAGAAGTGGAACTTGACATTTTTTAACACAAACCACCAAACTACCATAGTATCTACAACATGGTTCGACATAAGAAAGACAATTTTTCCTCACGGGGAAAGAAATACTCGAACCCTCCACGGCAGCGAGGTCCACCGCGTGGCGAGGAGAATGGCGAAGGCGGGGCAAAGTCCAAGCTAGCATTCAAGGCAGCATGTTGGGATCTGGGCCACTGCGACGCGAAGAGGTGTTCAGGAAAGAAGCTTATACGGCTTGGGATGATGCGAGAACTGCATTTGGGCCAGAGATACGCGGGAATAGTGGTCTCGTAGGTCAAAAACCTCCCAAATTCAAGCCACTCTATTAAGTTTAATACTCAGGCCCAAGGCGAAGAAAATCCTGTCGGCCGAAGATAAAGAGCTGCTAGAGCAGTACGGTGCTGCAGTCGTCGAGGCATCATGGAAGAGGATCGACGAGGTTCCATTTGGAAGGATAGGTGGCAAATGCGAACGCCTTCGTACGTGCCGCAGACCACCAATATACCCGTCGAAGCTCATAGATCACAGTGCCCTACCTCGTCGCCGCGAATCCTACCAACTACGGACGACCTTGGAGACTCAATTGCGTCGAAGCACTAGCCGCTTGCTATTATATTTGTGGACATTCTGAGTGGGCGGAGGAGATACTGTCACCTTTCTCGTACGGGGAAGCGTTTTTAGAGATCAACCGGGCATTGCTCAAACGATATGCAGCATGCACATCTGAAGAGGAGGTGAAGAATGCCGAAAACATATGGCTTGAGAAGATAGAGAGGGAATACTCGGAGAGTAGAGCGGACCGCGAAGATGGCATTGAGGAGGATGTATGGGCTAGTGGAAACATGAATCGGCGGCCTCTAGATGACTCCGAAGAGGATGAGGAGGATGGTGAAGAGGAAGAGGCCAAGGAGGCAGATGGCACTGATCCAGAAGGGGGGAAAGAGAGCGAAGGGGAGGACCGAGCAGACCCGTATACATTGCCAGTATCCTCGGACGACGAAGAAGAGATGGCAGAGTTGCGGCGCCGTGTTCTCGCTTCAAAGCCCTTCGCCAATCCTGCTCCGCCTGACGCAGACGAGAAGAAGAAGCAGCCGGAGCGCATTGAAAGACCCGCTGCGCAAAGCCCAGCTGAAGAAGCAGAAGGCGGCTCTGGGTCAGATGATGGGCTTGACGATGAGTTCGACAGCATCATCAATGCTACACCAGTAACCGACCGGACCGGTATCACAGCGAAGCAAAGGCAGAAGAAGATGACTGCTACCTTCTCGAGTGCATCTTTGGTAGCACCGAGTAGAAGGAGGTAATCAAATCTATTCATCAGATGTAACTCATCAACATGCCAGACATCAATACGAAGCATACGATGACCCGAGTCTTCCCGAGTTCAGCATTTTCAGCCGCAGATGTGTCAGAGTCACGTTAACCTACTCAGATGGACGAAGGCTCTGCAACCTTCGAATTTGACCTCCCAAGCCCATACACGTCACATGGCCTCCACCAAATCTAATTGCGGTTCACAGCTGTGGGGTATGTCCAATCAAACCACAAGCTTCGCCAAGAAGCTTTCGACGCAGCTCTGGACTTTTCATTTCACGATGCCAAGAACGCCTTTCTTCAGCCCTACATATGGAGTGATCTGTGGCACAGCTGCGGCTGGCACCATCGCGACTTTGCTTTTGCCTACTCTGACTCCGCCCTGTCGTTGATAGCGATGCAGTGCGAGCTAATTTTACTTCCTTTCTCCTGAACTTCGCCTTTTGGGGAATATTTGGTGATGGCTGAAGAGAGACATTGTCAACCTGCTGCGGTCAGTTCACGATGTCGTACAGCTCTATTGGAGAAGTATAAGAAGGAGCTGTAGGATAGCGGAATGGAGCACCATCATCAGCCAATTCATCAACTCTTCTACCACAAGCAATTCAACCTTCTACACTTTCTTATCTTCAAGCACTTCAACTTCCACTATCCTATATCTCATACTCCCAACATCATCAACTCTACCCATAAAAAGACAACAATGAAGCTCACTCTCGCCGCCGTCTCCGCCATCCTCTCTTTCGCCTCCGCAGCTCCATTGACTGCGCGTCAAGATCCCATCGTCCGTCCCGCCACTCTCTCTCAGTACACTGTCTCCACTGGCGCAGTAACCTACAATACCCCCACAGGCCGAATCTTCAAAAACGGACATGAAAGCGACATCACAACCCTCGTAACCTTCACCTTCGGCCCCGAATTCGAGGGCAAGACCTGCGAGTTCGTCTTCGAGCTGAACTCCTGCCTGCACTGCAACCCTGGCGTGCCTACCGGCACCGCTCAGTTCGATATCTACACTTCGATTGCCCCCCCTGATCACTCGACTACCACTTGGCCTCAAGGAAATCTCCGAGACCAATACTTGGGTAGACTTAAGGCTGTGAAGAACGGTCCCGCGACTAACGTTGAAGGCTTCCAGCCAGTTGCTGGACAAAAATTCCCATGTCCTTCCGGCAAGACACTTGGAGGCGAGCTTGTGGGTGCGGGAGATCAGGTGGAGATTCAGTGGGATGGAAGGGGTGAGGGACCTTATATCCGCATTTACAATTAGAGGGGTTGTTAAGGGAAGGCTTAACGTGTGTGGCATTCATGGGATAGACGCCATGGGCATTCTTGGAGTTTTGTACTGCTCAGCATCGCATTGGTTTTGGTTTTAGGGTTTGGGACGGTCCCTTTTTCTGGTCTTATACATTTTAATTTCGAGTGTATACATTATGCATGGCCTTTTTAAGACGATGGTTTTTAATACTACGATTTTACAACATGGACTTCAACTTGCACTCTGCCCTTCACTTCTAGCCGAATCCAAGGTCCCCCTGTCTAGATACCCAGATTCAGCCCCACCAAGCTTCCGGTAGTCATAGCTACGGGCAGCATACAAAAAGAGCAAAGGTGTTGGAGGCAAGGAGTTTGCATCCGTTCGGCCACAGTGGTCTGCATCATGCATATTTCCCGCTGCATGCACTTCACCTGTGCCAGCTGCCTAGTGCCCAACCAAAACTGTATTTATATGTAATAGAGCATTTTATTCTTTCTCTTTCCTTATTTTGAGGCTTCTCTCGTCTCTACTCGCATACCTCCCCATGTCATCCCAACGCCCCTCCTTCATCTCCAATCCCTCCACCACCCACTCCTTCCCACATCCGGACCATCCCGAAGAAGCACATGAAGCACCAAGCGTGTACGGCCTTGCTCTCTTGGAGAAGTATCTCGTTTCCGGAGCACGCGATACCACGATCCGGGTTTAGAATTTGCAAATCTAGAGACTAGTTTGTCCCCTTTCGCAGGGGCATACGCTCGCAGCTCCTTTTTTGGAAGTGAGAGAAGAGGAAGATGTCACTTTTAGTAGGAGTAGTGATTGTAGTGTTATTTGCTAGGAACTGGGTACTGGGGAGATGGTTAGACGGTTGGGAGGTGTGCATCGGGATAGTGTGTTTGATGTTGCTGTTAACGACAAGTTCCTTGTCACGGGATCCACGGATTACACCGTAAAGGGTTGGGACCGCAGTGCGCTACGTCTTACAGCTCAACCACAAGAACAACCCAGCACCGGAGCCATAGAACCGATTCAAGTGCTTGAAGGAATCATGGGACCCGTTAACGCCGTTGGACTAATGGAGGAATATGTCATAACCGCTCCCGCGGGCTACAGAATCAAAATCTGGCCCCTCAGCGACTGGACATGCATCCGCACGATCGTAGCAAGCGAACGGGGAATAACAACTCTCTCCCTACCCCCCTCCGCCTCTCGCATCATCTCGGCAAGCTTAGACAACACAATCCGCATCCACGACATCTCCACTGCACCGAACTTGCTTCTCTCACCGGGCATACGAATCTCCCTCGTGCTCTGTGTGTTCCATCGAGTGAGTAATTTGATAGGATTGTTTCAGGGAGCTATGATGGGAGAGTGATTACTTGGGGTCGGAAGGGGGAAAGAAGGGCAAGGACGGGGAGTGGGATGCGATTATGGAGTTTGATAATGTGGAGGAAGTGAGGAAGTAGTGGGAAAGGAGTGGGGGAAGGATGGGGTGAGTAATCTGAACATAATGTTTCATGTGGGGACGGATGGGAGGAGGGCGGTTTGTGGGAGTCAGTGGTGTGATTGTTGAGTTGGGATTTTGAAGGTCAAGGTTGAGACGGGCTATAGTCGCTAGCGAAATCGGCTTCCCTCCAAGCACGCCGCTGAGATTTGCCTCGCGCCATCAGCAGACCTCTTGGCAGTCGCCTTACCGAACTAAGTTAAGCGTCAAACGACGGTACATACCCAACGATACCGGTGGCTAGTGTGGCGTTCTCCGAAGACTGGTTCCGCCACATGTGGCTCAGTCTTCCATCAACCATTTTCAGTACATCTCGACAACCCTATGGCCGGAGCGGCCCGGCCACCCTCCCTGCTAGCGGTGGCGACACTGAGTCCTAGATTATCTTCACTGCGATATCGCTTCAGAACACGCTTACTCATTGTCAAAGCACAACTTGTATCCACTGTCGTTCTCGGCTCGTTCTTTTGAAGTGCTCTTCGTCAACCTTGTCAGCCTACTAGACACATGACTAGCAGCGATGCTGCTCGGTAACATTGCATAATTGAAACTGATTTAATAAACTACTTTGTGGAGGCCCGGGCAGAACAGGATGAAGGCGGAAATATGGAGCAAAGGCGTCCCAGACAGAACAGTGGACAAATGGAACAGGAAAGGCCAAGCAATGGTCCGGGTAGCAGGCTCATATTTCTTCGACCTTCTCAGTGCCCGAGAGAAGACACAGGGCGCGTGACATTATCACCACTCAAAGCAAGGACGTCCCTCAACGCATTGAAATTCCCATCTGTGTAAAAATGACGCCATTCAACCTTTAAGTTGAACACAATCGACCAGCTCCCGAGAGGGTCAAATATAGTACCGCCAGTCGTGTTGGATTTCTCATCCGATGACACTGCGTTGAGAGCGTTCCCCGCTCGCATGCTTCCTCCTGATTCCGCTGCAAAGATCGTTTCCAAGCCGTGTACAGAGACAATGTTGACAGGCTTGAGTCCTGTCGTACCGGACCCTTCAGGAAGGTTGATATTTGCTAGCTCTGCCCTCTTTTTGGTGTTCAAAGCACCCTGTGCCCATGCGAAGGTGTAACCGAGTGCTGGCCTCTCAGGTAACTCCATTGCTTGTATACTGAGTTCTCCTGTTGATCCTCCTGATGATCCTCTCCTGACGATCTTCTCCTGACGATCGTCTCCTGTCGATCCTCTCCTGTCGATCCCCCCTATTCTCATCTACAAAGCACATATTTAAGTAGGATAGCCATCCATAGTTTTCAATTCATGAGGTTGCTTTACATCTTTACCCTGCGTCCGGTCAGAGAAGGCCCCAGGTCTGTCTGGCGCGCTGCCGACTTTTGGGTAGTAAACGGTATATGGGTATGTCCAGTACTCTCGCATGATGCCGTCGACAAACTCGGTTTTGGAATCGTCCTTGTTCGGACTATGCAGGGTGATGAATGGGTTGACACCCTCTTCTGGCTCGCAACTTGGGACGGTCTCATCCGTAGCGTCGTTCGAAGCTATCATCTTGGATGGTGGCGCAGGAAGACTGTCGACAGGGGCAGACATCATGTGTCTTGTGTGTTTGGTCGACTTCAGCTTAGTGATAGAGTGCCAAGATTAGAGAAAATCCTGAAGGGAAGAGAAGACACTTGAATCGTCTAGGAAAATTTGCTGGCGCGGGAGGCTCTTTAAGGCCTCTTGGAGAGAGCGAACGAGCTTTAGGTAGAACGATGGCCATCTTACAACGTTAATTCAGCTGGGAAAGAGGATTGCTTGGGAAAGGAAGTCGAGCTGGGAGGTCTCATCTGCTGACCCTGCGCCAGACGAGACTGTATTTAAGTCGTCCAATCTCAGTGAGTTAGAGGTCCAAGTCTGAGACTGATGATAGATCCTGGAATGCTAGGCGGTCCTCTGAAGGCTGTAAAATATAAGTTGAATTGCCGCGAGATTTTAACGGAATGTGGAGTGGTAGCCTGTATAGGCAGGGAGCTAGCCTAAATAGGCACATACTAAACCATAAAGTGATTTGGAGCCCGGATGGATGGACTGAATTTGAGCTGAACTCTACTCCAATCCAGTCCAAGAATATCTCTGGTAGGCGCTTCCTACACTATAGCGCTCGCCAAGAGAAGCGGGGTGGTGCAGCGGTGTCCAACCACTAGACCAAGCGATGCTGGGCTCATAACTGTTGAACCAAAAAAAGGGCGGACCCTAATGGCCTTTAGCTATTAGGGCATTACGTCTGACACCTAGTTTTAGCTTACAGAGGTACATGGAAAAGTCTTGTTGGAACGATGACAAGAGCTCGAGCCGAGCATAGCCGCTTTATAGTCTATGCACATATAGTGTATGGCTTGGGCTCGTATTGGCGTTGCTCACGCGCTAGAACTCAGAACGGCGCTGGATTTATCACGGTGGTCCTGGCACTCCTCACATCATAGTAACAAAACTTTTCCCATGTACCTCTATACTCTTGGTTACCAAGGAACGGCTGAAGCCAAGGAACGGCTAATTCCCATCTATGTCGCAGCTCCCTTCTTCAGGCCTACCAGACTCTGGATGGATTTTCACAGGCGAAGGGCCTACATCTGTTGGAATTGCAATCACTGCCAAGCACACGTGACCTCGGCTATGTATATAAGCTCCACGCAAGCCTAAAATAATCAAGCAAGCTTCATCAACCTCAGCTTCCAACAACATCATCTACACCACCTGTTCTTGCTTGAAGTAGCTCGACGACCGCCTCGTGCCCTCCCACTGTGGCTATCCACAGTAACCTAGTTGTAGTCCGTAGACCTTCCCTTGCCCCCCCGACCCGCGAACTCCCTCGACCCCATTCTACTCGTAATATTGAACACCTGCAATGCCGCTTTTGTAGTGGGCCTCGATAAGCCTTCTAATGGCATTATGCCCATTATTTGAGGCTGGTTGAAGCGCTCTTTTGTATTGCACATACCCGTTTCCGTGGAGGTCAGCATTGTTAGAGCAGATGTAAGACGTCACGTTACCAAGATGCATTCTAGAGTTGGCATTAGTCATGTGTATATATACTCCGCTCGCATGCGGATCCTGAATGAGCAGAATCTACAGCATAAATAATACTGATCGTAACAAGCATCAGCATTGAGCAGCAACTGCACCATATCTATGCGCCCGTGCTCTACAGCTCCTTCTAAAGCGGTTCTTCCATACTTTGACGCTCTATTGCCATTTGTATCAGTACCAGCATCAAGAAGTATTGTGGCAACTCTAACATAGCCACTAAGACCAGCAGCCTGAAGCAACGTTACCCCAGCAGTATTTGCCGCTGGGGCGTCGACATCTGCACCAGCAGCGAGAAGAATTTGAACCAGCTCGATGTTACTCTTCTCAGCTACCGCTTGGAGGGCGGTTCTTCCATAGCTCCCCTGTCGTAAGCGGTCTCTTCGCGTACGTGATCCAGGAAAGAACGCTCTTCGCTAGTACGCTCTTTCCAGGTAGTTGACCCTCGATTCTCTTGATCGCTTCATCATCCGCCTGGTCGAGTGCTGCAGAGCCCTCCGAAAGATTGTTGAGCGCAGACTGAACTTTCTTCTTCGTGTTCTTGTCCAGAAGGGAATCGAAATGGAGATGAGCAAGAAGGAACCTAGGAAAGTCGTGAGCTTGTAGCGTTCCCCAGACGGCCACGATATACAAACATTCCATCTACTGCTTCGACAAGTTTCTCCTACACCATTACCAGCAGCGCGTCATCACGTTGGACGCAGTTGGGTAGCTGATACATCTAGCCCTTTATAAACTGCTTTACATCTGCCTCACTTGCTCGAACTTCCAGCAGAGGGCGCTGGCTTGCACTCGTTTACTATCTCCAGAATGAAGCGCGAAGTAACCATAAAATGAGGTCTATTTTAGATTGCAAAGCACGGAGCTTGTCAAGCAGCTGGCTGCGCGTGCCTTTGTCTGGACATTCATCAAAGGCATCGATAGCAAGATATACGGTCGAGTGACTCGTAAGTATGGGTTGTAATGGGGGTTCTCCTTGAGCGGCGAGGAGATGAGGTCAAGATTATAGACGAGGTTGTCAAAGTAGCTGCATGCGACCGGGTGGCAAAAGAGGCAGTCCAGTTTTTGTTTAATGTGCACTCAGGCCTCTCCGTCTCACAATATACTATCAAAGTGATATCCGCAAGCCAAATCTGGATGAGTCTTCTGAAGCTGCCTCCCTTATGTTTCTACGATGGAAGCCTTCCGTTCATGGAAGACTCTAGGGAAGACGTCGTCCGAAACTTGAAGGAAACAAAACTCATCTCTCAAAGTCAAAGCTGTTGGCTTAAAGGAAAGGAGATGAGATACTTGCTTCCTTTGAGTGCGAAGGGGGGCCCAGGTAGTTCAGATTTGGACGACATCAGACCTAAATCCAGAGCGACAAGCTTAAAACTAGTGTAACACGGAACGGTCAAGCTGCGTAAGCATACTTATAAGGGATATCGAACGGTAGTGAATGCGATTTAGCACAGAATGTCGCCACCACATGCAGGGAGGGTGGCCGACCCGCTCCGGCCATAGGGTTGTTGAGGTGTACTGAAAATGGTTTGATAGAAGACTGAGCCTGGTTTGATAGAAGACTGAGCCTGGTTTGATAGAAGACTGAGCCCTGGTTTGATAGAAGACTGAGCCTGGTTTGATAGAAGACTGAGCCTGGTTTGATAGAAGACTGAGCCACATGTGGCGGAACTAGTTTTCGGAGAACGCCACTTGATTTGTACACTAGCCACCGGTATCGTTGGGTATGTCTGTTGTTTGACGCTTAACTTAGTTCGGTGAGGCGGCTGCCAAGAGGTCTGCTGGTGGCGCGGGGCAAAATCTCAGCAGCACGCTTGGAGGGGAAGTTGTAACCAAACGCAGGAAATCAATGTAACAGCAACCCCATGATCAATTGAACGAGTGAGTCAGCTATATACACAATAGAGGTGGATAGTACGTAAGAGAGTACTTAGGAGGATACGCAATCAGCTGACGTAGGAACGGCCTGATTGTAGAGAGATGACGACGCGCTACTCGGTGACAAATAGATTTAGCATCACTCCATATTGTTTCCCTATTGTTCTAGTACTGCAATCAACACTTTTTCTAAATTGCCTGATTGGGAAGGTTCGGTAGCGGTTAGTGAGAAGCATCATAATTCTGATAACAAGATCGGATCATGGTTGTGGGGAGATTGCAGGGTGAGTCAATGAGAGAGATGAGATTGGAAAAGGAGTACAAGCAGAGGCAAGAGTCGCGCAGCTAAGGGAATGATTAGGATTAGAGTCAGGCATGATGTTTGTTGCGTTCTATGATTTAGGAAGAATAGAGATGTGACGGAGACGTTGTGAAGAGAACTGAGGCGTGGATTCTAAATGAGTGATACCAAAAACGACTCTTAAATCAATGAGGACTAGGTGTACCTAAAGGCAACCTTCTCTTCCTATCTGCCTGGATCAGTGTTTCTAATTGTTCTGCTCTGAACAAAAGTTAGCTCATCAGTCCTATAGAACTAATATTTAGAGACTCACTGTTTCACAACATCATTATAGTAGTCCCCTTCAATCTCCTTATTCCCCATCATGTCCCTCTCCTGCAGCGCACTCAAACAGAAAAACACAATATTCCCAAGCATCACATTCGCCTTCAAGTCCACCTCTGCTGCAATCTCAGTCGCATCCAACGCCTCGGAATCCAATTCAGAAATGTAGATACTCGCGCCGCCAGTCATGGAGTCGAATTCGATATATGTAATTTGCGTCTTGAGTGCCAATTCCGCTAAAAGCAGCCCAATCCTAAAAATGTGGCAGTGAGCCCTTAGATCTCTGCGGTCCCTCCTCTCCTTGCCTGCGTCTAGAATCTGTTCCAGCGTTCGGTTTGTTGAGGAGTCACCAGGAACAGCGGCCATCATGGTTGTCCACTTCCCTTCTGCGCTGCGCCTCCAGCGTACATTTTTGCAGTCGAGGAATTTCAACCATTGGGACCCTAGCAGACGAAAACAGCCTTGGGTGATTCCACACGCGATCGCGACTTGATCTTGTGGGTACAAAACCTGTTGGCCAAGGAAGTCTCTCTGCTTTGCGATGAGGCTACTGAGAGGGTCTCTATATTCTAGCTCTTTAAGTAGATTACTAGGCGGAATCGAGACCTGAAATCCTTCGCTCCGAGACGGTGATGGTAACAGATAACACGGTTCTTTGGAGTTTCGGATTAGTGCTTGGATTGTAGAGTTTATGTCGGATTGAACCCTGTTGCTATCGTTGATGGCTTTGATCTTTACAGGATGGAAGAGACGCTCGTGCGTTTGGCCGTCGATAAACAGGAGGAATGCAAAATCCCGCTTGTGGATTTGAGGGACGGAAAGGCCGATATGAACGCGATTTCCTTGGCCGCTAGCTCGGTGGAGGAGTTCAGCGTCTCTCCTCGCCGCAACTGCACTCAGCAGTTTGTTCTGGATGGAATCCATCCTTGCATCCCCGATCTTTAATATAACCCGCCGCCCGGGAAGTCGCTCGATAGTTTGGAAAATATCGGGATGTTCCTTTTCTAGATAATAGTCCGAGAATCGTTCAAGCATGCTCAATTTCCTAAACAACCTCTCAAGCCTCATCTCAAGATCACCCGCTTTGTCTAGGACACTGAGGTTGAACTTCCGGGACCAGGACGTATTCCTTCGAATGCGCCGGATGCATTCTTGGACGAGATCGACATCGTACTGGCCATCCAGTCGCTCAGGAGCTCCTCGAGGTTTGGCTCGTATCGCACGACCGACGACTTTTTCGATGTCTGTCCCTATGGTTTTTGAGACGATTCTAATGCTTCCGAGAGTTTGCTGGATGCGTTCCCAGCCTAGTCGTCCGAACAAGACATGCATGTAGACGACCGGTCGCCTATTTTGCACGTCATATTTCCGGCGCCAACCCTCCATCGTGAGTTCAGCGGCATCGAGACCTTCCTGGATATCAAAAAGCCGATCAGATAATAATTTCCATTTTCGAACTTGGCCGGCAAAGGAGTTGAGGATTACCGACGAGGAGTGGATAAGGCCAACGATGGAAGCCACTTCCGCCATAGTTGTGAATTATGAATAAACAATGAATTGGGAAAACCAGAAACGAGAAGGATGAAGAAAGGACTAGGCTGAAGTCCCGAGTTTAAGTTGTGGGTGGACCGCTGACCCTGAAGTTTGAGGCTGAAAATTAACATGGTGTAGCGCGATTGGCCCCCAACACCGTTGCCTGACGAACTCAGCCCCAATGACCCATATATAGTAGTAGAGTGTCGCGATGCCCAGATCGTATGTTAATAATTATGGCCCCATCGATCGCAGCGATGATTCTTTATCTTTCCATCCCGTACACTCCACTCCACTCTGTTCTCAACACCAGACATGGCCTCCCGCTCCGCTGAATTGTTGGAAGTCGACGAATATGAAAATGTTCCCAATCTCCATCGCTCTCGTTCAGGTGGGTATACCGATTTCCTTGAGGAGCAGGACAAATGGGAGCGACGCGATCGAGAGCGCCAGATGAAACGCTATCATGACCAAAGGCGCTCGCACCAGCGACAGTCGTCAGATCTATTATACGTTCCAGCTTTTGAGCCCGCCGGACATCGTCGAGTAAGGTCCTACGGAGAAATAAATGAGATATCCGAGAAGCCAACCAGAAGCTACAATGTCCGGGAGCAGAAACCGTCGTACGATCTTTCAGATGAACCTGCAAGGCCAAGTCAGCTTCCTGTGCGACGAACCTGGATACAACAAAGAAGGCCCAGTATAACAGTTGAAATACATCAAGATAAAACTCCTTCAGCCTCTGCGACGGCTTCGCCGAGGAGGAGTCCAAACCCGAGTCCGAGGAAAAGTCCAAGCGCAAGTCCAAGAACGCCCTCTGCAGTACCACAACTTCAATTTCAATTCGCGACACTACAGAACAAGTTATCCGAGATCAGTACGATATGCGCGCCAAATAAACACGTCGAGGCTGTGAACCCTCGTGACCTAACCTTTTCTAAGATCGCGGACGAAGTCGGCGGTCACGCTTTCCAACTCAAAGCCTGGGACCATATTGTGAATGTTAACAATATGGAGCGAATCGACAAGAGTAAACGAGAAGTTATTGAACTGGCATCCAGAACGCTGGACAGACTATTTGAAAGAGCTTCAGAATTGAGTAAGGCCTGTGCGAAGGCAAGACCAAGAGATTTGAAGATTGAACCAGTCCCGGAAGTAGACGATGGAAGCGATTGGGACAGTAACGACGAGCATGATGACGAGTAAGTGATAAATTGGTCCAAGAAGTATTGAAGACATAGCTGACAGTTTCCTAGGAGCACAAAGGATGTTACAGAGTCTCTGGGCTTTGTTATACAGTCTCAGCTTGATGGTATCACCATTCAGATCCAGACCCTCTCGAGACTGACGCGATCACTTCAAGAGGCTACTCCTGACGCTGGTCCTGAAGTGCTGGCAGTGAATAATCTTGTCGGGGAGGTCGATAAGTTTTTCGGCTCTGCCGAAGCCTTGAAAGAGTATGCAATCGATACAAAGTTCGCGGGGAAGAAGGCGCTAGAAGAGGCAAGATATACAGCTAGGTTAAAGTAGCCAATTGAAAATACTCAATAGATTCCCATTTTCATATGACGTTGGCTGGACTGGGTACTGATCATCCTTTCCCATGGATTGTATGACTTCTTCGTTTGGTGCATTATGAAATAATTAGATAGGAAAAACTCATACGTACGGTGGGAAAGGGTGACACACCTGGAATACGCTACCTCTGACGATTATTTTGATTTCTTCAACCTTGCGCTGACAATAGAGGCGTCTGTACGATCAGTTTTCGATACTCAGCCGGAGTGTTTTATGATCTAACTGGAAATTTGGTAATACGATTTTTTGATCTAATGGGATATTGGTATTCTGATTTTCTGATCCAAGGGGAAAATTCGTAGTCCGAGGTCCCAGTGCATGTACGAATTTGGTGCTATCCTTCCCACGCTTTGTGTGATTTACACCTTTGGCGAAGCGAAATGCGGATGATAGGATTATATCCTTCAATCTTGCGTCATACCTCTGAATTGTCGTTAGTCTTGGCAGTTGAGATTCAGGTTGCTTCTTTCCAAGGCGAGCGAGCTTCAAGTTTGGGGGCCGTACATGATGGAACACCTTAGATATGCCACTTCCAAGCACATCAAGGTTGTAAATCCACTGCAGATGGTAACGTAATTAAGCAAGAGTTCCTGGCTTAGCTCGCCTTCCTACGCTCAACTCCTTCGGAAAATATGAGCGATCCAATTGAACAACAAAGATAAACTGTCTTCTGGTTTTCCAAGGTTCAGCTGCTCAAGCAAGTAGAAAGGACGGTGGAGTCACAAAGGAAAGATTCGAGTCTTGGCAGTGGGAATGATGTATTCGCATATTGGTTTTCAGATCAGATAATCTGTGATCTTCGTTCCTTGTTCGTTGGTGCACGGCACTACTGGCGACGGTCGTAAGCCTGGCCACTATGTCCGATGAATCCGCCAAAATCCGCCCGATTATGAAAGCCGTCTTGGAATACGTCTGGGGGGAATTCCACATGCTAGTTTTCAGGTTTCCATAGTTTCTCGATAAGCAAAAGGCGCAGGATCCTTCGAGATGTCGTATGAGAGGCTGTCGGAGATATTATCAACCACTGAGAGGAAGAAAATGGTATACAATGACGAAAGTAATCCTCCTGTTGGGTGTCAATCAGCTTCATCAATTCTTCTTTTTCATTTCAACTTACCTTGACATTCATCAACTTCATCTCCACTGTCAGATATTAAAGCATATCTACATCCTGAGAGATAGATTATCAAAATGGCCACACCGTACAACAGGCAAAACAGTACCGCCTCCGGCATCGCCGCGGATCTTTCGTCGAACATTGCTGGCAAAGTTATCCTCACAACAGGTGTCAGCCCTAATGGTCTCGGAGCCCATTTCGTCGAAACAATCGCAAAGCATAAGCCCGCTCTTCTCATTCTCGCCGGTCGCTCAGAAGCCAAAGTCAAGGCCACAGCCGATAAAATCAAAGCAGACCCGGCTTCCGCGAATGTGCCGACCCGTTCACTTGTCTTGGATCTAAGTTCACAATCTCAGATTCACGAGGCTGCCAAAGAAGTCCTCGCGTACCCAGAATCAATCGATGTTGTCGTGAACTCAGCAGGTAATATGGCAGGACCATACGCAACAACGAAAGAAGGAATCGAACTACAGTTCGGTTCAAACCACATTGGCCACTTCCTCTTTACGAATCTTATCATGCCCAAGGTACTGGCATCCACAAGCCCACGGGTCGTGAATGTGAGCAGTGATGGCCATCGCTTAAGCCCAGTCCGGTTCGATGATTACAACTTCCAGAATGGGAAGGCATACAAACAGTGGGAAGGATATGGCCAGAGCAAGACTGCAAATATCCTATATTCGAAGGCGCTCGCAGCAAAGCTAGGCCCCAAGGGATTAAAGGCTTATAGCTTGCACCCTGGTGTTACTTTCGGGACGTCACTCGCGCCAGGACTAGGCGTCGCAGATTTCGCAGAGCTGAAGGCGCGGGATAAGGAAATCGGTGATCCTCTTGGTGAAGACGACGCCACTTTTGACATCAAGACGCTTGATGAATGTGCGGCTACGCATGTAGTAGCAAGCTTTGATCCCAGGATCGAAGGTCAGTCTTCTGCCAAACAGTCCCATTGATGACACAAATTGTTGCTAACGAGATTCAGGCCATAACGGCGCGTACTTGGAAGACGGGGATCTGGCAAAGGAGGGCAAGCTCAGAGCAACTGCGACTAACCCAGCAGATCCCGAGAGACTATGGATGCTGAGTGAAGAGTTGGTTGGAGAGAAATTTCAGTTTTAGGCAAATGATGAATTTATGAGATTCATGAGTTCGGACAATTGATAAAACGTGAGTCAGGTCTTTGGGTGAAGATAGAAATGAATGGAATGAATTCGACCAAATTCGTAGTCCCGAAAAGTTTTGACTAACCTAATCTATTGGGATATTATGCAAAGTTCCTTGCGGACTGCTAGGTGCGCTGCCATGAACACCTTTCGTTCTTTTCCAATCTTCATTAATCATGCCCATTTCAGACAACGAGTCGCCTCGTGTGCATCTTTACACTCCAACCCGCAAACCCTTGCACCACACTTCAAGCACTTAATCTTACCCCAGTATCCACAATTATCACAGAAATATCGTTGTGGTGGACCACCTGGTGCTGGTGGTGCAGCATGTGATGCCGCATAGGAGAGAGGTGGAGCGGCAAGTAAGGCTTCTAGTTCTTTTGGATCTAGTGCTGGTGGCATAGAGCTTGTGATAGAAAGGGTGGGGTCCTCTTGTGGTGCGCGCTCTCCGAAGCCTCCCATTACAATGGGAGTTGCAACTCCTGATGGTATGGGACCTGGAGTGGTGGCTTCGGAGGGTGTTGGAGGTACAGAGGTTAAGGTGCTGAGTTTGCGAGGTGGTTTTGTAGCTGTTCTAGAGGTAGTAGTGGTAGCTCTAGGTGGAGGTGCTTGTTGAAGCATCGCTTCTTCCTCATCTAGCCAATGCTTGATTTGTCTCTGTGACTGCAGGATCCTTTTCGCATTAGGCGTCTTGGGGATAACTTCGAAAGAGCATGTAAGCTTTTGATCAAGCAACAATCTGTCAAGTATCTACGTACATTTCCCTGGAACAAGGATGCTCTGCTTTGGATCATTATCTCTCTCTAACTCCGCTATTCGGCGTGCGATTGCGGTCTGTTGCCTAGCAGAGAGTTCATTGTCGCCTCGGGGACCTCTAGGACGAGCTGCGGCGCGTTTTCGGTCTTTTGGATTGATTGCAACCCTAGAAGGGTCGTATCCAGTATCTACAATGTATGTCCAGCCTGGCGCTGCAGCCGTGGCTGAATTGGGGAGGACTTCAACGTGTGGCATGGGGGGTGAGAGTGGTTAGAAGATGGGAATGGTGCTCGATAGCATTCAACTTAATTCCGCCTCTCGCGGACATAAGAGGTCACGTGCTCTCGCTACCAAGCGGGGTTCATGAAACACGCGGCAAGTGTATCAAAGGAATCTTGTGATTCAGGTGCAAAATGTCTATGCCAGCAATGAAACCACCAATTATCCTTCCAGCAGCATCACCTCCCAAACATCCCTTACGTTCAGCAACCTTCATCTTCATTCACCGCCTAGGAGATGATGCAGCGGGCCTAGAAAGTTCGTATATATCAATTTTCAAACCACTTAAGCCAAATTGTTTCGCCGAATGATCAATTTCATCTAGATATCCCTAATCAATTTCAAGCCGCGAACAGACTTCCACACATGCAATGGATTTTCTCCCCAACACTCTCGAAAACTGCGACACCATGCAAACAACCTGGTCCACACCTACTCAGCTCTCGTCCTATCCGTCTTCCCGCCCTGAGCTAGACGAGGAAGAGGATGAAGCAGGTAAGAAAGCTAGTGTGGCTTATGTCGTATCCATAATTGACGATCTCGTCTCACAGGGAATCTCCCTGAATCGTTCTCGATGGCTTCTCTCAAGGGTGTGTAGTGGTCCTACTAACAGGCCTAACCTCCAAGTACGCGGGGAAGTTGAGGGTTTTTGGCGAGTTTGTCGGGGTATTTGCCATTAGCAGACTGTATTCGCCTGTTGAGGGAAGAGGGCATGTGGACAATGATGTAGAGAATCTTCCGGCGAGGGGAATGGCAGATATGCTAGTTCCGAAAAGGTATTTTCGGATCTGCTACGAGTCCCTGTTTAGATTGGGGTTAAAGCAGGAGAAAGTGTTAATAAAGGAGAATGAAGTTATGGGCGACGTGATGGGTGGTGCAGAGTTGAGAGATTTGTGTGAGTGGAGAGAAATGAGCCAGCGTTGGAGTGATATGAAGATAATTTGAAAGCAGATGCACGGTGGTAGTGATGATACAAGAATATTATAATAAAGACTAGGTACAGCATTTTCGTTCTCGTGGCGGTCATTCGTGACTATTCTTCCTGATTCGGAGATGGATGTCGGCTTGGCCTCATTCACTGATTTTTTGTTTCCAGTCTTGAGACCTTCACGAAGCTTTTCCAGGCAGTTCAGGGTTCCTGTCAGCCGTTGGAGAACTGATGCCTATCTCACATGGTGCAGTTTGCGTACTTGATAATTCAGCCGGACCGTCGCTGTAGGGCTGTTGCGTCATGAAAGCGGCTGCTGAACTGAAGAATGATAAGCATACCACGTGGCCCACCATCTGGGTAGTCAGGTGGAGGGATTGCAGCATAATTCGTAGAATACATGACCGTCGACTTAGGGCTCTGTGCGCGTTTCTAATGGATTCTCCAGAAAAGAAAACAAAGAGAGTAATCGGAATAGCGCCTAAGGGAGCCGCCACCGAGACCGTAATAACCGTGGTCTTGTTGCCATTATTGCCATCGCTCGATTCAGGTGCGGGTGGAGGTATCGCAGTAGCTGGAGCGCTTATAATAGCAGTAGATAATGTCATAGATAAAGTAGCGAGGCGAGATGATGTAGCGGTGATACTGATCGTTGTAAGTGGTGTAAGTTGGCCTAAATAATTAGTTTCGTGACCTCATTCTACTGCATGTCTTAACATACCGGCGAAACTCGGTGGATCGAAGTCGTCTGTCACTGTATGGTTCCCATCAGAGGGCGAATGTTCTTCGCCGATGCAATAATACGTGTCATCCTTTGTGCCTTCGCACTTCCCAATTCCCGCCTCTCTGCATTGATTGGTGAGACAGAATCCGGGACACCTTCCACTTTTCCAGGTCTTGTCTGTGCAGCTTCCCCTGACGAACTCAGTAGCACCGTCTTTCCTGAGCTCTGCGCTAGTCGCTTGACATATGCCATTTGACAGGCATGCATAGCTAGGTCCATAGCATACTGACTCCCCGGAGCCCTCTGAACAGGGAACATTCTGCTCTACTACCGTATTCTTATCAGGGATATAGCAGACAGTGGATGAACGAGAAATTAATGCTAATACGTAAATCGAGAGAAGTAAGACATAACGCTGTGATATGAAATCATGGGACGATAAATGAAGAGCCATGCTGAAGCCCAAAAAATTAAAATAATATAAAATACACTGGAGATGGGCAAAGAGACGGAAAAATACCTTGGAAGAAAATGACTATATCATTGTAGGAAAACGAAACCTACTCCAGCTACTGTAGATATAGTGGCTCTAATACTCGAATTCGTCGTACCCTCTCTCTGTCTGACCTTAAGCACGGCTCAAAGAGCATCAGGCGTCCAAATTATTGCTAAAACGAGAAACTTAGATGAAGCGTCCTCACGTAGAAGCCGAAGCGGCCATAAGGCCAAATTTTCTTGATTAGAAAGTATTGATGTGAATGGCATCCCTCGGAATGGACACTAGGTTGTTTCCTCGTTCGGACTAGCTCTTTTCGGACGAATATGCGACTAGCGTAAGGAATAAGCAGCAGTGGATGGTTTGTAACAAGTCACAGTCTTACAAAGAACTCGGACGAGTTGCGAGAGACAATGTTCTCGAAAGATACACGGAAAGAGGATTACTCCGAAGATATGTAGGTGGAATTGATATAGGCACTTGATGCTGGATGGGGGTTGAGCAGGATGAATGTCACGAAAATATAAATAGCGTCAAGGCTAATTTTTTGTGGAAGAGTTGGAATTCCACACTCAGACCATCGGGTAGCCTTCAATATGCGGGCAGAAGCTAGAGAGTGAACGTATTTTGAAGTTGTTGGTGTTAACAGGACATTGAGGTCTAAATAAAGGGCCCAAGTTTCAGGGGCTTGCCGTCATTGGTGCTTGGCGGAGAGCACGCTGACTTTCGGCCTTCGTTCCAACACTGCTTCTCCCTTCCTCCAGATTATTCTCGTCACTTTCTCCATGTCCGTAATACTCTTTTGTAGTTCATTATGGCTCTACTCAAACGGTACGGCATTTATACCGCTATCGCCGCCTTCTTCGTTTACATCCTCTATTCACTAAGCTTTCCCTACCAAGCCCCCGAAGGAGGTGCTCCCCGGCCCCACGATCAAAATGGCGAGAGTGCACCTAAAGAACCACAGAGGCCTCAACATCCCCAGGCACCTCCGAAATTGCAGTCCTACGATTGGGCGAAAATACCCATAAAGAACCCTGTCTCCTCGATGATCCCGCTGCCCACAGGCTCACCCGTCCCTCTACCGAAGATTCAATTTGACTTCAAACCTGAGGAAGGCACTGCGAAAAATATACGGGAAACAAGAAGGAGAGAGGTCAGGAAGGCCTTCGAGAGGTGCTGGAAGGCATACCATGAAAGAGCTTGGATGCAAGACGAGTTGCAGCCGATATCTGGAGGAGCTAAGAACGCATTTGGAGGCTGGGCAGCTACATTAATTGATGCCTTGGACACGCTTTGGATAATGGATATGAAAACGGAGTTTCGAACTGCGGTTGACGCCGTCGCCAAGATTGATTTTGGAACAACAACATTGGAAAGGGTTAATGTATTCGAGACCAACATCAGACATCTTGGTGGATTGCTGGCTGCTTACGAACTCAGTGGGGAGAATGTGCTTTTACAGAAGGCAAAGGAAGTCGGTGAGATGCTGTATCATGCTTTTGATACGCCAAATCGCATGCCTATCACGCGATGGAACTTCCACGGAGCCGGCAGCGGCAAAACTCAGGTCGCAGATGAGGTAGTTCTTGTGGCTGAAATCGGATCTCTCACTATGGAGTTCTCCCGCCTCTCCCAAATCACCAACGATCCCAAATGGTATGACGCGATCAGTCGTATTACTGAGGTATTCGACCAGCAACAAAGCAAGACGAAACTGCCTGGTATGTGGCCTATCGTTATCAACGCAAAGAAACCAGATTTCACAGAGGATACCGGTTTCACCCTGGCTGCCATGGCCGACTCCCTCTACGAATATTTCCCCAAGACGTATGCTTTGCTTGGCGGACTCAATCCAATCTACAAGAAATTGTACGAGGAGTCGATGAAGACGGCTATCAAACATACTCTCTATCGCCCGATGACCCCCGAGAATGCAGACATTCTAATGTCGGGTTTTGTTCGCGGTGAAGAGTCCCAAGCAACGCTCTATCCTGAGATGCAACATTTGGTTTGCTTCACAGGTGGAATGTTCGCTCTAGGCGGTAGAATATTCGAAAATGAGGAACACGTTAAAATTGGTAGGAAACTGACCGATGGATGTGTTTGGGCGTACAAAGCCCTTCCGTATGGTATCATGCCAGAAATCTCGCATTTGCATGCTTGTCCCAACATGACATCCTGTGAATGGGACGAGCAGATCTGGAAAGATGACGTGGCGCGAAGGGCGGACTTGGGAAATGAAAAGGATCCCATGCAGAATATTGCTTCGCAAAGGCTTCCCAAGGGCTACACGGCGATTGACGATCGGCGGTACATTCTTCGGCCTGAGGCAATTGAAAGCGTGTTCATTCTGTACCGGATTACGGGAGAGCAGCAGTGGCAGGCGGCAGCTTGGGATATGTTTACTGCCATTCAGCAGAGTACGCAGACAGATATTGCGAATGCGGCGCTGATTGATATCTCGGTAACGGATTCATCGCCGCCGAAGATGGATTCGATGGAGGTAAGAAAAAGTGATTTCCTAGGTACAAGATCAAGTACTAAAAACCCTGCAGAGTTTCTGGATGGCGGAGACGTTGAAATACTTCTACCTCATCTTCAGCGACCCTGACGTTATCTCATTGGACGACTACGTGTTTAACACGGAGGCACACCCGCTACGCATCCCAAAATGAGCTTTATTGTCTGCCAGTTAGAAAGTAAGTTACCATTACCAGCTCCAGCCCCGAGAGCCTGCCTCCAGAGACGAAGTCTCTTCGATGCATTATGACCAAGGATCGCCTCGTATTGATGAGTCGTGTTTGCTGGATACTACTCATGTGATGGCCTCGCACCTGGGGAGGGAGAGTTGACGTGGATGTAGGAAAGATACACATGTTGGCAAGATTTCGAAATGATAATGTCTGCAATGAACAGAACGCCCTTCTCAACACTGAGCATCTTTTGTTGCATCTGATGCGTGAAACGGAAAAGGGAAGCAATTGTTTTACCTGCTTAGAAAACCCAGCTTCACCTGGTGTTACCACTTGGTGTTGAAGGTATTGTGAGGTGAGGTATTTCTTTCCTCTGTCTTGGGTCAGGTTGCCTAATAGCTAGTTTGAATTTGAACTAGTCTAGTGTGCACTTGCAATCTCCTAAATTCCCCGAAATGAACACTACAAGAACGGCAGCATACGCCGCGGTAGCCGCATGCATATCACCTCTCTTGGTATTAGTTAGCAGTCTCACGCTGAGAGCGAACAGAGCCGCGAAACCTGAGATCATGCCCAAACGTACGTTTGCGCTCTCGGCGAAGTGTAAGCTTGTGATTACACCCACGAGTAGAATGACAGAGAGAATAACACGGATGATTGCGACAGCTAGTTGAAATTTACGCTGGTCGAAGTATTTCGTATTGCCTGACGAGTCTTTTCGATCTCTCTATAGAGGATAAGCTATACGAATCTTTAACGGAAGCATCTGCTTACTAGCTAGTGATCAGTCAAAAAATCGCGATAAGAGTCTTGATGCTGAGGGGTTCGTAAAGTTGTCAGGTCTCGCTCTTCATCCAGCATGTACTGCGCTTCTCCTTCGACGACCGGACTTGGTTTCTTCGTCAGCTACTGGCACCGAAAGGATTTCCTGCTACAGGTCTAATGACTTTGTCTTCTCCATTCAACTATTTTCGAAACGATCTGAGCACAACTAACCGCTGTCGACCAAGGTTAGCGATCTGCTCTGACGAAGCAATGCCTCATCTAAATTCCTTCAGAAATGTCGATTATCGCGATCGAGAAAACTCACGATATTTCTACAACTTGTCTTGGATCTCAAGAATAGCCACTAATCTCTGCTTTTCTTTCTCCCCAGCGGTCTCTCAAACGTGATGTTTCATACCATCTTGCTGACCACTCTAGGTCCATGTCGGTCTGACTCTCTTCGTATAGAGCCTTGAGCTGGGCTTCAAGGTGTATTATTTCACTCTGCATGTACAACAGATTGTGTCCCGCCAGCCAATCAAATCGTCTGAGTACGAAGGTTTTGTGGTCGACGTCTTGGGATATCCGTCATTCTACGGCTGCATAGCCGTCACTGCAGTCAATGAGTTTCATCTCGGCTTCGACACTCGTAAGTGAAATGCCATTCGAATAAATCTAAGTGGTCCCGATTAAGACTGTAAATATTTGGTAGGAGGGGAATCGATCGATTGGCAGGGAGTCGGGAAAAATAACGAAGGATTTAGTTCCTGCTGACGGAATTTCACCTTATTCAAGTCCCCTTCCGCCGTCGAAACCCATTTTCCATTCCACATGCTGACGCTGACCGGAACGATGGCTAGGCATCAACGTTCACCACGGCTGTGTTGATGAGCTGTCGCGGTCCTGCCCATTGGTTCCTCGTCATGCCAATCGACCATCCAGTTGACAAGAAAATCCAACCGATATATTTAGCGGATACGAGGCGTATTCAGAACTCCGGAAGGGCTCCTCTAAAGCAGGTTTGTCATGATTTCATAGACTTCATGGCCCCTTGAACTTCCGTCGTTGCTGCTGGACTCTTCCTTGCCTTTTCTTTTCCTGCATAGATTACCATCATTCTTTCATATGTTCCTTTCTCGTGCGCTTGCTGCATATTGAATTGATCATTCTTCTTAAATTACCTTCTAACCCTTCAGCCATGTAGTTCAATCTACGAGGGATTCGGATACGGCGATTGAGGTAAGAGTTGAAGGGATCGTACGACTTGGATTTTCGCCCCGTCTAGCGGCTAGACACAGGCGCATGGAGAGCCTCGTCCAGATGTGAGCCTTACGGCCATTCCAATTTGCGTTGGTCGGCGTCGTGAGCGAGATGCGGCGCTCGCGGACGAACTGTTGCACCAATACCATGAAGCATGGGGCCTTGCATGGTGGCCTTGGTTGAGGGCACAATGATTCCCATCCATAAAGATCTGGTCTGCCTTTGGTTTTCGAGCACTATTCTCAAACATCTTTCACGAGTGTCACGATGAAGTCCGTTTTCTGGCATTCCGCTCTATCACTCTTCCTTCAGGGGTCAACGGCCCAAAATATCATTTGCTGTCAAGGGCAGCTTGGTGGTAGAACATATAGCATGCTCTATGATTTCTCAAGCTAGGTTGAAGTCAAAACACCATGTGACTTTCAGTGCGGCGAGGTATAAAGGTGGCTTAACTCCGTAGCGCTGGGCTGATCTCCCCCTTCACATTCCTTCAAACACCACCACATGCCAAAATGTCAACCATTAAGCTACCTTCCTACTTTCTCCTCATCGCACTTCTTCGTCCTCTCGCCTCACATATCTCCCTTCGTCTATTACCCCAATCCTCTGTCCTTCCAAGACCTCCTACTGTCTAGTCACCTAGTCTCCTCATTCACACCGCCATTCCCTACTCCACCAATTCTCCCTCCGTGGAGCCCACCAACAATCGAACTTCGTCTTACGTTGACTCTACCACCGTAGACTCTTCCAACACTAAATCCGCGATGAAGTCGTCAGACTATGTTTATCCTGACGAAATAGACGAGTTTGATATTTTAATCTGCCAGGAATGAGGGGGCGCAATGGACGCCACTGAGTATGTAAACAACAGGGAGCCGAATGTAAAGTGTGCTGGGGTGGGTCATTCCTTTCCGCTTTTTATAGGTTAACTTAATCGAGAGTATAATGGTTGACTGTTGACTCGGTAGCTTGAAGATGGTATGTGGAAGGATTGCCCGTGCTGCCAGATTCCAGAGCGTCGAATTTTCCCTATATGGATCTAGACCCTTCACGCCTGAAGTGTCTTAAGGATCGGTAGCCGAACCAATCCTAGTGGAGATTGAAGGCTATGCAAATCACGTAGCTGAATGGACATGTTCGGGAGCCGCCCTTTGTCCCCAGGATTTCCCGCGAGCTTGCAGCCTACATGGATACCTAGCGTCTACCTGGTGGGTGCCATGAAACTGATATTGCGCTTTATTAACGGGACCTTTCATCTTCATCACTTTAAGCCTGTGGAATTAACAATCATTGACGATTTGAGCTAAAAGCGATACCGTGGGTTTCTGCAGGTGCAATATGCCACTGTTTGACTTGAGCACTCTGTCTTAGAAAGCAGCGTATCCCATGCATTGCTGAAATGGCTGTCGCGGCCCGTGCTCTCAATCAGCCAATCTAAGGCGATCAATTGGCTTCCACTGCTAGAGTAAGACTCCAGGCGCGCTCAGCCACCAGCGCTTTGCCTGATTAGGCATAGTGCGCGGAAAATCCATTCTCCGCGCGCGCCAAAATATTTACGATCTCCAAAGCAGCTCTACAAAACCTACTCTACTTCTTGACACAGCCTCTAACAAACCACCACTCCAGCCATTGTACGTATAGCCCAATATCTTCAATTGCGAGCCTCTTCAGCTTCAGGCTCGAATTCTACGGCTTTTTCCCGCTCTTCTAAGGAGATTTGCTGACTTTCTGGCTGCAGACAATGGCACGCTCGCTCTCCCGCCCCCGCCCCCGCCCCCGCCCTCGCCCTCGCAGCAGCTCTCCCGCCCAGCGGAAGCGCCAGAAGATCACTAGCGGTAGAGAGTCATCCGTCCCTACGAGCCTACCGTAAGTAATTCCTTGCTGCCTCCACCATTCCGTCGCCTGAGCTCGGAGAATATGAGGTTTGGATATGGATGCTTAGTAAGTGAAAGGCTTCTGCACACCTCCACTTTTCACTTTCACCGCGGTGAAAGGAGGGTGCTGTGGAATGGCAGAAGCTCGCCTTTTCCGAGCTCTATGTGCTTAGTTCTCTGAGCTTCCGGAGCTATACACTGTCACCCTCACCGCACTGAAAGAAGGGTACTGTGGAATGGCAGAAGCTCGCCTTTTCCAAGCTCTATGTGCTTAGTTCTCTGAGCTTCTGGGGCTATACACTTTCACCCTCATCACACTGAAAGGAGGGTGCTGTGGAATGGTAGAAGCTCACCTTTTCCAAGCTCTATGTGCTTAGTTCTCTGAGTTTCTAGGGCTATAGAAAAGGCAGCTATGCTATTAGCCCTTACTTCTACATCTTCCTTTTTAAGCCTTACCTCTAGCTTTTTCTTCCTGCAGCATCGTATATTCTGAGACTTTTCCCTTCTTTTAATGCGAAAATATTAGCTAACTTTCTCTTCTTCTCTAGGTGCACTACTATACTAGTTAACAAGCTCTTCTCTTAATCTCTTTCTAATCAGAATCTTGATACTTCTGATGATTCTCTGTATTCTCCTTGTACTAGTAAACTACTTTAGTTAACCTCCCCTTAAGCTTTTCCTAACTAGTCTTAGAATGTTGATAATCTTAATGATTTATCACATTTGCCTTATAAGCCTTACTTAAAGATATTAAAACTAGTGTAAGTTCTATTATAGCTAAAACGAAAGCATCTAAAGATTTTTAAGAGCTAGGTAATTAAGAGAAGGAATATATATAAGGTAAAGTAAAGTAAGCTACTATAGAAGCTAGTAAAAGAAACTATAAGTTTATAAACTTTCTATTATATTTCTATAGATTCTAAGCTCTAGCTAATTTCTTTTTATAGACTATATTATATAAGCTATAAGTCCTATAAGTTACCTTTTTTATTTAAATATTCAGGCTCTTCTTTTTAGGTTTTTTAAGGTAATATACTATATCTTTTAGCTCTATATACTTTTCTTATTATTCTACTATATATATTATATTCTCTAATCTTTTACTAGATTTTACTAATATGAATGTTTTTTTAGCTTATAGTTTTTTAGTAATTAGATTAATAAAAGATATTAAAAGAAAAGTAGTAAATAACTAGTTACTTAATACTATATATATAAGAGCTATAAAATAGTAAGTTATATTTTCTCTTCTATATTATCTTATATTTTATAGTTTTTTATTAACTTTAAATAGAAAATACTAAGCGCTGAAGATATTTTAGATAGTATAAAAATATATAAATATACCCCCTATAGCTATAATTTTACTATATATTAGATTTCTTAGATTTTATAACCTTAATAATAGAATACTAACTTATAGTATAGGCTGTTTACTTTAAATACTACTATATTAAACTTAGTCTCTATAATATAAGTTTTTTTTTTATTAGATTTTTTAAGTTTTTACTAACTTAATGCTATAGCGTGCTAAAGAGTAGATAAATAAGCTTTATTTATAATATACTTTTATTCTAAAAGCCTTTAAATAGAATGCCTATTAGATACTAATATACTAGAAGATAGAGTATAAGAAATAGAGTATTAAAAAAATAAATTCTAATTTCTATTAATTTCTTCTTATATTTTCTAAAAGTCTGAGGCTAATTTATTTGTATTATCTAAATAATTAATTTATATAAAAAGAAGTTTTTTATGCTTAAGGCTATTAATATAGTATATATTAATTAATTAATTAATTTCTCTTACGCCGTATAGCCCTAGCGGTATGTAATTCTAAAATAAATAAATATAAAAAAAAAACTATTTTAGTAAACTAAAAACTTTTAATTAGTATATATATAATAGTCTATATATAGTAGCTCTTTAGTATTAAAAAAGATTTTATAGTTTATTTTCTACAAGCTATCTTAAAGTACGTTTTGTAAAAACTAATTATTAAATAATTAATTTCTAAGGTCTAGTATAGACTAATTTAGAGACTTACTATATCCTTACTTTATAAACTTAGTAAATATAAAAGAGAATATAAAAAGAGATATAGTTATAAACTTAACTAAAATATTATAATAAGCACGCTTTAAAAAGCTTATTATTTATAAAAATATAGCTATAGCTTTTAAAAAGCTATAGTTATACTTATATAGTTAAATAATATATATAAATTAAATTCTCTTTTACTACTTATAGTATTCTAAGTAGTTGTAGTTTTAAGTTATGTATTATTTATTATAAATAGTATATATTAGTATCTCTCTTTTCTCTCTAATATTATACTCTCTATTAGAATAGGTAAAGCTTATATAGTAGTTATATTACTACTATAATTAGTAATATTTAGCTATATACCTAGCCTTTTAGTACTTAAAGTACTAGGTAAGGTTATAAATACTATAGAATAACTTATACTATTTAAGTTTAAAGCACTATAGAAATTCTTTATCTATAAACTAGTTTATTTATTTTAGGCTGATAGTATTTATAATTAGGGCCCTATAGATCTGTTTATCCTATAAGAAGTAATATAATTAATAAATTCTTAATATCTTTATACTTATTTACTTTAGCTAGTAGTTATTATTATAAATGTATTTAATTACCTACTCTTATTACCTAACATTAAAGTCTTTTAACTATATACTATATACTAGTATAGGAAACTTTCTTTTATTTAGTTATAAACTCTTTTTAAGTATTTATAGCTATTTAGTGTCTATTTTTAGTTACTTTTTTATATTTACTAAGTTTACTATAAGAATAAGATCACCGCTTAGAAGCTAATATACTATAATAATTATATCTAAAGTTACTAATTTCTTTATATTATTAATTTTTTATATAAAAGTCTCTGGGTAGAGTGCTTTTATAGTATTATTATAATATATAAAAATCTCTTACATAAAGCGCTTTAGAATATTACGGTTAGGTATAAAAGTTATTAGCCTAAATTAAAAGACTATTACATAAATTAGTAGTAGTAATAGTAATACTAATTAATAGAAATATAATAAAAGTTTATTTAATAGATTTTTAATATATTTAAGTTAATTCTTTTAAGTGGTACTTTGTTTCTACTAGTTGTATTATTATTACTCTAAGAAATTAGTATTTTACTACTACTAAGTAGTTTATTTTATTAGCTAATTAATTAAGACCTATAACCCCCACTATATAAGCAGGTATTATATATTAAGTTTATTATTAAAAATAGTATTAAATTTAGTAGTTACCTTTTACATATGCTCCGCAAGCGTAAGCCTTAGTAATAATATTAAAAAAATAATAAAAACTAGTATTTCTAAATAATAAAAGTAATTTTTAGTTATAATTAAATTATTACTTATACTTATATTATTAGACACTAGTATTCCCTATAAAATAGCGATATTAGGTATAAGGGATTAAATATTAATAAAATTAAAATAATACAGGCTTATTATATAGTAATATTAATAAATAACAAATTAATAAAATACGGCACATATTAATAATAATAAAGTTTTTAGTATAAATTCTTAATTTTCCTAAGCCTAAAACCTAGTTATACTAACTTTTTTTTTTTAGGCTTTTTTATAAAGAAGCCTTCAGCTTTACGTAAGAAGAAAAATAAGAAAAATATTATTAATAATACTAAATAAGAATTTTATCTAGATACTCTAATATCTAGTATTTTATAAGTAAATAGCTATTTTCTATAGGTTAATATAAAATTAATTATAGCTCTTCTAGCTTAAATTTATTAGCTAGTTAGGTCTTAGTTTTTATAAATATTATTATATATAGTTTTAGTATTTATAAGTATTATAAGCGTATTTTTAGGTTAATTTCTATATATTTAGTACTCTATACCCACTAGATAAAAACCTAAATAGAAATAAAGCTAGTTTCTAGCTTACTATTTACAATTATAAATATATTTAGCTTTATAATTATACTAATATTTAGCTTATTATAATATTTTATTTATAATAAATATTACTTAATTTAAAATTAAATTAAATTTTTATATAAAAAAATTAATTATTATATGATTTTACATAATATTTATAAAAATTATATTATTAAATTTAAATTAATATATAATATATTTAGTAATTATATTAAAATAAAATAATAAATAAATAAATAATAATAATTTTTACAAATATAAATATAAAGAATATAAATATAAAGAATATAATATAAAAATATGTTATAAAATATATAAATTTTTACAAAATTATTAAAATTATTAAATAAATAAAATTAATATAATAACTTTTTAATTTAAATAAATCTTATTTTATAAATAAATAAAAATATTAAATTTTATAATATTAAATTAAAAATAATATTATAAATTATATATATTAATATAAAAACTAAAAATTTTAAAAATTTAAAGTATATTTAATAACTATTAATAATTTCAATATAATATTTTAATATTATTTTTATAATAGTTTATATTTATATTAATAAGTTTTTTTTTAAAAAAATTAATTAAATTAAATTACAAAAATAAAAAAAAAAACTTATTATAATGTTTTAAAAAAAAGAATATATATTATTAAAAATAATTTATTTAATAAAAACTATATTAATATATATTGTTATGAATGCAGGCGAAAAGTATTTTATAAAAATTTTTTTTTATATATTATATAACTATAGTTAATTAGTAAATAAAAAAGTATTCTTACTTATTTTTATAGCTAGTAGAAATAATTAACTTATATTTAACTTTAAGATTTTATAGTAACGTACATAGTACTTTTTACTTTACATATAAAGTATATAATAAAAAAAAAATTTTTTAATTAAATTATTATAATTTTAAAATATAATTTTAAAACTACTTAAATAATAAATTTAAATAAAATTTTAAAATATTATTATAAAGTTTTTTTTAAAAAAATTAATTATAAAAAAATTAAAAAATATAAATAATAAAAAAAAAAATTAAATAATTTTAAATTATATTAACTTTTATTTTAAATTATATTTTTATTTAATATATTTAAAATTTAAATAATTGAATAATTATTTAAAAAATTTACTAAATTTTTTTTTAATTATATAATTTATTAATATTTAAATTTAAATTTAAATTTAGTTTTTAAAATTAATTTAAATAATAATTTATTAAAACAGTATTTAATTAATATAAAAGTAATTTTTTATTAATATATATTAAATAAACTTAATTAAAATAACTCTGTTATAAATAATTATTTTTAATTAAATACTATATTTAAAATTAATTTATATATATATATATATATATTTAATTAAATTAATATATTTAATTATTATTACATTAAGTAAAATATACAACTTTTAATTAATATTTATATTTATTAAATATTTTATTAATAATGTATAAAAAAGTAAATAATATTTTTTTATATAAATTTAAAATAAATAAGATAAATAAAATATTAAAAGTAGTAATAGTTTTTAAAATAATAAAATAATAACCTATTTACCCTTCAAGCTGCTATTTTTTTACTCTAGTTGTTAATTTTTCTAAAGTAAGATATATAAGAATTATAATATCTAAAACTTTATTTATCTTTTTATTTAGCTATTATATTTTCTAATTACTAATAGTATAGTGCTAGTATTTAGACTTAGTTATTAAAAATTTACTCTAGCCATTTAAAAAATTTCCTAGGTATATATAGTCTTTACTTAAAAAATACTAGTAAATATTTAATTTTTAGAAAAGTAATACTCCACACCTACTAGGATTTAAACTTCTATTATTCTTTTAAAATTTCTAATAACTAGTTAAGTAATTATCAGAAAAAAATATACTATAGATAGAAATTTTTTATAAATTTATAAAAAGCTACTTCTAGTGGGCATAATGAAGGGAAAAAGTTAATATTTATAATATAATCTTATTAATTTATAATATTATCTTTCTATATAGTTATAAAAGAAAGCTGTTTAAGAACTATAGAAAAGCTTAGAAATACTAAGGCTATACTTATTATACTATTATAATAACCTCAAGCACTCTAGTTAAGAGTATAATAAATAGAAAATATAATAGGAATTTAATTATTATAATCTCTATACTTAATTCCTATGATTTTATAACTTTCTCCTATTATATTATACTATACAATATTTTTTTTTTTAAATTAGTTATTAAAATTTATTATAAAAATTATCTTAGAAGTTTGATTAAAGTAAAGATATTAGTTTTATTAGGTATAATAAGCTTTTCCCCTGTAAAGCTACTAATAAACTTTAGAAAAGCTAAGAAATATTAAGGCTATACTTATTATAACTCTACAATAGCCTCAAGCACTATTAAAAAAATTATAATAAATAGATAATATAATAAAAGCTAGTGTATTATAACTTTTATACTTTATTTCTATACTTTTACAGCTTTCTACGACTATATTGTGTTGTATTTTTATTTTTTTATTTTCTAGAATTAAGAATTTAAGTAAAGTAAATACGTTAGTTCTACTAAGTATAATAAGTAACTACTTTATAAAAACTAACTATTTACTTCTTATGCCTTGCTTTTATTAACTAGGTAATTCTTTTCATATCTTATAAATTTTACTTTACGTAGTGTTTTTAACTACTAGAATGTAATAAGCTACTTTTTATATTTATAGTAATAAAAGATACGCAGATATTTATCTTATTTATTAATATTTACTATATATAGAAACTAGATATTAAGTATTATTATAACATACATATTAGATTAAGCTCTTAAGCTAGATTTATTAGAGGTAATAAGCTTAATAGAGATAATTATCTAGTGGCTATAGAGCTCACAATAAATAGAAATAGACCTTAATAGAGTTATAAAAACAAAAGAGACTCTATATAGGTATATTTATAAGAAAGTATTATATTATATATTTTCTAACTTCTAAAGTCCTAGTTTTACTAATACTTTATTTTTTTACTTAACTAGTTATTCTCTTGATTATTCTATAGCATCATACAGCTTTAAAGACTATAAAACTTAGTTATAATTTTCTAGAGTAATAAATATACCTTTATGTAAGATTCTTACTAGTATAAGAACTTCTTATTAAAATTAATAGAATATATAAATCTTATCTCTATTGCTGTTTTTTTATTAATAGTTACTTACTTCTACTATACTCTTTTAATAATATTCTTTTATAAGAGCTGTTTCTATATACTAGCTTATTAACCTTATTTTCTATAAACTCTTTAGCGTAAGAAGTCGGCCTAGAAGGTATATATATTAAAATATAATTAATACATGCCAATAACTAGCTGTAGGAGATAGTTATTAAGGGAGAACTATTATATATACTAGGAAAAGCATACCTTTTACTTATTATAGTTTTTTAAGTATATTTACTAGAAATCTAGATATAATCTCTAGAAGATTTATTGCTATATATAAATAGATATTAACTTTCTTTAGTAATTTATAAAGTTATAGCTTTTCTACTCTTAGTCATATAATAGCCTCTTAATATCATTTTTATATACTTTTTTCTTAGTTAGAGGCTGGATATTCTAGCTTTATATAAGATTAACTTATTTCTAATAATAACTTAGAAAGTTAGTCTATATACAGGCGAGCAACGTGACAGTATATCTAAAGTTAAAAACTATATATTAGTAAAAAATAATATATTCTTATAAAATACGAGATTAGTAGGTCTATCTGGGGTATATATTAATAAATCTAGTATATATTTTAGCATAATATAAGGAGGTTATTTACTAAGTTATAATAAAAAAATAAGCTAATAGATATTTATATTATAAAAGGTAGTATTATTATTATATATAATACTTTATTTAAATAACGGCTTATGCACGTAACATTTTTCCATAATAACATTATTTATAAACTAGTATATATATAGTTTTAAGATCTTATTGTATTAAAAGTAAATAGCTAGTAGATTTATTATATTTATTTCTTTATTTATTATAAGTAGTAAAACTGTGATGCTGTTTTAATATCTTATTATAAATATTAGCAAATAAACCCCTACTCTTATAAATTCTAGTAATAAATGTATAATTTCTTGTGGAAAGTGATTTACTTATATATTAATTAATTACAGGCAAAAAAGTTATAAGCTATAGTATAAAATAATTAGATATTAAATACTACTTAAGTATTACAAATATTTTTAGGAGTACTTTTTATTTTCTTCTTATATTATTAAGGTAGTAAAGGTGTTTTATAATATTATAGTACTAGCCTCTTACACATTATTTATATATTATTTAAAATTAATTAAAGTAACTACTTTTATATATATTTCTTAGTAAATATAAAAGAAAGTATTATAAAAAAAGAGGGTATTAGTACTCCCATAATACTAGTAGTTATAAAAACTTAGTAAAATTAATATATTATATTTAGTTCTTTAGCATTTCCTGTAGGTTATTGCTATAAATATTATAAAATATAAGCTATTTTTAGTTAGTTAAATATACTTTTTTTTGCTTATATTCTACTAGATAATAGAATTTAAAAGCTTGCCTTATATTCTAGGATTTACAGTATCTTATTACGTGTAACATTAAGAAAATATAAAACTAAATAAAAAAGAGTTTTCTTTATACTAATTTAGAAAAAAACAGATATTTAGTGCGTATTAGTTTAGTATATGTGATAAGTAAATAGGTCTTAATTTACTCTCTTATATAAAATACGTTATTTATATATACTTTAATTTATTATTATATCTAGTAAGCTTTTATATCTAATTTTTTATAATTTTATATTTTTACTGCTTTTTATTGCTTAATGGACGTAGCCTTTATATAATTTAAATCTTACTTTATAGTATAGGTAACTCTTATATTATCTCTTCTTACTACTAGCTATAGTATTATTCTACTATAAATTCTAATAAAAATATCAGTTATGCTGCCTAAATGCGACACTTTTAGTAATATTTATTAAAAAGCTAATAAAAAAGATTATTTAGAATTTAATAAAGCAGGTATTAACGTTAATAAGGAGATAAATAACTAAAATCTAGTAATTAGTAAGCTAAGTAAGCTTCAGCTTATAAACTATTATAAATAATAAACTAAGTTTAATATATTATTATAATAGGGAGTTAATATAGTAGTAAGTAAACACTTATAGAATAAATTAAAGCTAAATTCTATTAAGCTAGAATATAGATAATAAGCTTTTTATTTTATAACCTTAAATATTATTAACGCGCGGGTGTAGTATAAGTGTGTTAATAATATTATACTTATATAATAATAATACTATACTAGTATAATAATAGTGCTATATTTATATCTTAAGAGATATTATATATAGTAATATTTATTTAAGCGTTTTATATTATTATAATTATCTCTTTTTTTTTTTAGATAGCTGTCTCTAGCTATTAGCGTAAAAGAAATTTCCATATATAAAAATAAATAAATAAATAGTATAAATAAACAAAATAACATTATTAATAGTAAAGGTAAGTAGAATAGTGATGATAAATATTATTATTATTAAAAGAATATATCTTATAATAAAAGCTCGCCTGTCCCCTAATTTTGAGATTTTAAATATAATAATTTTTAAAACTTAATTTTCTTATTAGTGTTTAACTAGCGTTTATCTAGCGTTAATATAACTTTTAATATATAAAATATAATTAAGAATTTAGTATATACTAGCGCTATTATTTTGTTTTAGTATTATTAATTTATTTAGTTTTAATCTCTACTTACTTAACGCGCTGGCCTAGCTGTTAAATTTAAATAAAAAATCTATCTTTAATACTTAAAGAAGATTAATCAAACTGCTTTTCTATATATTCTTAAAGAAAATAAAGTAAAGTATAAATACTACGTAAAGTAATATAAACTCTATAATAAAATATAGTTTCTATTATGTTCTCTTATCACTTTAGTGTTATTCCTTTAGGTGTTTATTAATAGTAATATTAATAGATTTCTATTAAATTCCGTTTAGAGGTTAACTATCTTTTTACTTAGTATAAAAAACTAAAAGCTAAGCAGAATAAGAATCTCTTTACTTAACTAAATAATGCCTTAATAATAGCGTGTTGCTTCTATATTAAGCGCGTAGAAACAATAATTAACTAAAAAACTAAATAAAAATTTTAAAAGAAATCTAAAGATATAAATATCTAGTTAGCGTAGTTGAATATGTTGGAGAGGATTATCTTTTCTATTAAAAGCCTTCTTAATATTAAGTAATATTAAGTAAGACTTTTCTTTTAAGTGGTGTTTAGATATTATTTTAATAGTATTTAGGCTAGTCTTCCCCCCCTTAGTAATAGCAATACAGTAAGTAAAAAAATAGAGAAAAAAAAAAAAAAGATAATAATAATAATAATAATAATAAGAGTCTAGGGCCTAGTACTTGTATTATTTATAAAATAATAGCTAGATGTAAGTAGAGTGCTAATAGTATACTAAAAAACTCTACTAGTAAAATATCTAAAGCTACTAGTAAGTAAAAAGCTACTTATAATAAAAGCCTAAAGTTATAAAACAAAAGCTAGAGTAATAATAGTAGAATAATAAAATAACTTTATATTTATAGTAATATTATAATAGTTAAGCGGAATCTCTTCTATCTAATTTTAATAAAAAAATAAAGATTTATACTTTAATTCTTCGCTTCTTTTTTAATAAGGTGACTTTTTACTTACTTTTAAAGTCTTAAATAAGATTTTAATTAATATCTTATTTTAATACCTACTTATTATACTATATAGGCCAGCCTTTTTATTTGATAAGATATTTTAAAGTATTTTTATCTTTTTTCTTTACTAATAGTGTTTTGATAATATATTAACTTTTTTCTTTTTTATTTTTTAGTTTTAAAGGCCCCGGCATAAGCTCTTCTTCTTCTAAACAAGAAATATAAGGTCTAAATAAAGAAATATTAAAAATAAAATATATTTAAAAACTAAGAAATAGAAGCAGGCGATACGCTTAGGTTCTAATAAGTTTAATAATTTAATATAATCCTATAAAAAAAAGAGAGAGCTTTTTGCTTAGGCGGCGGAGTCTTAAATTCTTAATAAAAAATAGTACTAGATTACTTATCTTAAAGAAATAAAGCTTATACTTCTTATTATAGTTTTATGCCTATTATTTAGTAATATTCTACTAGTATTATACTATTAATTCTCTGTTATAATATAAACGTGTAATTCTATTAACTGCTTTAGATACTTAAATACTAGATTTTAGTTTATAATTAAAACTTAGATAAAACCTATAGCATGTAAAAAATAGGCTTATCCTAATTATAGGTTAAAAAAAGTTATTATATATAAACTCTATAAGAGAAAAGAGTTTAGCCTAATTACTTTATCTCTTTTTTATATAAAAACGTAGGTATTATTCTAGAGTTTAATTCTACTATTTTATTTAACTATTAGTTTAAGGGTAAAAGGCGGTGTTTAGATAGTACTAGATTTTTACTATATAATAAAAATTAGTTTAGAAATAGCTAGTAAAAATACTATCTCTATCAGAGATAACTCCTTATAGTAGTCTGAAAAATTAAATAATTTTATATATAAAAATATCAGCTAAATCCACAGTAGTAAGGTTCTTAATTATAGGGATATATTTTATTATCTTAGTATAATAATTTATAACTATTAGGATTATATTATAAACGTAGGCTCCGTAATAGCTTAGTAGTAATCCTATAATAAAATCTATTATTAACTACTTTTAAAGTCTTTCTAGCTAAGGGAGTAGTTATAGCTTTTTATATAAATAATATCTAAACACCTTTATACGTTTATATATGTTATAAGTATTAATATATTTCTTAATATTCTTTTTAATTCTAAGCTAGAAGTACTTGTGTGTTAATAATTTAAGTATTTTACTATACCTAAAATACCCTACTAAGGGGTTATTATAATAAATTTAAAAAAGTTCTACTTTTAGAGTAAGATCTCTAGGGACATATAGTCATCCCTTATAATAAAGTAAACTAAACTAATTAAATTCTTATAAAATACTCTTTATATATCTGTCTTGCTATTAAGGCACTAATTAAATACTTTTATTATACTTCTAAATTACTTAAAAGTCCGTCTTCTAAAGCTTTTAGATTATAATAATAATTAACTTAGAAGACTGCTTGTATATATTTTTAGAGATAGTAACTTTTTTAGCCTATATCTAAGTAATATAATAGAGAATTACTACTTTTCTCTATAAATTAAACTTAATTCTAATAGGATAAAGGTATTTATCTGTTAAGTTAACTTTATAAAGAAGTTAATTAAAAGAGATATTCTCTATAGAATAAAGCGTGTCTACTTTTTATTAAGTTATTTTCTAGCTATTTTCTAGCTCTTTTTTTATAGCTAGTAGAGGCAAGGACTAGCTCCTATTTTTTAGTTATAATTTCTTTTATAAACTAGGTAATATAAGGTTAGAGCTTTTATATATTATTTTACTAGACTTTAGCAGTCTTTATAATAGTCTATTAATAGAGTTAGTCTTTTCTAGATAGTACTTAATTTTAAAATTATATAAAATAAGTAGTATCGCCTAGCATGCTTATCTATTATTAAAAGTTTTAATATTTATAAAGCCTTTTAGATTATTATAATTTATAAGAATCTTAAGATAAAGATAATAGGCCTTTAATATAATAATACTAGTATTTTACAGTATCTATAATCACGCCTAGCTTAAGATTATAAGTCTTATAATACTATTTTATAGCATGTAGCTTTCGGGACTAGAAGGCAATAAAATACTAATTACTATTATTAAACTTTTAAAAGTAAATCTTAGCGTAGCCTTAGTTAAAAGTATCCGTCTCTAGGCATAAGAAAAGATTAGACTTATAATATTAAAAAAAAAAAAGATATTAAGAATGTAGTATAAAGTTTATGTTTTACTATCTCTACTTTTAGAATCTACCTAAAATGTTCTATTTTCTTCCTATTTTAGGAGCCTTTTAAGAGGTCTATAATAGGGTAAGTAATTATAAAAAAATACTTAATAAAACGCCTATAGAAATTAGCAAACCCTAGAAAGATCTATATGTCTTAAAAGGAGGCTAGAGTAGTCTAGTTAATAACTATTTTAACCTATTAGGAATCTATCTTCACGCTGTTAGAATAAATAATAAATTCTAAGAATTCAACTTCATCAACAGTAAAAACACACTTCTTAAGATTAATAAAAAGTTTATACTGTTATAAGTATTTTAGTATTTATTAAATATAATTTTAATAATTCTCTTTATCTCTTAAAAAGATAAGGATATTATTAAGATAGACTATATAGAAGATATTAACTAGCTCTAATAAGATACGGTTAATATAGCTTTAAAAAATAATAAAAGTATTAATAAGTTTAAATAGTATTACTAAATACTTAAAATAATTATAGTACGTACGGAACGCCGTCTTCTACTTATTATTATATTAAATTCTAATATAATAGTAGGTGTCTTTAAGGTCTAGTTTAATAAACCTAATTAAGTTTATTAAATAATCTAGTATTTTACTAATTAATAGTAAGATAAGATAATTCTTTCTAGTAACTTTATTAAGGCCTTTATAATTAACATAAAGTTATAAACTATTATTTTTTTAAGAATAAAAAGAATTAGTATACCTACTAGGCTAGTGCTATTCTATATCTAATTTTTTTACTTTATTTCTATTATATAATCATAAAGGACCTTAAGCTCTTTAGAGAAGAGATTATATAATAGTCTAAAAAACATAATAATATTTTTTTTAGTTTAATTATATAATTATCTCTATAGTGTTCAGGCAGCGTCTTTATAGTGTTAATAGAAATTAAGTCTTCAAACCTTTAAAGCTCTAAAGAGAGAGTAAGAGTTATAAACTTTTTATTTTTTATAATAGTTATAGCTTTAATAAGCACAGCATATACATACTTCTTATACTTAAGAGAGTTAATAAATTATTTAGACTTTTTAAGTTAAATTATTTATATACTAATTTTCCAGGGTCACGCCTTTATTTTAAAATTAATAATAATATATATCTCTTAAAGCCTAGGAAGCCTAAGGAGAACCTATGAAGCTATATTAATTATTTTATAAAAGGTAATAATAACTTTTTAAGTTTGCCTCTAATTATCTTTTATTTAAATTAGAATTTCATATGCGTGTTGGCTGTACTCTTATATAATATTTAGTATATATAATATTAGTAATTTAAATTTAGAAATCTCTCTAAAGTTTTACTTTAGAGTAAACTTCTTATCAACAATATTTACTTATATACTATTATTAAAGAGTATAGTAGTTACTACTTAAATAGTTTAATTAGTCTATACTTTTTCTTTTACTTAGATTAGTTCTTTTTTAATAATTAGTTTCTTATATTTAGGACCGAAGGTGAGCCTGGGTGCTGCTAGTTTTCTAGTATTTAAATAATATTAATTTTTATAATAAAAGTATTCTTCTTAGCCTTATTATATTTTTTCTTTTTATAGTCTACTTTTTAGTGTCCTTGCTTATAGCTGTAATGATATTCTCTAAGATAGTAAGTAATATTAACTAAGTAAGATAATATAATAATAACTATAAAATATAAAGTAGTCTAACTTATCTATTATATCTAATTTTAAAATATAGTTTGTGTATAAGCTGGAAGCTTAATAGTAACTTTTTATAAATTATTCTCTAGAATAGTAGTACATTTAACGAGTTCTTATTAAGTCTTTAGAAACTTAAAATAGTTTAAAAGAGTTATACGGATTTTTAGTTGCAGCTTACTATATAAGTGCATAATAAAGTGCTTTTATTTATAAAATAGATTAATTTAATTCTCTAGAATAGCTAAACGTGCTATAAATTTATTTACTAATTTATTTTCCTTTTAAATAGCCTTAAAGTATTATAAAGTTACTTATAATTCTTAATTAATAGAGCTCTTAATCTAATTTAGGAGGAACTCTATTATATAGCTTTATATATATACTATTTTTTTATTTTCCTGCTTATATTATAGCTATAGCTGTTAGTATATTATTTTTAAATATTATAAGATAAATATAATTCTTTAGTCTTCTAACTGGAACGCCTGTAGGTCTAGGCAGAAAATAATCTCTAAATAAATTTAAAAGTCTTAATACTTTTATACTTTTTTTTTTTAAATATTAGGATTTTTTTAATTTTAGGACCGCGCTAGGGAATTAATGTATAATTATTACTAATATAATATTTATATAACAGTTCTTTAATATTATTCTCTTTTTTAAAAAAGGTATGTTATCTTTACTTTATTAGAAAAACAATTAATAGAATTAATTTAGTATAAGAGAATAATGTTTATATGTTATTACTTATAAAGTATTAAATTTACTCTTTTATCTCATAGCATAAACACTATTCTTTTTTTTATAAAATAAGTTTATTATATTATCTTTTTAAGTTAGCTATCCTTTCGTGAATAGAAAGAGTAAAAGTTAATTATTTAAATTATATTATTTTAGGCGCTGTTATAGTCTTATTTATTAAAATAAACTAGCTAGAATCTATTACTATACCTATACTATAAAAATAGTAAGAGGGTATAGTTAAGATTTAAATAAGCAATATATACTAAGCCACTATCTCTAAAAATAGGAAAGAGAATTTAGAATTATAATAAAGAGTTAATATAGTAATAAGTAAATACTTATAGAATAAATTAAAGCTAAATTCTATTAAACTAGAATATAAATAATAAGTCTTTTATTTTATAATCTTAAACATTATTAACGCGTGGGTGTAGTATAAGTGTGTTAATAATATTATACTTATATAATAATAGCATTATACTAGTATAATAATAGTATTATACTTATATCTTAAGAAATATTATATATAGTAACATTTACCTAGGTGTTCCACATTATTATAATTATTTACTTATATATAAGAAAATATAAAAAGCTTAATTATAGTATTAATTATTATAAGTTACTAACTTACTAACGTAAATTATACTAGTAATAAGCTATTAAACTACTTATATAATACTTAGTAGTTCCCTTGCTTCCAGATCAGATAGCTTATTAGACTTAGTAAAAGTTAATTAACTTAGTAAAGAGTAAGAAGAAAGTAATATAATAAGTTAAGATTTAACAGAATAGTATTAAACTATGTCACTTAAGGTGTGAATCTTAATTTTAGAGTAACTATAAAGAATTAAAAGTAATCGTGAACTATCTGATGCCTTATACTTATAGTAGATCCTCCGTGCGTACATTGTATACTGGTTGGTAGTATATTGGATACTACTAGAGGCTACTAGAGCTGCTAGAGGTTCTGTCACCTCGCTCTACCTCTATCTACCAAGCCCTTCCTTAGTTATATAAGTCACTACTCCTAATCTGTTGACATGATTCTGTATCTCTGTCCTCGCTTCTTAGCCCGCGCCTTAGCCTGTGCTAATACGTCCCATGCCTGCTTACAGTTCTTCCTTTCAAGCTCAAACATACGTTTCCATTCTAGAGCTTTATTGGCTATTATTGCCAGTTCCTTCAGCTCCTCAGGTGCAGTTGCCTTACTATTATCGTCCATAACATTATCCCCCTCTTCTAAGTCTTCGTCCCGGAAGATAGTTTCTCTCTTCTATAAGTAGTATAAAGGCAGTAGGTCTTCCACTCTGTGTTCTAGACTGTAAGACTCTTAACTTCCTTTCCTTCCTGCCCAGCCTTCCCACGATGACACGTCCTGAGTCGTCTCTAATACGTGCTCACCATTTAGCTTCTCAGATCTGTAACGAACCCTGTTATATGCTGATGCCTTGCTTGAACTGTTCCTGCTGAAGCGACGATTACCTGGTGAACCTGAGTTCCGGTCACTATTCAGTCTATACTAGTCGCAACGTAAAATGTGATTTGATTATCTTACAACCCAAGTAGGATCGTCTTAATCACGATAAAGAGAAACTTTGTTATCAACTTAATGCTCTTAAGGATCAACGCTCTGAGCTCCGTGCTTGAGAATTGCAACTTTATCGTGAACTTACAAAAGTAGATTCCAAAGAGAAAGAGATGTTTGATCAAGAGATAGCCTCAATTCATAAGGTCTAAGCTCTTAAAGAGGCAGAAGCTTGTTCTTAGGGTTAAGAAACTCATACACTGTAACCCGCAGTGTTGGCTTCCTCCTAACCTGCTTTGTTTTTTCTTTCTTTTGGTTTGGATTGGAACGCGCTGCAGTTGTCCTTTCTGTAGGATATAGCCCTCATTAGTTCGTCTAATAGTACTAGTTAATTAGCTTTAAACTATTTCTTAGGTTCCTAATTAACTCCTACGTATTATCTTTAGGTCCGTAACTCTTTTATCTAACTAGATACTTCCACTAATGTCCGAACTACTGGTAGTCTAAAATTCATTAGACTTTATACTCAGTAGTATCTTTCTTAAGTTTAAGTCTTGTCTGTAGTTTAGCATTCAGTGGTGCTGGTTCTAATTTTGAAATATAAAAAACTAGGTAAATCCTTATGTTCTTAGGTAGTTATAGTTTGTAATTTATAGATTCTATTTATCTTTTAACCTTAAATGGTCCTAACTTGACGTGATCTAGTTTCCTTAATGGTTATTTTATTTCTAAATTTTTTTATAGTAGGAAAATCTTATTCCCCTCCTTAAAGATTAGTCTCTTAACTCTAGATTTATCTTTCTACCGTTTACTAAGAACTTCTTTCTGGGTGATTTTTTCTGCTATTTCCTAGTAAAGTTACTATAACTTCTTAACTTTTATTCTTACTAATTCTAATATCTTGTTTAGAATCCGTGGTTCTCAATAAGCCGTAGGCTTATAACTGTAATTTATAAAAAATAGTGATTTCCCTATAGTTAATAACTTTACAGAGTTATATATAAACTTAGTTATTAGTAGTAAGTTAATCCAATTATCTTATTACTCATTAACATATATTTATAGATATTATTCTAGTATCTAATTTATCCGTTCTGTTTGTCTATTTGTTTGTGGGTGAAATGCTATTAAGAAGCAGTATTCAGCCCCTAGTTTTCTTATAAACGTTTTTTAGAATATTAATATAAATAATTTGTCTCTGTCTGTGATAAATTCTTATGGCAATCCATATTATGCTATTAATAGTTTAATAAGTATAGTTACTAATTCATCCGCTTTAACTTCTATATACGTTAGTTTAAAGTATACGTATTTTATAAGTTAGTTTACTATAACTAGTATCATATTATACTATTAGTTTCTAAAGGTAGTTATTATTAGTATTCCTGTAATAAAGTCTATTATAACTAATTCCTATAGTAGGTCTAGTAAAGGAATTGGTTATATAAGTCTATATTTCTTATATCTTAACGCTTTATTCTTTCTGTACTTAATACATTTTAAAAGAATATCTCTAATCTTTTTCTATATTCCTAGAATCTAAAAATATCTGTTGATTTATTTTATAGTTTTTTTAATTCCCTAATGTCCGTGTATTTTAGCTGAGTATTAATCTTTAATAAGCTTAGTCTATAATATATCTAGTATATAGATTATTCTTTAGTCTAGATTCTAATGTAGCTGTCTATTATTAAACTTTCTTATTTATTTTTCTCAAGTGTTTTTGATAATGACTACTATCTTAATATCTATTTATAAGCTTCCTAGAGATCCGTCTAGTCTTTATTTTAATATTATATTATAAATTTCTAGTATATCTTTTATATAGTCTGCTTATTAACTGAGTGTGTTAGCCACTATATTTTCTTTTTCTAACTTATAAAGTATTTAAAAGTCGAATATAGAAACTAGTTCCTATTATCTAACTTATTATTAATTTAATTTCTTTATTATTATAAATACCGTCAGATTCTTATGGTCTAAATATATAATAATTTAATACTTAGTTCCTTCTAAGTAATATCTCTATTTTTTAAATACTTAAATTATTACTAATAACTTCTTATTATAAATATTATAGTTTAACTTAGTAGTTATGAGTTTATGAGATAAAAAGTCTACTAAATATTTATATCTATTATTTTATACTTATAGTAGAATAGTTTCTGTAGCTCTGTCTAATATATCTATATATATCTCTATTTAAAGTTATAAATTAAATATCTTTAATATTAGTAGTTATTAGAATATTTTTTTTAATATTTTAAAAGCGTCCTCCTCGCGCTGTTCCTACTTAAATTATTAATCTTTTTTAAGTAATTTTATTAAAGGTAATATAATTTTTAAGTAATTCTTAATAAATTATCAGCAGAAGCCTGTAAATCTGAGAAAAGAATAAACTTCTTTAGTATTTATTAGTATTAGCTAAGATAGAATATCTTTACTTTATCTAAGTTAATTACTATTCTATTTTAGGATACTAAGTATCTTAAGAATTTAACTTTAGTCCTATAGAATATATATTTCTCTGTTTAAATATATAACTTATATTCCTTAAGCTTTCGTAATACCTTTTTAGTATACTTAATATATTCTTTTAGTATTCTATTTATATATATGAGTATGTTATTAAGATATGCTATTATAAATACATCTAGATATTCCCTTAGCATATAATTAATAATTGTCTAGAATATTACTAGTGTGTTTATAAGTCCTATTAGCATAACTAAATATTTAAATAATTTATATCTTATTTTAAATACTGTCATCCATTCGTGTCCTTTAGCTATTTATATTTAATAATATCTATTTTTAATATTAAAGAGACTAAACTATTTAGCTCCTCTAAATTTTATCTATAAGTTCTAATATTAATAGTATTAGATAATAATTTTTTACTATGGCTTCGTTTAGGTGTCTGTAGTTAATATATAACTATAATTTACTATTTTTTTTTAGTATAAAGAGTATTAGTAATGCTATCTTACTTTAACTAGTTTATATATACCTTTTTTATTAATTTTCTTATAAGAATTTTCGTAATTCTTCCTGTTAGTGTATAGGTACTTGATATAATAGTTCTAGTTTTAAATCCGTTTCTTTCTTAAGCATGATTTTGTAGTTCTAGTTCTAGTATTCTAGTAACTAGTCTTTAGCTTTCTTAAAGAACTATTCTCTAAATTCTTTTTTAATATTTATTTAGCATAATAAACGTGGTATTGTGAAGTATTACTTTCTTTATCTATATTATAACTCTTATTTATTACTATCTATAGTAGTTATTTCTAATTCCTATGTTTTTTTTTCTCTAATTAATAGTTAGGTTCTATTATGCTAGCTAGTTCTATCCTAAGATAAAATTCTTACTACCTAGATTTATAATTTTAATACAGCAGTTATCTGTGTAACTTGCTGCCTTAATAGTTATATTTCTTATTTTAAAATTAATTAGACTTTTTCTGAATACTGTTGGACTATTATCTACGCGTTTTACTTATACAGGTTTATTTAAAACTCTAGTTAGTATCTAGTATCTTATATCTACTTATTTAATATAAGTATTTTATTAATTCTACTATCTATAAGCGCTAGCGTCTGATTGCTATTAATATATATATTTATATATAACTTATTTTCATATTTCCTCTAGTTTAGTTATGTGTATATAATTAATATATTATTTCTAACCTTTAGTTCTTAGCCCTTTTAGTGGCTTGGTTGTAGTTTACTAGTCTTTTAGTTTTTTATCTATAGCTAACTCCTAAGTAGCAGTTACTTTTTTAGTGTTTCTTTTTTAGGTTTATAGATTAGATATCTTTAGAGTTAGCATATTTCCTTATTAAGTATTTTATATATATTTCTAGCTTATTCTTCATAATCCTAACATTTCCATCTTAAGAAATATTCTTGATATGTGAGTTATTTATGTGAGTTTGTAGTTAACTATTTTTTTTAGTAATATTTAGCTTAGTGTTATTAGCATTCTATCTAGTACTTATCCTATAATAGTTATTTATATTTATCTAAGTTTAGGTCCTGTACTTTATTTTCTGAATTCATATAAACCAGTTCTTATTATAGGTTAAATTCTTTTTTATTTACTAGTTATTATAATATTTTTCTTATCTTTAGTTTTTTAATACGTATGGTGTGTTTATTCTATTTATAGTTTTTTCCTATATAGTTAGAAGCTACATATATTTAGTATTCCTTTTTTATTATTCTATTTACAGTGTTATTATTCTATATCTATAATATTAATAAAAGGTTTTCTTTTTTCTTTTTATTTTAATCCCATCCTACTTCTAGGTGTCCGACGGGGTGATAGTATGTTATATTAGTTATAACTAATATAAATATTTATTAATATATTTTATTTATCTATATAGCTAATTCTTATTTACTTAGTCCTTTATACTATTTATTTTCTATTAACTATAGTGCTTATTAGTATTTATATATTCCGTCTCTTAAAATAATTTCCTAGTATCCGGTAATATAGTATTTTTCTTAGTGGTATTTTAATTTATATATTTAATAATATCCCTAGCGCACGTGCTATGTAATTATTATAAATATAAGTTCCTTATTCTTTATAGTCTCTTAATTCTTTCTTTATCTGAACTTTTAATCCTCTTTATAAAATAGTCTACTTTCTTATTTTATAATCTCATAAAATCTTTGTGTTTCTTTTCCGGTTTTCGCGTTATATTATCTAACTACTGCTTTTCATATTATGGTAATTATATTACTAAGTTATTCTATTAAATAATCCTTAACTTATTAATACGGAATTTTATATTCTTATTTAAGATATATATAGCTCTTATAGATTTAGTATTATTCTTTTTTAATTCTTTTTATGACTGTTTCTTTTATTATAGTATCTTTTACTTATTTTATTTAAACTATAGTAATCTTAATTTCCTTAGGCGCTTTAGTCTAAATATAAGCTTTTTTAATATCTAATTATTATTATTTATAATCCTTAATAAAGTGTCCCTGTTTTTTGTATTCTAAGTAGACTTTATATATATAGTGTTTTTTTTATTCTTTAGTTCACTTTCCTTACCCATTCCTAACAGATGTTTTTTTAATATTAATGTTTATTAGATTATAAATTTAGTTATCTTTTTTATTTCTTTTAAATATATAGATTACTAATCTTCTTTATGCCTTTTTCTTCTGTTCCTGTTAGTACTAATAGTTATTAATAGTTATTATTTGTTTAATAATTTCTAATAAGGTACTTAGCTGTTTTCCTTTAGAAATTTCATCTTTAATTCTATTCTTTAACCCTTTATAGTATATTATAACTAGTGGTTAGTTTATTTAGTTAAGTTGTAATTAAATTTATTTAAACTCCGCTATATAATTAGCTGCTAATGTATATTACTTAAGTTATTAAAGCTTCTAAATTATTTCTATTTCTTTATTAATTTCCCTGAAGATAATAATCATTTCTTGTTTAAAGCATTTATAATTTCTAAAGGCTTGTTATATATTACTATTATAATTAGCTAACCCTATTACTCCTAAGTTAAAGTCTTTATTAGCTAGGTAATTTCTTACTAGTAGTTTAAACTATTATATAGCTCTACCTATTATATTTATACCAGCTACTAGAATCCGATCTTAATTAGTTAAAAATAATTTCTAATTAAAATAATAGTAGAGGTCTATTACTGCTATAAAAGTCTTAAGTTTATTTTAATTTCTATTAAACTTCTTAAGAGGTTATATTTTTACTATTCCTTTTTTCTAAACTACTATAGCTTATTATTTGGCTTTAATTTATTATTATAGGTTTACTAAAGTGTCGCGTAATTCTATAATAGCTGTTTTTTATTTTTAAATAATCTATTATACACTCTTAATTCCTCCTAATATACTTTTAGTTATAGATAAAGATTCTATTATAATCTCTTTCTTACTACTACTTTTTTCTAACAAGTAAAGTTCTTATTCTCTCTTATAATAAGTTATTATAGACTTTTGATAATTAGTTATTGGATTTTTACCTAACAGTTCTTTTTACTCTTTTAAGGTGGTAGTTATAATATTATAAGTTACTAACTTACTAGCGTAAATTATACTAGTAATAAGCTATTTAACTATTTATATAACACTTAGTAATTCTCTTACTTCTAGATCGGATAGCTTATTAGACTTAATAGAAGTTAATTAACTCAGTAAAGGGTAAGAAGAAAGTAATATAGTAAATTAAGCTTTAACAAAATAGTATTAAACTATATCACTTAAGGTATAAATCTTAATTTTAGGGTAACTATAAAGAATTAAAAGTAATCGTGAACTGTTTAATGTTTTATACTTATAGTAGATCCTCCGTGCGTATATTCTGTACCAGTGTTTAGTATATTAAATACTATTTAGGTTATTTAGGTTATTAGAAGTGCCAAATACTTTAAACACCTTTAATTATTAAGTATTATGTAGATGGATGCTTCTAATCTACTAGTATAGTTTTATATTTTTATTCTTACTTTTTAGCTTTTACTTTAGCTTGTGTTAATATGTTTTATATCTACTTATAGTTCTTTCTTTCTAACTTAAATATATATTTTTATTTTAGAGCTTTATTAGCTATTATTGCTAGTTCTCTTAACTCTTTAAATACAGTTACCTTACTATTACCGTCTATAACAATAATATTTTTACTTTTTCTTATAGTATTTTTTTTATTACTTATTATTAACTTTTATTTTTCTTATTTACTATAATAGCTAGCGCTATAAAATCGAAAAAATCAATAAAATTAATACTAATAATATAATAATAAAATACTAAGAGAAGGTTTACTAAGCCTTTTACTTCTTTTAATAATACTAAACTATAGGTATAAAAAGCTTAAAAAAGCTAATCTTTTATATTTTAAAGTTTAGAGCTGTAATAGGTTAGCCTAGCTATTAATATACTTAGTAATACTAGACTATAAGTATAAAATACTAAGAAAAATTAAGCTTTTATATTTAAAGTATTAGTAATAATAGATTCTAAGTGGTCTCTTTTTATACTGTATAAGTTATTTAATTTCTTTTTTCTTTATATATGCTAACACCCGCTCGTTTATTCAAAAATCTAGTAAATACTAAAAATAAATAAAAAAGAAAGAATAACTTATTATATTACCTAAGAATATCTTATAATAAGACTAAGGTAAAGAGGTACTGTAAGATATAAAAAGTAAAATAAACTAATAAATCTTATAATCCAAAAATACTTAAAAAGAAACTAAAATAAGTTTTAGATTTTTTAATATCTAAAGATTATTTAAGTAGCTTTAATAATTATATAGGTTAAAATTCTAGTAAAGTAGTATAACTATACCATGCTACTACAGCTATAAAATCTTAAATATAATAAGTATCTTAAAAGTTAGAAATTATAAAATAATTACTTAAGATTTTATAAAGCCTCCCTAGTGGTGCTAATACCCCTAATAATATAGAAAATAAAAATATTTTATTATATAAATACTTATACTATATAAGTTACGCTAGTTTTCGTGATTTCTTAGCATTTAATTATTATTACTAAACTACTTTACTTAAGATATAGGCTATTAAAAAAGACCTCTTTATTATACGTCTTTTAGCTATTTTATTATAGATTCTAAGCCTTTTCTTTATATATCTATATAGAATACTAAAATTAATCAGGAAACCTGTAAGAAAAGTGGTAAGTAAATTAAGTATATTAAATTAAAATCTTTTAGTAAACACAAGCTCCTTTTATTACAGTTTTAGAAAATACTATTTAGTTATTTTAAACTAGAAATAATAAGTTATTACTTTTTCTATAATTCTCTAAGACTATCTTGTAATCTCTAAGGCTTAAATATTTAATATTTATAAAAAACAGAAGAGTATAATAAAGGTATTTTATAATAAAAAAAAGTAAAATAAGTTTAAACTTAGTAAGTTAGGTATTTCTATAGTTTATTTTTAATATTTCTATTAGCTAAATTACTTACTTCTAACTACTATCTAGTATTAAATCTAAGCTATATTATTTACATAAACTAAAAAAATATTAGTAAGAGAAAGTAGAAAGAGTTAGAAAAATTAATAAAACTTTATAAAAAAAGCCTAAACCCCGCTACTACTAGAGTAAGTAGGGAGAAAAAGAATAAAAAAAGAAAAAATAAAGAATTAAATAAATAGCTTAATTCTTATAAAGAAATCGTAAATTTTAATTAGAATATAATAAATATTTATTAAATACATTAATTAACTATACTATAACCTATAAATATAAAGATTTAGAAATATTATAAAGATTATAAATGTATTTAATAGAACTCTTAGAATCTACTATAAAAGTCTTATATTATATATACCTATTACTTTCTCTTTTTTTCTATTTCTTTTTTAAATATATTATCACGTACTTTGTACGCTATTGTTAGAGAGACTGTTATAAACAGTAATAGTAAAATAACTATACTTAAGGAGCTAAAGAAACTAGTAATAATAGCTAATAAAGCTTTAAAATAGAAACGTATATTTAAGCTGAAAAGAAAGAACTATAAGTGGGTATAAAACGTATTAGCATAAGCTAAAGCATAAGCTAAGAAGCAAGAATAGAGATATAGAACTATGCTAATAGATTAGAAGCAGTAACTTATATAACTAAGGAAAGACTTAGTAAATAGAGGCAGATAGAGATAGAGTAAGGTTATTAAATCTCTAATAGCCTTATTAATCTTTAGTAGTATCTAATATACTACTAATAGATACACAATATATATATAGAGGATTTATTATAAGTATAAAGTATTAGACAGCTCACGGTTACTTTTAATTCTTTATAATTACTTTAAAATTAAAATTCATATCTTAAGTAAAATAGTTTAATACTATCCTGTTAGATCTTAACTTACTATATTATTTTTTTCTTATTTTCTACTAAGTTAACTAACTTCTACTAAGTCTAATAAGCTATCCGATCTGGAAGTAAGGGAACTATTAAGTGTTATATAAATAATTAAATAGCTTATTACTAGTAAATTTATATTAGTAAGTTAGTAACTTATAATATTATAACTACCACCTCAAGAAATTAGAAAAAACCGTTAGATAGAATTCTAATAACTAATTATTAAAAGTTTATAATAACTTATTATAAAGACGAACAAGAACTTTACTTACTGTTAGAGAGTAGTAATAAAGAGAAAGTTATAGTAAAATCTTTATCTATAACTAAAAATATATCTAAAGAAGTAAAAAGTGTATAATAAGTCATCTAGGAATAAGAAACAGCTATTATGAAATTACGTAATACTTTAGTAAACTTATAATAGCAGATTAAGACTAAATAAGACGCTATAGTAATTTAAAAAAAAGAAATAGTAAAAATACAACTCTCTAAAAAGTTTAACAGTAATTAAAATAAACTTAAGACTTTTATAGTAGTAATAGACCTCTACTATTAATTTAACTAAAAGTTATTTCTAACTAATTAGGATTAGATTCTGGTAGCTGGTATAAATATAATAGGTAAAGCTATATAATAGTTTAAACCACTAGTAAAGAACTATTTTATTAATAGAGATTTAAACTTAAGAGCAGTAGGATTAGCTAACTGTAATAATAATATATAATAGGCTTTTAGAAGTTATAAACATTTCAAGCAGAAAATAATTATTATTTTTAGAGAAATTAATAAGGAAACTAAAGTAATTTAAAAACTCTAATAACTTAAGTAACGTACGTTAGCAGCTAACTATACTATAGAGTTTAAATAAATCTAATTATAACTTAACTAAGTAGACTAACTATTAGTTATGATGTACTATAAAGAACTGAAAAATAGAATTAAGGATGAAATTTCCAGAGGAAAACAGTCAAGTACCTTATTAAAAATCATTAAATAAATAGTAACTATTAATAACTATTAGTACTAATAAGAATAGAAGAAAAAAATATAAGAGAGATTAGTAATCTATATACCTAAGAGAAATAGAAAAGACAATTAAACCTATAATTTAATAGACATTAATATTAAGAAAACATCTATAGGGAACGGGTAAGGAAAGTGGACTAAAAAATAAATAAAACGCTATACACGTAAAGTCTATCTAGAATATAAAAAACAGGGACATTTCATTAAGGATTATAAATAGTAATAATTAGATATCAAGAAAGCTTATATCTAGACTAAAGTATTAAAAAAAATTAAGATAGTAATAATCCAAATAAAATAAGCACAAGACATAGTAACTAAAGAAATAATTAAAAAAAGAATCTAGAAAAAGTAATACTAGATTTATAGAAGTTATATATACCTTAATTAGGAATACAAATTATTATATTAAAAAATCAGAGATTATTTAGCAGAATAACCTAAAGATATAATTATTATAATATAAGAAGTAGTAGTACAACAACACGGCGCAGAGACCACAAAAGAAAAATAAAAATTCTATAAAATTATAAAAAAGAGAGATAGACTATTCTATAAGGAAGATCAGAAATTCAGATAAAAAAAGAATTAAAAGATAATAAAAGGTAAAGAGCTAATATCTATAATAATTATATAACACGTATACTAGAGATATTATTAAATATATAAATCAAAGTACTACTAAAAGGAATACTATATTACTAAATACTAGGAGGTTACCTTAAGAGATAGAATATATAAATACTAATAAGTATTATAGTTAGCAGGAAATAAATAGTATAGAGAACTAAACAGGCAAGAACTAGCTATATAAATAAATAAGATTTAATAATAAATACTATTATTATAAAATTAATCTCCTGCCGGTTGGATATATAATCTGCTAGCTTAGTATTTATCTACTATATATAGCCTTTTCTTACTCTCTAGATTTTAGGTCTTTAATATAATTTAATTTAGTCTCTTAATCTCAATAAGCTCTTTTATTGCTAATAAATACTTATATTAGTTATAACTAAAGTAACGTACTATCATCCCGTCGGACACCTAAAAATAGAATAGAATTAGAATAAAAAGAAAGAAGAAAACTTTTTATTAATATTATAGGTATAGGATAACAACGCTGTAAATAGAATAATAAGAAAGAAATACTAGATATATATAGCTTCTAATTATATAAGAAAGGACTATAAATAGAATAAACACGCCATACGTGTTAAAGGACTAAAAATAAGAAAAATATTATAATAACTAGTAAATAAAAAAGAACTTGACCTATAATAAGAACTGGTTTATACGGATTTAGAAAATAAATTACAGGACCTAAATTCAGACGAACATAAATAACTATCTTAAGATAAATACTAGATAGGATGCTGATAATACTAGGCTGAATACTATTAAAAAGAATAGTTAGCTATAAACTCATATAAAAAACTCACATATCAAGAATATTTCTTAGGATAGAAATGTTAGGATTATGGAGAATAAACTAAAAATGTTTATAAAATACTTAATAAGAAAGCATGTTAACTTTAGAGATACCTAATCTATAGACCTAAAAAGAAAATACTAATAAAGTAACTGCCACTCAGGAGTCAGCTATAGACAAAAAACTAGAAAACTAGTAGACTATAACTAAGCCACTAAAAGGCTAAGAACTAAAGGTTAGAAATAATATATTAATTATATATATATAGCTAAACTAGAGAGAATACGAAAACAAGCTATATATAAACGTATATATTAATAGTAATTAAATACTAGCACTTATAAACAGTAAAGCTAGCAAGACATTTATATTAAATAAGTAAGTATAAATATACTAAATACTAACTAGAGTTTTAGATAAACCTATATAAGTAAGACGCATAAATAATAGTCTAGCAGCATTTAGAAAAGATCTAATTAATCTTAAAATATAGAATATAACTATTAGGGTAGCAGATTACATAGATAACTACCACATTAAAATTATAAATCTAGGTAATAAAGATTTTATCTTAGGATGGGACTGGCTAGCATGATAGAACCTAACTATTAATTAGAGAAAAAAAACCATAGGAATCAGAAATAACTACTATGGATAGTAATAAATAAAAGCTATAATATGGATAAAGAAAGTAATACTTCATAATACCACGTTTATTATACCAAATAAATACTAAGAAGAATTCAGAGAATGGTTCTTTAAGGAAGCTAAAGACTAGTTACTAGAATACTAGAACTAGGACCACAAAATCACGCTTAAAGAAGGAACGGATTTAAAACTAGAACTATTATATTAAGTACCCATACACTAGCAGGAAGAACTACGAAAATTCTTATAAGAAAACTAATAAAAGAAATATATATAAACTAGTTAAAGCAAGATAGCATTACCTATACTCTTTATACTAAAAAAAAATAGTAAACTATAGTTATATATTAACTACAGATACCTAAATGAAGCTATAGTAAAAAATTATTATCTAATACTACTAATATTTAAACTTATAAATAAACTTAAAGAAGCTAAGTAGTTTAGCCTTTTTAATATTAAGAATAAATATTATTAAATATAAATAGCTAAAGAACACGAGTGGATGACAGCATTTAAAATAAAATATAAACTATTTAAATATTTAGTTATACTAATAGAACTCACGAACGCACTAGTAATATTCTAGATAATTATTAATTATATGCTAAGAGAATACCTAGACGTATTTATAATAGTATATTTTAATAACATGCTTATATACACAAATAGAACGCTAGAAGAATATATTAAGTATATTAAAAAAATATTACGAAAGCTCAAGGAACACAAGTTATATATTTAAATAAAGAAATATATGTTCTATAGAACTGAAGTTAAGTTCTTAGAGTACTTAGTATCCTGAGATGGAATAGTAGTTAACCTAGATAAAGCTAAAGATATTCTATCTTAGCTAATACTAATAAACACTAAAGAAGTTTATTCTTTTCTTAGATTCATAGGATTCTGTAGATAATTTATTAGGGACTACTTAAAAATCACAGCCCCCTTAACGGAATTATTTAAGAAAGATTAATAATTTAAGTAAGAACAACACAAAGAAAACGCTTTTATAATACTAAAAGAAATATTCTAATAACCACTAATATTAAAGATATTTAATTTATGACTTTAAATAGAGATACATGCGGATACATTAGACGGAGCTATAAAAGCTATTCTATTATAAGTATAAAATAATAAGTATAAGCATCTAGTAGACTTTCTATCACATAAACTCATAATTACTAAATTAAACTATAATATTCATGATAAAGAATTACTGGTAATAGTTTAAGTATTTAAGAAATAGAGACATTATTTAGAAGGAACCAAGCATTAAATTATTATGTATTCAGATTATAAAAATCTAACAGCATTCATAATAATAAAAAAGTTAAATTAATAATAAGTTAGGTGGTAGGAACTAGTTTCTATATTTAACTTTTAAATACTTTATAAGTTAGGAAAAGAAAATATAGTGGCTAACACACTTAGTTAATAAGCAGACTATATAAAGAATATACTAGAAATTTATAATATAATACTAAGATAAAGACTAAACGGATCCTTAGAAAGCTTATAAATAGATATTAAGACAGTAGTCATTATCAAAAACACCTAGAAAAAATAAATAAAGAAATTTAATAATAGATAATTATACTAGAATCTGGACTAAGAAATAATTTATATACTAAATATATTATAGACTAAGCTTATTAAAGACTAACACTCAGCTAAAATACACGGACATTAAGGAATTAAAAAAACTATAGAACGAATCAACAGACATTTTTAGATCCCTAGAATATAAAAAAAGATTAGAGATATTCTTTTAGAATATATTAAATACAAAAAAAATAAAGCGTTAAGACATAAAGAATATAGACTTATATAACCAATTCCTTCACCAGACCTACCATAGAAATCAGTTATAATAGACTTTATTACAGGAATACCGATAATAACCACCTTTAGAGACTAATAGTATGATATGATACTAGTTATAGTAAACTAACTTATAAAGTATACATACTTTAAACCAACGCATACAGAGGTTAAAGTGAATGAATTAGTAACTATACTTATTAAACTATTAATAATATAACATAGCTTGCTATAAGAATTTATCACAAACAGAGACAAATTATTCACATTAACATTTTAGAAAATATTTATAGGAAAGTTAGGGGCTGAGTATCGCCTCTTAACAGCATTTTACCTATAAATAGATAGATAAACAGAATAGACAAATCAGATACTAAAATAATATCTATAGATATACGTTAATGAATAATAAGATAATTAGATTAATTTACTATTAATAGCTAAGTTTATATACAACTCTGTAAAGTTATTAACTACAGGAAAATTACTATTTTTTATAAATTATAGTTATGAGCCTACGGCTTATCGAGAACCACAGATTCTAAACAAGATATTAGAATTAGCAAAAATAAAAGTTAAAAAGTTACAATAACTTTATTAAGAAATAGCAAGAAAAATTACTTAAAAAGGAGTTCTCAGTAAATAGCAGAAAGATAAATCTAAAGTTAAGAGACTAATCTTTAAGAAGGAGGATAAGATTTTTCTACTATAAAAAAATTTAGAGATAAAACAACCATCAAAAAAACTGGATCACATTAAGTTAGGACTATTTAAGGTTAAAAGACAAATAGAATCTGTAAACTACGAACTATAACTACCTAAGGACACAAGAATCTACCTAGTTTTTCATATTTCAAAATTAGAACCAGCACCACCGAATGCCAAACTATAGATAAGACTTAAACTTAAGGAAGATACCACTAAGTATAAAGTCCAGCGGATTATAGACTACCAGCAGTTCAGGCATTAGTGGAAGTATTTAGTTAAATAGAAAGATTACGGACCTAAAGATGATACATGGGAACTAATTAGGAACCTAAGGAATAGTTTAGAGCTAATTAACTAGTACTATTAGATAAACTAATAAGGGCTGTATTCTATAGAAAGGACGACTACAGCGCGTTCCAATCCAAACCAAAGGAAAGAGAAGGCGAAGCAGGTTAGAAAGAAGCCAGCATTGCAGGTTGTAGTGTGTGAGTTTCTTGACCCTAAGAATGAGCTTCAGCCTCTTCAAAAGTCTAGACTTCACGAATAGAGGCCATCTCTTAATTAAACATCTTCTTTTCCTTGGAATTAACTTTCGCAAGCTCACGACGAAGTCGTAATTCTCAAGCACGGAGTTCAGAGCGTTGATCCTTAAGAGCATTAAGCTAACAACAGAGTTTCTCCTTATCATGATTAAGACGATTCTATTCTGGCTGAGAAACAACTAAGTCGTATTTCACACTGCGGTCGGCGCAGGCTGAACAACGACCAGAACTTAAGTTCATAAGGCAATTATCGCCTCGACAGGTACAGTTCGAGTAAGGTGTTAGCATATGACGGGGTTCATTACGGATCTAAGAAGCTAAGTAGTAAGCATGTATTAAAGACGACTCAAGACGTGTCATCATGAGGAGGATAGGTAGGGAGGAAAGGAAGTTAAGGGTCTTACAGTCTAGAACACAGAGCAGAAGACCTGCTATCTTTATACTATCTATAAAAGAAAAAAACTATCTTCCAAGACGAAGACTTGGAAGAGAGGGATAATGTTACGAACGGTAATAGTAAGGCAACTGCACCTAAGAAGCTAAGGGAACTAGCAACAACAGCCAATAAAGCTCTAGAATAGAAACGTATGTTTAAGCTGGAAAGAAAGAACTATAAGCAGGCACGGGACGTATTAGCACAGGCTAAGGCACAGGCCAAGAAGCGAGAATAGAGATACGGAACCATGCCAACAGATTAGGAGTAATAACTCATGTGACTAAGAAAAGACTTAGCAGATAGAGGCAGATAGAGATAGAATAAGGTCACTAAATCTCTAGTAGTCCCATCAACCTCTAGCAGTATCCAATATACTAATAACGGGTACACAATGTACGCACGGGGGATTTACTATAAGTATGAGGCATTAGACGGCTCATAGTTACTTTTAATTCTTTATAGTTACTCTAAAATTAAGATTTACACCTTAAGTGAAATAGTTTAATACTATTCTGTTAGATCTTAACTTACTGTGTTACCTTTTTCTTACTCTCTACTAAGTTAACTAACTTCTACTAAGTCTAATAAGCTATCTGATCCGGAAGCGAGGGAACTGCTAAGTGTTATATAAGTAATTAAACAGCTTATTACTAGTAAATTTACGTTAGTAAGTTAGCAACTTATAATAGAGACTTTAAAAAAATAAACTTAAAAAAGTTCATAAAATCAGATCTAAGGCTTAAAAAGAATAAAAATTTATATTAGGAATTTTATTATTATTAATATACTCCTTACTAACAGCTATAAGAGTAGAGACTTTTTATTATATAAGTTAAATATTTAGATAACATAAATAAATTCGCCTCAGACTCTCAGAAATTATGAGAAGGAAATTAGAGAAATTAGAATTTATTTTCTTAACACTCTACTTACTATACTCTATCTCTTAGTATATTAGGGTTTAATAGGTATTCTAATTAAAAGTCTTTAGAATAAAAGTACGCTATATATAAAGCTTAGGTATTTACTACTTATTATACTATAATATTAAGTTAGTAAAGGCTCGGAAAATCTGATAAAAAAAGAAAAACTTATATTATAAAAATATAATATTTTATATAAGTATTTAAAGTAGACAGCCTATACTATATATTAGTATTCTATTATTAAAGCTGTAAAATCTAAGGAATCTGACATATAATAAAATTATAGTTATAAGAGAGGTATTTATATATATCTATATTATCTAAAGCACTTTTAGTACTTAGTTTCTTCTATTTAAAGTTAGTAAAAGCCCGTGAAATATAAGATAATAGAGAAGAGAATATATAACTTATAGTGCTATAGTATAAACATAAATTATATTTTTATACTAATAGTTTAGTACCTTTCTTAAGTATTTTTTTCTTTATTTAATTAGCAAAAAACCACAAGCTAAAGGATATCCATATTAGTAAAATCTAGAAAAAAGATTAGAGAATATAATATATATAATAGAATAATAAGGGAAGTATATAAAGCTAAAGAATATAGCATATTACTTCAGAAAATCTAAGAAGAAAAGTCTAAATATTTTTAAAAAAAAAGGTAACTTATAGGACTTATAGCTTGTATAGTATTACCTATAAGAAAAAATTAGCTAAAGTTTAAAACCTATAGGGAATATAATAGAAAGTATCTAAAATTTATAATTTTCTTTACTAGCTTCTTTAGTAGCTTATTCTACTTTAGTATATATACATCCCTTCTCTTAATTACCTCACTCTTAGTAATTTCATGATGTTTAGGTTTTAATTATACTAAAACTTATACTGGCTTTAATGTCTTTAGATGGGCTTATAAGGTAAATACAGAGAATCATCAGGATTATTAAGGTCCTAGCTAGGAGATATTAGAGAAAAGAGTAGGTTAAGCAGTTCACTAATACACCTAGAGAAGAAGAAACAGTTAGCTAATATTTTCACGTTAAAAGAAGAGGAAAGTCTCGGAATATATAATGCTACAGAAAGAAAAAGCTAGAGATAAGGCTCAAAAAGAAAGATATAGAAGTAAGGGCTAATAGTATAGCTACCTTTTCTATAGCTTTAGAAACTTAAAGAACTAAGTACATAGAGCTCGGAAAAGGCGAGCTTCTGCCATTCCACAGCACCCTCTTTTTAGTGCGATGAGGGTGAAAGTGTATAGCCCTAGAAGCTCAGAAAACTAAGCATATAGAGCTCGGAAAAGGTGAGCTTCTGCCATTCCACAGTACTCTCCTTTCAGTGCGGTAAGGGTGATAGTGTATAGCTCTAGAAGCTTAGAGAACTAAGCATATAGAGCTTGGAAAAGGCGAGCTTCTGCCATTCCACAGTACCCTCCTTTCAGTGCGGTGAGGGTGAAAGTGTATAGCTCTAGAAGCTCAGAGAACTAAGCACATAGAGCTTAGAAAAGGTGAGCTTCTGCCAATCCACAGCACCCTTCAACCACAGTAAAAGTAAAAAATGGAAGTGTATGGAAACCTTTCACCCCCTAAGCATCCATATCTGAACCTTATATTCTCTGAGCTCAGGCGACGGAATGGCGGAGGCAGCAAGGAATTACTTACGATAGGCTCATAGAAACAGACAGCTCTCTACTACCAGTGATCTTCAGACGCTTCCGGTGAGCATCCTGAGCGGGAGAGTTAATGTGAGAGTAAGAGAGACAGAGGAAGCACGATATTACCTGCGGCCAAAAAAGTTCACAGATCTCCCTAGAAGAATAGGAAAGCGTCGTAGAATCCGAGGGCGAAGCTAAAGAGGCTCAGAGGTGAAGGCATCCAAACCTCACGAAAGTTTAGTGTCGGTAAAAGCGAGACGGGTGTATGTAGAGGTCGGAAAATGCGATGTGCTCGCTTAGAGGTAGGTCAAAAAGATTTAGCGCAGTAGCTGTGCTAAGCGCGCTTGGAGTGTTACTTTTCGCATCTGAATCCTAGCACTATGTTTTGCAAATTATCCGAGAATCGCTTAATTTGCCAAAAACCAATGTCATCGCACCCTACCAAAATTTATATGGGTGGCTGGGCCGGGAGTCGTGCACTTAGGCGGTAAAGGCGAACACCTAAAGACGGCTTAGGAAACACCGATCGGACGATAACGCTAGGCTCATCATACTACTCATCAGAACTATCCAACGTGCACAGATTCAAGTTTCTGTGTACGATGTCTTGTGCCATGTCTCCGTACCGCTATTCTTCTTTGCCGGGGCCTGACAGTATTCGCTTGCTTCGCCTAATGCCGCATAAAGACGAAAATGCTCCTATACGATGCCAGCTCTTCGACTACTCTCTGCAGGAATCGGGCAAAGGGGCTCATCTGTACGAGGCTTTGTCCTACGTATGGGGCGGTTCGGATAAGCCCCGGTCTATCTCCATAGACAAGCATTACTTGCCCGTCACAGTAAACCCGCACGCGGCGCTATCACCTCTTCGAGATCGCTCTATTGAACGAATTATGGGTAGATGCTGTTTGCACATATATCGATCGATCCCGAATCAAACACTGCAGAAACTTGAGGTGTTTTGATTTTGCACATTTAGCGTGCCGGATCGGGAAATTTCACCCTCCGCTTTTTCAAAGTGGAAATGTATTAATACATCGCTTTCTACCTTCATGCAATAATGCCGCCCTCGCGTCGCCTCGTCTATTCTTCGTCTTAGTATGACCACCCTATCCTTGTTTTGAAACTGCGCGGATTTCGCCTCCGCCGGCGTCACCGATTGTGGGCGGCAAAGCATAGAAAAGTAATGTGATGCACTTAGCGTTTTACTCTGCTTGCCAGCTTGGGAGGAATCTCGGCGGAGAGAGCGGTGATGGGTGAGCGCCGGGTGAGTAGTGGGTGAGCGCCGGTGAGCAGTGGGTAAGCTGGCCGATCACTGGACAGGAATCTCAGTACGTCTTCTGTCAAGCCAGCTTGGGCTCCCAACCCGAAATAGCCTCTAAGAGTCCATTTCGGCTGCGGATTCAATATAGAACTAGTTCCATCTCTGAACCGCGTTCCTCATTCAACCCAGGATATTTCAAGTCAAAGACTACAAATGCCTAAAAAATATAACTTACGAAGTAGCACTATCCTACAAGCTCCCACTCGACGAAGCGCAAGAATCCGAGAAGTAACGGAGTCCAAACAAGCTGCTAAGAAAGACGGGAATGCCTGCGTTCAGAAAGAGCCTTGTCGCCTGAAGTTAAGGAGAGGCGCCTAATTAACGGTACATGCCCAGGAATTTTGGTTGTGGATTTTCATCACACTTAGTAGAGAAGAAATATAATTTGCATCTCTAAAGTTTGATAACAGCAAATTGAGATGCCTTGGATGGGTAGGCGATCCATAATGGGTTACTGTAGTATGCCAAGCACCTAGCCGCCGACACGAACCGTAGGAGCTCGCGCACACGATGCCTGAACGAAGGCATCTCATTTTGCTTTGCACTCTATGTCACGTCTCCTTCAATCCTCTGTGGTCGTCGAGGGTGATCAGCATTCAAGCTGGATTTTGCCCCAAGGCAGCCGCAGGCTGACCCTCGTGGCAAGGCTGATACAGCATAGCCCCAGCCGCGAAGCTGAACCACGCGTGCGCGTCCTGCCATCGCGTCGCACTCGTTGCTACTGCTTGCTTCCTCCTGTAGACTGACGATGGTTACATTTTCATGCGTCTTCGATCAAATGCCACCAAACCGCCTACCGTACCATCATGTCGTGGCCCCTTCGCATTGAGCACAAAACCATATCGATGGCTAAGTGAACTCGCGACGAGCCTCTCTTTTGGGCCCACTACTCACTTCTGCTAGTTCAAATGCTCCAGGAACTGATGGATTGGGAGACTCGGTATTCATTGAAGCACGAGACCAGTTCTTGAATTCCCTGCTGCCGAGTGAAAGGGCTCAATTCGCCAAATGCCACTCGGCTCAGCAACTTCTCAAAGACATAAAAAATCTCCTCTCCCTCAAGAAGAATGCCGCCGTTCGAAGAAGTTGCGTACAAAGTATCGCTAATCTCGGCACGAAGCTTTCTCCCTACTTTGATGCGATAGGATGGATAGTGCAATCCCATCCTGAGTTCGCAGCGATTGGATGGGGCGCTTTTAGATTCGTCTTGCAGGTAGGTATCGTTTGTTGGGCCTCGGAAATCGATCTCATCGTCTATAGCTTGCCAGCAACTACACCTCCTTCTTCGAGAAGCTTCTTCGAACCCTACACCGGCTGGCCGTGGAGTTCCCAACGTATAAACTGCTTGCTAAACATCAAGACGAGGCACCCACGGAACCTATGTCCGCTGCAATTTACCACGGCATTTCCGCGCTTTACGCGAGCCTACTTCGTTTCTTGCACCATGTTGTGCGAGTCTTTCGGAAAAAGGATGGGAGTATGACTTCGATTTAGCTATCAACTTGACGCCCGCTGACTTTTAGCCACAGCTCCCAAGCGAACACTAAGAGTCGCCGCAAGTATCTCTTGGAAGCCGTTCGATCTGTGGTTTGGTGACTTGAAGATATTGACATGCATCGTGGAGTGGTAGCCGCCCAGATTCAGGTGTTTCTCTGCGTCAGTGTCGGAAGTATTCGCGGAACCGACTTTGAAAAGGTACTAGCCAATGAAAGAGAGCTGAAAAACAATCAGAAGAAGCTTCAAGACGTCGTGCAAAAGATGACGGAGAAGGAGAAGGAGAATGCCCAGAAAGTTCATATCGAAAGCAGAGGTTTGTATGCCAGGCTCCTTTTCGCGCATGTGTTGAGTTCTGATTATGACCAGCGAGTACTGTAGCACGCCTTCGACAATGGATACATCCACCTGAGTTCGCGCTCGAATTCGAGAACGCCCTGGCGACGCGAGAGGAAGGAACCGCAGAGTGGCTTTTCAGCGATCCTACATTTGTCGCATGGAAGAGTCGCAATGCTACAGGAGGCCCTCGTTGGTCAAAGGATATGGTGTTATGGATTCATGGTATAATTGACCTTGATCTCTTCATGTGGTGCCAATGTGACTGAATGATCTCGACAGGTAATCCTGGCAGTGGGAAAACGATTCTCGCTGCGTCAACGGTGCAGGAACTGCGACACGACCTGGACGAGAACATCTGCTACTTCTTCTTCCGAGCCAATGATCCCGACTACGAGAAGTCAGAAGATGCTTACCGGTCCATTTTAGCGCAGACGTTACAATTCCATCACAACGACCCATGCCTCCTCGACAAGTTCGCCTTCATGCTTGAAGAGCAATCATGCGGACAGTCAAAAGTTTCCGCGCGGGAGGCTCTTGACATGATTAAGCTCTGTGCTACCGATGGCTACATCCAATGCATTCTTTTGGATGGGGTGGACGAATGCACTGATTGGCACAAATTAGTGAACGCTTCGTCCGGCCTACCGGCGGCTCTTTTCGCGTCCGCAACCAAGCTCCTTCTTTACGGCAGGCCTCATCTCGGAGCTCAACCGCTCCTATCACAGTGCACCGCTGTTGAGGTCGGCGATTCGACGTCAAAAGATATCGATATCCTAATCCGGCGACGGTTGGAGTGCTTTGTCGATGAGGGCTTACTCCCGAGAGATGTAAATGTTACGGAACTCTGCTGCAGACTGCATACGGGCGCCGATTCCATGATTCTGTGGGCGCATCTCATGCTGGAATATCTATCGTCGTATGCTCTCACAACTTCCAAACGCATCGATATCATTCGTAGTGTCACTCTACCAGAGGGCTTGGACAAGATGTACGACAGAATCGTCGAGACCCTCCTGAATAAAGCTTCCGTCGAGCAGCAACTATCGGTGTGGTTCCTCATGTGGCTCTCCTTTTCTAGCCGCCCCCTTTCCGCAGCAGAGCTACGAGTTACGACCATGTTGATAGATGTCGAAGAGCCAGCCAGGGCGGCTGATTTCACTAACTTCGAACTCACCGTCATCTCAACTTGTGCATCCCTAGTCGAGAAAAGCCAAATGCTCGATTCTGTTCAACAGAAGATCGTTCCTTGTTATCGGCTCATCCATCTTTCCGCTCACGAGTATTTCCGGACCAGATTCTCAAAGAAGGCACAGCAGTTTATGCTTACTCCGTTTGACGCACATCATAAGCTTGCAAGTTGCTGCCTTCAGTATCTTTGCTACCTTGGACCCATGAAATGTCTGGAGAACGTTGATGGCCAATCTCTAGAGGCGGCCTCCTTCGATGAGCGGTTTCCATTCTGCGCGTACGCCTCCCTATACTGGACCCACCATCTCCTTGAAGCAGAGGAGATGATCAAGGACGAGCAAAAGACGTCTTTTGCCGGGACCACCTCTCCTAGCTCAGATCGACTGCTAAATGACCTTCTGCCGACCATCACCCAGTTTTTGGCTCGGAGCGAACTTTTGTCGGCCTACATACAGTCTAGATATACCTTCAGAGACTCAAGTGGAGAGCAGTGCGTGATGAGGGAATGGGCTGAGCGTGTGCTACAACGATACGCTAGCTCCAAGCAGAGCGTAGAAGCCGCGCAGATCCTTCAGGATCTTTACGACTTCGCAGCCTATCTCGACCTTCTCGACCGCGAGTGGGGAACAAAACTCTCGTTGAGTCCGAGCCTGATATGGCACGAGGTTACCGCGTTCACGCCTTGCCGTTTCTTTCCACACAACGAGACCAGACTATATCCACTCATTTCACCAAATGGAAGACACCCCAACCTGAGCTCCAAACCCTTCTCCCAAATCTCGGAGGTTAATAAAGAGCAAAACCTTCTTTCAATCCTGACAATCTGGCCTTCACGGTATACACACTAGTCTTGACTTACCGAATAATATTGCCAAGCGGTGACTGACTTTATTGCAGTGCGTATGAAGAGAGGGTTGCTAACCCCCTAAATCGCTACCTAGGGGGAGTGCGCGAATTATGTTCCGGTTGGATGGCTTGTTACGAGGTCTGGAGCCTCGAAGAAAGCCCCAAGCGCATAGCATACGTCCGCATACCTCTAGACGAAGAGGAGATATGGCGGCAGTGTTGCCACAGCCTCTCACATGTGGTGCTCGAACATGAATGTCTTGAGTGGAGGCTTCAATTTCCAATCGCCATCAGCCCATGCCTCCATAGGTTCGCGATACTACGTACAATCTTCGCCCTTGAGGTCACGCGGCGAATAAGGGTATCATATTGCGACATGGAATATTGCCTGTTGAATCATATCCAATGATCCAAACCGCCTGGCCCACCGAGGCGCCTCAACCGCCATCAAACTTCAGCGATGGCCTTCCTCGGCTTTCAGACGGTGCAGATATCTACATGTACTGGCTCGCCTTTGACTCTTCGGGAAGCTCATTATTTTTCACCGATCGAATCTTCAGGCAATACGTCCATATTGGATGTTTCCATGTTTCTGCCGGCACGGACGGCGTTCACTGTCGTTCACTCTCTCCGGTCTCCCAATTCGCCGCCGTCCCATACGAGCAATCTTCCCTGGGGATCAACATCACAAAACCTGCTTTCCATCCTGACCACTGCTTGATCGCGTTTTCCTCGGGACCTACTGTCTACCTCTGGGCATATAGAGGCAAATCTTTCGGGACACCCGTAGAGCTTCTCGCTGTTTTGGAACTTTATCACGAGGACAAGAATGCTAGATTATGGAACATCTACACCGGGTCAATTGGCTTCACGACTGCGGACTCCATATGCTTCTCTGAGAATGGAAGATATTTGGTCGTGCACGGCTCATCCAAAGTCGACCGAATAGTTATCCCTATCCCAGACCGTATCTTCTCCATCAGCGAAAAGACATCCCATTCCACGGACAACAACGGCAGAAGCCACGCTCCTTGTGCATTAATTACTAGCGCGCCATCGCAAGGGAATATTGCCGATATGCTGATCAGAAGCAAAGGCGCTCTGACCCACGGAGACTTGTATGCCAGGGCGCTTACAGGAGGCGAGGGCGTCACCACATGCACCACAACCACGAATAGCAGCATCGAGCTGCAGCTCTCCCACCGAAACGCCAGCACAACCCGCCAAACAAAAGTCCAGCTCCTCCAGTTCCCGGATTCCTGGGGCGCCATCAGCGCGGTCAAGGCTTCAATCGGCATACACCCGACCAAGCAGGACATCATCCGCATCATCCTCAACCAGGCCCAAAGGCCCTGGTACTCTATCAAGGAGACGCAGAAACGGAAGGCGCCCGCCGTCGTCGATCGCCGGTTTTCGGAAGTGAAGCGTGCGACTTTTACGATTACGAGTTATCTAGAACCTGAGAGGTCGCGCCTTTATGATAGGAGTTCGGTTCATGCGGGCGAGTATGCCCACGAGATGGAAAATTATCGGCGACAGCCTAGAAAATCGCCTAACGGGGTTGAGCCTGAAACCCTCCTTTTCCTCGACGAGCAAGCTGAGTACCAATGCAGATCAACAAAGCGGTTAAAGTTCGGCAAAGGCCCGTGATGGACCGCAGGTAAAAGGTATATTTCCAAAGCTTGGCATGGTAGTATATCCGGGGTTGTCGTACTGACCCCAATTGAATGTAGTACTTTTCAGTAACCACACACGGGCGATCTCCTGTTAAGCATCGCGATGATTGGGCCCATGGAGTTAGAACCCTGCATCGTTGAGGTATGGCCAAATCTAGCTGCTAAAGCTGCGTCCTCGGCGCTCCGGAACCTCAATTTCGGCTATTCGAGGTTGCGTGGTAGCGGCCGTCCATTCGAGGTGGTGAGACGTCGGAGGTGAGCGAGCCGGTAACTAACCATGCATGTGAGTGACGAGCGAGATGGAGCAGAATGGAATAGGGCAGCACCAAGTCTCAGGACGGGTGAATAGGAAAAGACGAAGTATACACACGGAGAGCATGTTTCTAATTATGAGGATTGTTAAAACTCCCAGACCAGATTGAAAACACTACAAGATCTCAACTATCTAGTGAAGAGCATATTGGTTCTGACTCGCAAGGAGCGTCCCAGTCTACACTGAACTGCGTGGTTAGAGTGCTAACAAATATGGTCCAAGGAGCGGTCCCGACGTATTCCATGGAGACGGATTAGAGGGCTCAAGCCTGCTCCGCGCAGGATCCATACTGAGCAGAGAGCAGCAGTTACGATTGGAGCGATGGCATTCGCGGATGGAGCTCGGCCATGGTGAGACATTGCTGTCTACAACGGCAGGCAGAGCGGCGCAGAATCCATACGAACATGGCTTAATCCTTGCGTTGGTATGATCGAGGGGAGCTAGCCGACGACGGAGTGGGACGAATTCATGCGAACGCAACCGAAACTCCAGAGGGTTAGTAGTCAATTCATTGCTATAATGTCACCAACACCCATCGCAATCAAGCGTGTACTGTAGTTTCAATTGCCTGCTGCCGCTGCAGCGTTTCCCTTCTGTTCCGTCAAGACTATCTGCGAATATGGCATATGCTTTCAATACCACGAATACTCGGTACAATTGGACACAATTCTGTCTTAATGCGCCAGTGAAGGGCCATACACAAAGGATGCTGTGGTCAAAGAGCAAGGAAGGCGCTGCCCCAGCGGACCCAAATCCCAATGAAGGAATGATAGCCAGACTACATACCAGACTGATTGAAAGCCATACCACCCTGACTACGCAAAGACAAGGGATTGATTGGATAATACCAGTCTTATCCTCACATTTAACGAGGGGAAGGATTTCAAGAGGACACTGGATCCGCTGCGGACTGGCAGCACAAGAGTCATACGAGCATAGCCTTGAGGACTTCGGGGGGTGCACTCATGCGAACCAGGTCCTGGTCAGCATTGATTGTACGGGCCTCCGGAAGGCGTTCCAAGCGCACTCGAGGAATCTTCGTCTCCTTGGCGGAGCCATTGCAGAGTAGCCAGACAAAGTGAGAGCTGTTATGGAATAGAATTGAATAGAAGAGATTCTGTTAGAACGTTATGCAAGAATGGGGCGGAAAGGCAATGGCAAGCGTAAGTCTTTGACTAGAGTAAGCGGGTGCAATCACGCTTTACAGAGGTAGAAGACAGGTTGGGACTGCAAAATAGAAGGACTGGCAGCAGAGGAGGAAAACGTCCGTCGGTCAAGGGGGTAGAGCCCAAAAAGGCTCCCAAACCTGGGCCGGGTGGCAATGGCCACGGCATTGCGTGAAGGCATCCCCGGTAATTCCCACTTCCATAGTCTCGGCTGAAGCCTTAGTGCGCAGCGCGGTAATGCGGATGGAATGGCCGGACGACAGCATCATGCTTGTTGGGGCGGTCTCATCTGTGATGAGGATGCAGGGAGAGGTGGTAGGAAAGAAGTCGCGAGGCCAGAGTGGTTTTCAGACCAAGCTTAGTCAGCGTTCTTTACGCCTCGCAAATGGGGAGCCAAGGATTTGCCGAAGAAGGGACCTGCCTGGTGGTTCTCCGCAGGGTCGATCAAGTATGCATTTATCTTGATCGATCCCGAATCAAACACTGCAGAAACTTGAGGTCGGGACCTCTGTTTTATGAGGTGTTTGATTCTGCGCGTTTAGCGTTGAAATACCAATTCCCGAGGCCAGCGCAGGTTAAGATTTTCGGGAATTAGGCTATATTAGGAAAAGCGTAATACAGTAAAAGCCGATTACCATAACTACACTATAAGACATTATAAGTAGAATATAGAGCAGAAGCAGCACTGTAAACTACTAGATATATTAACTAACTAAAAAAAAAACTACTCTTTTTTTTATTTGTTATAGTTCGTATATGAGTCTCTAAAGTTATTCTAGTAAAGTATTCACTAAAGGACTTTACTTTAGTTTCTATATACCTAAGGTTATTATATATAGTAAATATACATAGCCTTTATTACCATACTATAAAAATAATATATAGATTTCTTTAATATAGTAAGTATAGGTACAACCTATATTAGAATTTTAGTAAGTTTATAAAATTATATAATAACTTACTTATATAATTATTCTAATAATATAAAAATATAATAAGGTAATAGTTTAATTAATTTATTATATAACGAATTTTAGAGAGTTACTCTAAAATAAGAAGATAAATATAAAAAAGAAAACTATCTAAAAGCTAAAGAAAACACCTTTTATATAGTAAATTTTTTATTTATAATTTACTTAATAATAAGCTCTAATAAGTGTACTAAGATTTTATTACAATTTATTATATTTATTTATTACCTAACTACAGCACGTAAAATATTATGTGTTCTCTTTATTATTAGATTTATTAATTATTTTAATAATATTAACTAAAAGCTTTACTTTTTACTTTTTTTTTCAAGTATTTATTTTATTTTTTATTTAGTATTAAGTTCTTACGCGTGTTTTTTTACTAATAGCTAGTAATTTTTTCTTAGTTAGTTTACTACCTTTTACTTATAATTATTACTTGTAATAAATTTTTATTTATTACTAACTATAATATTTACTTTCTTTTTAGACTTTTAGTTTAAAAGTTTTTTTATTTTAGACTTTAAGTATAAGAAAAGCCTGTTCTCTTAGAAATATTATAAGTATTTCTAGAATCTTTTTTCTTTTTTATCTCTAATAATACTTAAGGTTAAATTTTTAATTATTTATAATTATTATTTTATGAAATTAATTTAAAACTATAATTATATTATGCTAACTCTATATAGTTTATATAAAAAAAAGAATTTTTATTATCTTATAAATTTATTATTTAGCTGTTGCTCTAAATATATTTCTTAAAACTATAAATATAATTTTATAGTTTTTTAGCTAGAGTTTAATAAATCTTTAGCTAAGTATTAGCGTTTTTATAATTAACTAAAATAGCTAAAAATACTATTCTAATTACTAAAATTTATAAATAATAGCTTTAAAAGTAGCTTGCTTTAGTTAATAGTTATAAGTATAAACTATTTACTTATAAGCTTACTTTAATTAAGAAGATACAAAATCTAAAAAAATAAAATAAAATAAAAGACTTTTAAATTATTATAATTTGTAATGCTCTTATCTTTTAATTTTACTAATTCTTTTCTAAGTATTTTTTTTAACTAGAAAGCTATATAAGTTTTTTTTTTTGGAATTTAATATCACTACATTCTCTAAATAAGATTAGTTAATTATTCTAGAATATTACTTTAAGTTCTTAATAAATTTTTAAGTATTTTCTTCTAGTTTATAGTTTTTTTTATTTAACTAAGTATTTTTTACTAATATTTAAATTATTATAACCTTTAGATCTTTTTAACTTTATATTCTAGCTAGTATAACTTTATATTTATGTTTATTACTATTAGTACGTTTAGTAGTACTAATTTAAGTAATAATATATAAACTACTAAATAAATTTTTATATTTTATAGTAGTCTTAGTTTATAGTTAACTAATTTAATAACTTTACTAATTTTAAATAGTCTTATTTAAACGTGATTTAGTTTTTTACTTAGTTATTTAATTTTTAAATTTTTATATAGCAGAAAAACTTTATTTTTTTTCTTAAAAATTAGTTTTCTAATTCTTAACTTATTAGTACTTTCTACAGTTTGTAAGTTCTTTAAAATAATAATTTTACTAAAATTATTATATAAGTTTTATAGCTACTTTACTTTATTTTAAGTTTAATAAAATTTGTTTTTTAGTTTACGTAGTTTTTTATAAGCTAATAGCTTATACCTATAATTAGCATAAAATAGTAATATATTAGTTATAAATAATTTTATATTATTATAAGTAAATTATACTAAAGGTAATAACTTAGCTCAATTTTCTAAAAGGTAATTAATATATATTCTTAAATATTATTCTAGAGTTTGATTTATATACTCTGTTTACTTATTTATTTAAAAATAAAAGCTTATTAAGAGCTTATTTTTTAATTCTAATCTAGCTAATAAGATTTTCTAGAAGTATAATATAAATAATTTATTTTAATTAATAATAAACTCCTTAAGTAGTTTGTGTCTTAAGACTACTATTTTTAAGATTTTATATACTAGTTTTTTTACTAATAAATTTATAACTGTTAAATTAAAATATACATATTTAGTTAGTTTGTTTATAATAATAAGTATTATATTATATTTCTTATTTGTTTCTAGTTCCTTAAATAATAGTAATTCTGTAATAAAGTTTATTAAAACTAACTACTATAATTATTTTAATACTTTTAGTAGTTATAAAAGTTTATAAAGCTTATATTATACTAGTTTATTTTTTTTATATTTTAGATAAACTTTAATTACTTTCTTTACTTTTTGTTTTAATTTTTTAATGTAGAAATTTCTGGAAATTTACTTTATAGTTTTTTTTACTTTTTAATATCTATATATAATAGCTTTATAATTTTCTATAATTAATTTCTTATACAGCTTTTCTAGCATATAAATAAGTTTATTTATATATATAAGTTCCAATTCTAAGTTTTGAGAGTTTTATTACTTAAAATTCTAAATTCTTATTATTTAGTAATCCTTAACTCTAGTAATTGCTATAATTTTTAGGTAATTATAGCTTAAAAATTTATTTAATTTTTTTATTAATACCGTGCTTAATATTAGTTCACGTTGTTTTATATAATTTAGTTATTAATTAAGTACATCTACTACTCTATTTTTTAATTCTTTTTAATAGAATATTTTAAAATTATAAATAGCTAGTGTTTTTAACTAGTATATTTATTTTTAGTTTAGCTTCTTTATAATAATAAAACTTATTAAGTTCTTATAGTTTAAAAAAACTTTTATTTAATACTTAGCTTTTTTAAGATAAATTTGTTATTTTTTAAATACTACTACTAATAGTTTTTTATTATAAACATTATAGTTTAACTTAGCTTTTATAAGTTTTTTTAATAAATAGTTTATAGAATAGAAATATCTATTATTATATTATTAACTATAAACTTTTTTTATTACATAATTAGAAATATCTATTTCTAGTATAATTAGTAATTCTAAGTTAAATATTTTTAATATTAGTGTCTGAATGAATTTATTCTTAAGTTTTATAAATACTTATTATTATTCTTATTCTTAACTAAATTTATTATTTTTCTTAGTTAACTCTGTTAATAGTGTCGTGATTTTTAAATACTCTTCTATAAACTTTTTATAGAAATTTATAAATCCTAAAAAGAACTATATTTTTTTTTACTATTATTAGTATTAACTAATTGTGTATTTCTATTAATTTCTTTAAGTCTACTAAGATTTCTTTTCTTAAAATAATAAATCTCAAGAACTTTATTTCTGTGACATAAAATTTATATTTTTCTGGCTAGATAAGAAGGTTATATTCTTAAAGCTTTTTTAAGATTTTCTTAATATATATTTTATGCTTTTTAAGTATTTTGTTTATATATACTAGCATATTATCTAAATACACTATTTTAAATACATTTAAATATTTATAAAGTATATAATTAATAACTGCCTAAAAAGTCGCTAGCGTGTTTATTAATTTAAATAGTATAATATAGTACTTAAAAAGTTCATATCTTGTTCTAAATACTGTTAGCTATTTATTTTTTTTTAATTCAAATTCTGTATTTTTTTTATAGATATTAAATAGACTAAATTATTAAACTCTTTAGAGTTTATTTATTAGCTTTTAAATTAATAGTAATAAATATTAATTTTTTATTATAGTTTAATTTAGTTATTTGAAATCTATACACAATTATAGCTTTCTATTTTTTTTAAGTATAAATAATATTAGTAAAGCTATTAGGCTTTTACTTAGTTATATATATTTTTTCTTAAATTTTTTTTAATATACTGTTTTAATTCTTCCTATTATATTCTTAATAGAAGATATATTAGTTCTAATTTAAACTTTTTTTTATTCTTAACTAGTATTTTATAGTCTTAAGGTTAATACTTTAGAAGTATATTCTCCTTCTTTTTACTAAATAAGTACGTAAATTTCTAATATTCTTAAGATATTTAGGCTTTTATAGTGTCTAAGGCTTATTTTCAGATTTATATCACTTTAATATTTTATAGTTATTTATTTTATAATTATTGTATAGCCTTATATATTTTTTTTTATTTTTAGGTATTTTCTTTTTATATTTAGTTTCTATATTTATGCTACTTTCCTTACTAAATTATACTATTAAATAGTTTTCTATTACTAATTTATTATTAAGTTATATAATAAAAGCTTATTTTATTTTAAGATTATATCTAACTTTTTTATATCTAGAATATTAATATAGTATATATTTTTATAGCTTATTACTTTTAGCTCTATTATTATAGTTTTTAAGTTAATTAAACTCTTTTTAAAGGTTATTATGTTATTATTTACTTACCTTATTTTTACTAAATACACCTTTTTCTAGTATAATACATTATTTTATTTAATTTATTAATTTAAAATAAATGTTCTATTTGCTTTACTATTTACTAGTATTTTTAAAAAATTTTCTATTTACTCTTACACTAAAATAAAAACATAGTTCTTATTATATTTATTATAATCTAAAAGTTTTAATAGCTATATTATTAGCTTAGACTTTTTACTAGTAGCTATTTAGTTTTTTAATGTAGAATTATATATACTATATTTATAATTCTTGTTTTTTAAGCTAAAATACTTTTGTTTAATGTGTATAAAGTAATAGTTATAATAGTATACTAAATATAATAATTTACTATACTCTTATCTAGCTTCGTTTTTCGTGTATTAAATATTTTTATTCTAGAAAATATTTCTTATAAGAGAGTTTATAGTGTTATATGTTGTTTTAATATTAACTTATTTTCTATCTCTTTTCTCTATAGTATCTGTATTTTAATATATATTTTTTCTAATATTATTATTAGTGTTAGTAATTTTCTTAATTGTTTTTATTTTCTATATTAACTATAGTGTTTAGGGCTTCTAGAATTTATTTATTAGGTTTCTATTTTTTCACTATTTTTTTATATACTTTCTGTTTTTTTAGTTTTTTTATCTAGATTAGATATATCATTTATATGTATGCTTTTTCTATATAGTTCACTAACTTACAAATCTAATATTCTTAATTCTTTAATTATTAAAAGATATTAGTATTTTTAATTTATATAGTAAGTAAAAGTATTTTTATTCTATTATATTTATTACTCTTACTCTCTAGCTTAGTTTCTTGTTTTTAAGTAGGTTCTTTTTCTTATTTTTAGAGAATATATAATTTTTCTTATTAAACTTTTATAAGAAACTAAAATACTATTCTTCTTATAAGGTTATTATACTATAGAAATACTACTTACTTTAACTAGTTTTTTAACTTATAAAACTCTTCTTTTAGTATAATTTCTTAATACTTAGTTTTATAAGTTAATTTTATATAATAGTTTAATCTATAAATTTAATATATATCTTTATTTAACTGCTACTAAATAGTTATTATTATGATTTTAAAAGCTTTATATAATAAAGATTAAATTACCTAGAATAATTATTACTTTTTATTGATTTCTTAAAGTATGAGGTTCTCTACTTTTGTACTTATTATATAGTATTATTTTTTAACTATTTTTTATAATACTTTTTTTAATTATTACTAACTACTTATAAGCTCGTGCTTTGTTTTTTAATACTATTTTTTTTTATAATATTCTATTAATTTATAAATTTAGCACTAATTACTATTAAGTTTTTTATTAATAACTTTAACTAATAAATTTTTTTTTTGCTACAAGTTTTATTCTATAAGCTTAAGTTTTATTTTAATTATTATAATTCTTAATTTCTTATCTAAACATTCCTTTATAGAGTATTTAATGTTGTTATATTTTAGATATATTTTTTTATTAAGTTACTTTCTATACTTTTAAGTTATAAGTGTTATAATATAGTTTTATAAGGACTATTATTCTTAAGTTTATTTAAATTAAGTACTATATAGAGCTTCTACATAGACTATATAAACTTTCTATATTAGAAAAAAATTTAGTAGTATTTTTATAACACTTAGTAGTAGTTAGCTACTATTTATATATTTTATATATTCTATTTTATAGCTTATAGTCTTAACTTTAAAGTGATATTAAGCCGTTAAATATAATACTATCTTATAAGATACTATAAAATACGTGATTTTATTCTCTAAAGTTTTTATTATTATTTATAATATTTACATGATTTGTCTATTACGCGTATTTTATAAATTTAATACTAAATATATTATATATCTTATATTTAGTTTACTTTTTATACGTAGTATGTATAATTTAAACTACAGTTTTAAATTACTAGCTACTACTAATTTACTATATAAAATAATAAAATACTATATAAGCTTTATTTACTTTTTTTTTTATATTAAATTAGAATTAGCTTTTATACTGAATTGAAATTGGCTTTTATATTATATCTAGAGCTTTATACAGAACTCTAGAGGTAGCTTAATATATAGCTTTAGAAATAGCTTAATATATAGCTTTAGAAATAGCTTAATATATAGCTCTAAAGATAGCTTAGTATATAGCTTTAAAAATAGCTTAATATAAAGCTCTAAAGGTAGCTTAGTGTATGGCTCTAGAGATAGCTTAGTATAAAGCTCTAAAAATAGCTTAGTATAGAGCTTTAGAGATAGTTTAGTATATAGCTTTAAAAATAGCTTAGTATAGAGCTCTAAAAACAGCTTAATATAAGTCTAAATACATGTTAGTAAATAGATTAGTAAAGAGCTTAGTAAACCTAAATATTAGTTTAATATAAATATATAAAAAAAAGAGAATAAAGAGAAGAAAATTTTATTAGAGTTAAATAAAAAACTAAGTTTAGCTCTTCACGTATAAAGAAACTTAGTATATATAAATAGAAAATAGTAACTTTACAGGCTTACAGCGCCTATAGATATTAGTAATAAATTTTAGAAAGTAAATAAGCAAAAACTAGACTATTATACAAGTAAAATAGTATAGAATTTAGGAGGAGAGTATAGTATATTATAGTATTTAATAGCATTTTATAGCATCTTACTATATACTTATAGTTAAAGTTATAATTAGCTATACTTTCTAGTAGAAAAGTTATAAAAAGAGTTACGTTTAGCAGCTAATGCCGTTAAACACTTAAATAAAGTTATAATTAGCTATATTTTATAGTAGAGTTATAAGAGAAGTCACGTTTAGCAGCTAAATACTACTAAATACTTAAAAATACCGGAAATACTAGAATAGCACAAATATAAAATTCTTAGCCACAAATTTTTTTCCTGATGTTATTTTTAAAATCTTATATATTTTATTTATAGCTTTTATATATAGCTTTATAAGCTATATTTTATAATTTATCTTATACTATATACTATTATTATAGTTACTAATCTTATTTATATTCTGTTATCTTTTAATATTATGTAGTTTTTTCTTTATATATTAACTCTATAACTCTTACTAGTTTTATAGAATAAAGATAAATTCCTATAATTTACATAAAAATAACTATAAGAATAGCTAAATTATATTATAGTTCTTTATAATATTTATAAAAGCTAATTATAGTAATTTATTATTACTATAATAAAAATAATAGACTTTTGTAAGTAAGTTATAATACTTAAAAAAATCTATAGCTATTAGAAAAAAAAGTTATAAAAAGCTTAAAAATAAATTACAGACTTATATATATAGCTATAGTTTAAAAGTCTAATATCTATTATTTTTATTACTTTTACTTCTGTCTTTATTTTTATTTTTATTATTATTTTAATTAAAACTAAATTATCTATAACTATTTCTTTTTTATTTATTTTTATTTTATTTCTAATTTATACTCTCTCTAAACACTTATCTAACTCTAATAAATTTAGTAATAACTAAAATAACTTTTAATACTTTATAGTATAAATTTATATAAAGATAATTATAAATTAAGACTGTTTTCTTACTACTAAATTCTATATAGCTTATATAAATAGATAACTTAAAAATATACTATATAAGTAAGTTTTTTTATATATTATTAATAGTATCTACTGCTTACTAGACTACTTTGTAATACTAGAAATTTTAGAGTAAACTTATAAAAACTTAAATTAAGCTTATAATATTTAATAAAATCTGTTTAAACTCTACTAGAAGAACTAAGAATTTAGAGCTTTTTAATAGAATTTTAATAGCTAGTTTTTAAATCTAGTTTATTTAAAAACTCCCTACTAACTCTTTTAGAGAATACTGTTTTTAAGGAATTATAGAATATACTACTTTATAATTTACTATTAAACTACTAGTATTATCTACTAGCTTACTATTTATAAGACTTTAAGAACTATTATTACTATTATAATCTAGCTGCTTTTATAAGTAGCTATAAGACTTATAATCTCTAATTTATAACTTAAAAGTATATTACTTTTTTATTAATAGCTATTTTTATTACCCTTATTATTAAACCTATAAATCTAAGCTATTATTATTAACTAAATTCTTTAAACTAGAGCTATAAAGAACGCTGTAAATACTACTATTATAGTTTAAAAAATTATTTTATTACCTACTACTTTTACTTTAATATCTGCTAGTTTTAAAGTATTTTTATTTATATACTATTTAATTTACTATTTTTGTCTTTTATTTACCTTTTTATTTATTTTTATATCTTGTTATATTTTTTATTATATAGCCTAGTAAAAGCCTTAAGCTATAGTTAAGTTATATTCTAGTTTTAAAACTATACTTTTATAAAATTTCTATTATTACTATCTATAAAATATTAATTAAGAAAGAGCTTAATTTATAGTTTTGTATTCTTATATTATTTATTAAATAAACTCTTATTATTACTAAATACCTAATATAATTTGTTAGCTATATTATTACTATATATAGCCTTATTAATAATAAAGCTAAAGGAGACTTTATTAACTAAAATTAGGCTATTTCTATAAACTTCTAGTTAAAACAGCTAAAGAAACTATTCTGTTTTAATATTATAAATAGAACTAAGTTTTATAGCAAATTTGTTGCCTTATATATTATTATGAAGCTTTATATTAATAACTATACTAAAATAATTTATTTGTTTATAACTATTTTAGGGTTGTATTCTATTATACTAGAAGTATACTAACTATAGTATTATAACTCTTAAATTAACTAAGCTATAAATATTCTTATATTTAATAACTTATTTTACTATAACTATTATAGAATCTTTTCTATTTTAGTATAAACTTATAAGGTTATCTCTATTTTATAGAAATTAATTTCTAAATTTTACTATAACTAAAAGGACTATAGGAAGCTAGATATTTATTTTATATTTTTAAAAGTTTATTCTATACATGCTTGCTGTAGCAGCTATTGCTTATTTACTATTTTTATAAAAAATATTAAGTAAACTCTTACTATAACTAAAAGTATAGATTTATAAGAGAAGCTTTTATTTAATATCTAGAAATTTCTATTTTAGTTTTATTAGTTCTTTTTATTAAAAGAAGCTAAAAACCTATTACTATACTACCTATATAACTATAATATTTAGCTAATAAAAGAAAAAACTCTATTTTTTAGCTATTTATATTTAATATTTTATATAAAGCTATAAGTACTTTATAAATAGCTTAATAAGAATTTTTAAAAGAAATTTATTTGCTTTAGCAGCTTCCTAATTATATCTCTAGTTTTATTTATAAAGAAAGTAGATAGAGAATTCTAATTCTATATTAACTACTATATATTAAATAAAATTATAATAAAGAACTATTATTTACTACTACTAACTAAAGAACTACTAAGTAACTTAAAGAGAATATAATACTTTTCTAAGATTAATATTTTATAGGTTTTTAATAACTTTTGTATTAAAACTAGCTAAAAGTAGTTTATAGTATTTTAGACTTATTTTAGTTTATATAAAATACTAATAATACTATTTAAGTTAACAGGTACCTTTATAACTTTTTAATAGTATATAAATAATATTTTAGTTTATAGCTATACTTATGCTAAATATAAAGAATATTTTTATTTAATATTAAAAAGTCTACAAAAGGCAGGCCTACACGTAAAAGTGGAAAAATATAAGGTTTTTATAACTAAAACCTAATTTCTAGGTCTAATTATAGGCTGTAATGGTATTTATATAGATTTAAAAAAAATTAAAATAGTAGCTAGCTAAGTAATATTAATCTATATTATAGATATATAAGTATTTATTAGTTTTATAAACTTTTATTATTACTTTATATAAGATTTTTTTTATATTATTATTCTATGTGACGGTACTGCTTGCTCTGCTTGCTATAGACTATATAATATTATAACTAGCTATACTAGCTATAATCTAGCGTAGAGTCTAAAGTATAATTAGCTTACGCTTAAGCTATATACTACTTTATTTAAAGGCAAGCTCTCTTTATACCTCTTCTTTCTTTATCTTAGTGTAGCTGAAATAGAGCTAATTTATTCTATTAATCTATATTAATACTATAACGCGTGAAGACCAAGCCCGTTATTATATTATACTAAGATTAATTTAACTTAGCTGGATGATGGTGACATAATATTAAGGTTAAACTATATAATTAATCTAAGTATTTAATTTACTAATAACTGTATCTAGAAAATCAATTACACGACTACGCTGAGTTATTAGTTTATTAATTATATAATCTCTACTAAAAAGCTCTATAGTAGTAGGCAGTTGAAACTCTAAGTAATAGTCTATATAAGCCCTATAAGATAGGCCTTAAGAGTGACTTAGTAGGTAACTAGAAGACCTATAACAGTAGGTAATATATTTATTAGATTAGAAGAGAGCTATAAGAGCTCTAGTGAACCCCTTCTTTTATTATCTTCTCTATACTAGAGAAACTAACTCCTGTGAGCACCACTAGCTTATTTTCTCTCTACTAGAGAAACTAACTCCTATAAGCACTACTAGCTTATCTTTTTTATACTAGAGAATTAGCTAATTACTTCACCCTACTAAGAGCTAGAAGCTCTATATAAATATAAAAATAGATAGGTTAAAACCATAGGAAAGCTCTCTACGCTAGAGATAAGAGTTAATTTTAAGACAACAGCTACTAATAATAACTACACGCCTATTTTTAAGTTACTTAAGTATGCTATTACGCACTACCCTAATAACATAATTAGAGAAGACTATATTATTAAGAAGCTCTATATCTAGGCATGATATGATAAGAAACCTTTTATAGCTATTATTAAGAGTACTACCTAGAGAACTAACACCTATAAGCCTTAGGAAATAGAAATTATGCTTCCTATTCTAATGACTCTTAATTAAGTGATAATTGCTAGTAAGCTAGAGTATAGCTATCTTAAAGTATTCACATATTATAACCATGCTAATATACTAGGAAAAGCGCTTAACATGGCTGAAACTAAGCTTAATAAAGCTAGAGATAAGCTTACTAAGTTTTATTAGCTACTAAATAACACGCTTAAGCGCGTAGCGGATTAAGAGAATAAAATTAAAATACTAAGAGTACAGATAAAGAAATCTACGCATAATATATACTCTTTCCTCTCTGTAAAGGCTAGCCTAGTGTTATTATTAATATTAGTAAAGAAAACACGCTTTATAGCTTTGCTATAGACCCCTTAGAACTAGGCTAGCTATATCACTATAAGACCTAACAATAGTTCTAATATAGAAGATTTTAGTAACTAAACTTTTTAAGTATTACTTTATTTACCCGCCACTCTATTAGCTACGCTTACTGTAGGCAGCTATTAAAGTAATAGCTACTTAACACGATTTCTTAATCTACTAATACTTAAAGACAGTAAGGATATTATCTTTAATTAATAGAGAGATGTTTTAGAGAATAAGGTACGCATTAACTAAAACTAGTTTACTAAAGCTAGTAAGTAAGTTACTTAAGAGAACATTATTTCTTACATGCGTATATATACGGAGGGTCCTGTTAACTAGTACCTTTTAATATTTATACGTATAATAAAAGAGAGTAAGCAGCTAGTTAGCTACTAGTATATAGTAAATTACTTAAAGAAAATATATAGTAATTTATATAAGAGACTTAATGCTTACTGTAATTTCTAGAAGCTCTATCTTAGAGACTCTACTAACTTTACTATATTTTAAAGTAATTTCTTTTACCTAGCTTAAGAACACAGCCTGCCTATAAACTAATAGGTAGAAGAATTCTATAAGAAGCTTCCAGACGCTCTGCGTACGTAGATAGGTATCTACTAATAATAGTACTATAACTAGTATAATAAGTATATAGATTTAGCTTAAGACTTTACTAGAGAGCTAGCTCTCAGCACTAGAAAAGCTACTAATAAATTAATAAAAGAACTAGAAAGACTTAGCTACTACTAACTTAGTAGTTTTATCTAGAAATTAAGTACCTAACTCGCGTAGTAGTTACTATTATTTTATTAATACCTATTCTTAAGCTAGCTAGTTGCTATAATTATGGGAAACTTAGTTACTTTATAAAAAACTACTAACTACTTACTTAAGTTATAGCTAAAGTAATTAAGCTTATAGATACTAATAAAGAGCTCTATACACTCTAAGATACTAGTAATAATAAGGAGTTTTAGCTTGTTATAGAGAAACTATTAAGAGAAGACTCACTTTAAGGGAAGTTTTTTTTCTAAGGTTATTTTTTAAAGCTACTAACTAGTTTAACTTTTATTAACTATTATTTAGTAAACTAGCTTTTACCCTACTTTATTATATCTCTATTAGTAAACTAGCTATTAAGCTAAGCGGTTTTTTTAATACTAGAGCTAGTAATTTTATTCTAGTATACCTAAAGTACATACATGCTATTAAGAAAGGGCTTAAGATAAAAACTTACTAGATAAAATCTATCCCCCTAGCTAGCTATAATAACAGACTAAATAGATAAGTAAATAAGTACTTCTAGGCTAATCTAATACTAGATAACTACTATTTATTAATCTACTTTATTTTTTATAATATTAGCTGCTATGACTTTATGATTAGCTGTAAGCTATTTAAAAATATAGGTATATTAATTAACTATAAGAAGTAAGCGCTTAAATGGCTAGATAATAAGCTAATTAACTATAAGCATAATATTATTATTTTAACGTAAAATTTATTAACTAAAATTAATCTCTTACACTAAGCTAATGCTGACTGATGTGATAAGTTAATAAATATAATAATTTTATAACACACCTATAAGCTACTCTAGCGCTTATTTTAATATATTATATATTAAAAGAATTTTAAAAAGATAGAAAAGTAACTTTACCTATAATAGTAGCTAGAGTTAAATAAGTAAACTATTTATTTTCAGCCTATCTTACGCGAAGACCTCTTTAAGGTAGGCTTTAAAATTAATACTATAAAAGCTATTACCTTTATAATATACGTATAGTAAAAGGAAACTATACTAGAGTATACCAGCATCTATAAAATAGATAAGCTTATTTAGAACTGTAGGGACTTTATAAAGAAGTCTTCCTCTTAAGGCCTTAAAAACTCTTTAGTAAAATCTTTGCTAGAAGGGCCCTATTAATTAAATAAGAACCTTATAGAAAAAGAGAAACTTTAATAGCTTATTAAGTAAAAACTATCTTACTTTAGTTATACTAGCGTGACTTAGGCTTACTTTTTAAAGAAAAACTTAAACATATTACTCCTGCATTACGAAGGTATTAACTATAATATTAAACTAATAGCTAAGAATATACTAATATTAAGTTTACTATATAGTATGTCTCTTAAGTAGCTATAGCTTATTAAGATCTATTTAAATAATTATCTTAAATAAGGAGTTATCACTTATAGTGACGCTTTATATACTTTTTTAGTACTATTTATTAAAAAGCCTAAAAGAGAGTAGTACTTTTATATTAACTATTATAAGCTTAATACTATTATAAAGAAAGATGCTTATCTAATTCTGTTAATTTAGAAGACTCTTATCTACCTAGCACGTATAAGAGTATTCACTAAGCTTAATATATAATAGGCCTTTTATTATATACGTCTAAATAAGGACATAAAGAACCTAATTATGTTTTATATTTAATATAGGAATTATAAATATTATGTGCTACTATTTAGTCTTTATAATAGCCCTACTATATTCTAGTACTATATTAATAAAGTACTTTATAGCCTACTAGATAACTTCTATACTACTTACCTTAATAATATTCTAATTTACTCTAAAGACTTGCTATAGTATAAGGAGTATATTGTTTAGATACTAAGATATCTTTAAGATATAAGTCTTTAAATAGATATTAAGAAAAGTAAGTTTACTATTACTAGAATAAAGTTTCTAGGCCTTATTATTAGCATAAAAGGGATTTAAAAGGACCTTAAGAAAGTTACTACTATATAAGAATAGCCAGTATCTATGTTAGTTAAAAGCCTATAATTCTTTCTAAGATTCTGTAATTTCTATAGAGCTTTTCTAAAAAACTATAGACATATTATTTAATCGCTTACTAAGCTACTTAAAAAGGGTGTATAGTATACCTTTAGTAAATATAAGCTAGTAGTCTTCTAGTAAGCTAAAGATTTAATACTATTAGATAATATTTTAGTTTACTACTTATTTTATTACTAGACGCGTATAGAGACAGACGTAAGTAATAGAGTTATTATAAAAATACTATTATAACTTTAAGAGAATAATCTTTAGTAATCTGTAGTTTTTTACTCTAAGACTATAAGCAAGCCCTAAATAAACTATAATATATATAATAAAAAGATATTAGCTATAATCTATAGCCTCTAAGAATAGCACTTACAGCTTATAGGTTTATAAATTATAGAGTTATTTAATACTCTAATTAACTACTACGTGCTAAAGTACTTCTTTATAAAGTAAAAGCTTACTCTCCACTAAATATACTAAGTAATAAGTATAGTAAACTATTATTTAATGTTTATTTATTATTTTAGTATAATTAACATAGTAGCTGACGTACTCTCGTGTAAGTAAAAAAAACTAAAAATCTAAAAAAATAAAAATAAAGCAGCCTAAACACGTGTTTTTTTTTTAGTAGAGTAAATTAATATTAGCTTTATTAAAACCGTAAGTAATAACTTAGCTACGTTATTAATAAGAGGTATACTAGCTATTAATATAATTAAAATAGCTATTATTAATACTTTTATAATTTTACTTTCTCTAAACGACTCTTACTTACTAATTAATTATATTATTAAGGTGAATTATAGTTATGAGAGTTTATAGCTATTCTAAGAGTACACTTTTTCTAATAACTATCTAGTATAGAAACTTAGCTAGAGCCTTTTTATATACTATAGTAAGCTAATAGTTTCTACTATACACTTCTTAAAAATCTACCTTATTTAAGCTATTTATGCTATCTAGGTGATTATTTATCTAAGTAAGAAAAAAATAAATAAGCTATTTCACGACCGCTACTACTAGAGCTACATAGGCAAAAATATAGATAATTATATAGCTATATATAAAGCTTATAAATAAAGCCACATATCTTATAATAAGATTCTAGACTTATTTAAATTACTATTAATCTCTAAGTGAGTATGGTGAGATGTCTCTATAAACTTTAAGTCCTTCTCTCTAAATAAAAAAGAATATAACTGTATTTTTGTTATTATAAACTAGTTAAGTAAATACTATTTCTTATTATTTTATTATAAGATAACTACAGCTACTTAGGTAGCTAATATATACTATTATTATATCTAGTAAGTATTTAGTCTATTTAGGTTAATAGTCTCTAACTGCGGTCCTTAGTTCATCTTAGCATTTATAAATAAGCTATATTAACTAATAGGAATTAAGTAAAAGCTCTTAACACTATATTACCTCTAAACTAATAGGAATACTAAGATTTTAAACTAGTATATTAACCAGCGCCTATGTTTATTTATTAACTATTATTAAAATAACTAGTTAGACCTGCTGCCCTGTATGGACTAGACTTAAGTAATTCTATTACATAAGACTATAGGCTTATTACTCTATTAAATTGAGTTTAGCCACTAGCTAATCTATTACTAGAACTAGGAGAAACGTATAAAGATATCTACTATAGTTTATAAATAGATATTTCATAAGGAAGCGCAGAGCTACGCTAAAGCTTAATATAATATAATAAAACTAGCTATAAAGATAGCTTAATAAGAAATTACTTAAGTATAAGAGTAATAGACTTAATAGGCTAATAAGAAGCACCGTAAGCTAGACTTCTCTATAGGAGATAAGATATACATTATACCTAAAAGCTTCACTACTAGCTAATCTAGCTAGAAGCTTAACCAGTAAATGTACAGACCCTATCCTATTATAGGCATAAAAGAATACTTCTATTACCTTAAGCTGCCGCTATATATGCGTATGCTTAATATCTTTTATATAGACTATCTATAAAAAACTTCTACTTACCTACTGCCTGGCTAAATTAAACTTAAGGAACTGCCTATTGAGATTAACGGGCATCTTAAGTAGCTAGTATAGGAAATCCTTAATAGCTGTTTATTCTATAGCTGACTATAGTATAAAGTATTCTAGCTAGCTTATAACCTAGATTTTATCTAGTATAACGCCTAAGGCTTTATAAACGCCCTATATAAGGTAAGAGACTACTATAAGGCCTATCCAGAGAAAGCAGAACTGTCAGCACAACTAGACGCCTAGTTAAAAGCATACAAAGTAGAAAAAAACCTGAAAGTAATAGAGAAGAATAATAAGACGGCTTTAAAAATAAGAGTAGTATAAAGACTAGTAAGAAAGAGATTATAACCTAGAGACTTAAAAACAAGCCTCCTTTAGAGAGGGGATAATATAACAATACTGCTCACTCTACTTACTATAAGCTATATAATATTATAACTGGCTATGCTAGCTATAATCTAGCGTAGAGCTTAGAGCATAGCTAGCTTATGCTTAAGCTATACACTATCCTATTTAGAGGTAAGCCCCCTTTATATCTCTTCTCTCTCTATCTTAGTGTAGCTAAAATAGAGCTAACTTATTCTATTAATCTGTATTAATACTATAACGTGTAAAGACTAAGCCTGTTATTACATTCTACTAATCCACTTAACACGAAAAAATATACTATTTAATTAGAATAATAGTTATAAGAAAGTTTTTTAGAAATTAAAAATAGTATTTACTATAGTACCTATTTTAGTACTATTTAACTAAGAAAAAAAAAGTTATTATTAAAATAAATACTTCTAACTACGTCTCTATAAAAATACTATTATAATATAAAAATAATAGTATTTTATAGTCTGTTATTTTTTTTTAAAAAAGTACTTAATAATAGAGTATAATTATAAGATCTATAATAAGAAACTATTAATAATTATTTATTACTTTAAAGAATAGCAGCTGGAACTTAAAGAATGTGTTTTACTAATTATAATAATTACAAACTAGTATAATTTAGAGTATTTTATAATAATAAAGTTATTAAACTATTATTAAGTCAACTAGTTTGAATTTTTATTTTATTTTAACTTTAAAATTATATACTATTTTAGAAAGTAAAACGTGAAGTTAAATTCTTTAACTAGAAAATTAGCTAATTTATTATAAAAAAAAAGGATAAAAGACTCTACTACTAAAACTAAATTATTTTAAAATAAAAAAACTTAGAATTACTTTTAGCTACTACCTTACCTGTTATAATTAATTATAAGAAAAAATTAGTTTATTTTTTTAACTTGTTAGAGACTTCTGCTTGTAAAATTATTATAATAATTTATAACTAGCTTTACTAATATACTATTAAACTATTATTATTTATTAAATTTATTTCTATTTTTATTTTTACTATTACTACTACTAGATTTACTATTACTTTAAAATTTAAATAAACTAAAAACCTGCTACTACTAAGAATTTAGACTCTATTTTAAAAAAAACTACTATACTAATTCTATAATTAACTTTATACTAATTAACTTATAAAATAGAAATTATAAGAATAAATACCTAACACTAGCTAAGTATGTTAAAATAAATAAATATTTATAATATAGAAAAACGCTCTATATACTTAATATAAATAAGCTAAAAGTTAAACTACTTTATTTCTATTATAAGAGCTCTATTACTAGCTATATAAGCTATAATAAAATATATAAATTACTATTTTATAAGTACTATTAGCTTTATATATATAACTTTATTATCTATTAGCTCTATAAGTACTATATCTATTCTAGACTATATTTAAAAAAACGTGTTTATAAACTTTATTATTTATTTACTACTAAGTAGCTATTATAATACTATAATGACTATAACTTACTATTTAATAAAAATAAAGTACTTAATTTTCTACTAAATATATTATAATACTAAAGATATTATTTATTTATTTTTAATATATGTATAAAAGCTCTACAGCTTACTAAATTCTATTTTTTTTAACTATAAACTTTAGTTTATCTCTAAATTCTAAAAGTATTTAAATTATTAACTAAAGATTATAATCCTGCTATTAACTACGTACTATCTTGAAACTAATAGCTAATTAGAATAAACTAATATAGTTTTTAAGTAGTATTTATAATTATATATTAGCTATTTATAAAATAACTAGTTTAAATAACTACTACTAGCTAAGTTTACTCTAAATTCTATTTACTTAAAAAATACTATTATTTCTTTATTTTTTGTAAATTATGGTTTCTATTTAAGAGTTAGATTTAAACTATTAACTACTACCTACTCTATATAAGACTAAAACTCTAAGAAGTTTATAGCTAAAGTATAAAAGATTATAAACTATTTATATACTAAACTATTAACTATATAAGCTTATTATAAAAATTAAGTAAATATATACTATTATTCTATTTATTTATTTTATAGAAGAGATTCTATATAGCTGAATGCCCAAAATATTAAGACCTTACACTTTATAAAGAAACTAAATTAAAAAAATCTAGGCTTATTTTAAGTTATAAAGATTATATTACTATATATTTATTATTTTAAACTACTAGATAGACTTTGCCTTTTTAATGTATTTTATATTAACTTATTTTATTTTATTATAAATAATTTATTATTTTACTAGCAGATACTACCTCCTCTACTAATAAAAATTAATAGTAAGTAAAAGTAGTTTATTAAAGAGATTATTAACTTTTATTAGAACTACTATAACTATAATAGCAACCTATAACTAAAATATATAGTTAAATAAACTAGATATAACAAGTTAACTAAAATTTCTACTTATTAAATAAAGAATACTGTAAATATAATTTAGGTATTTTATTAATAGTATTTTAAAAAGCTTAGTTTTTAAAGCAATTATAAAACTACAGCTGTAAAAAAAAAGTATTATTATAATATAGTCTTATAAAGACTATTATTCTTAAGCTAATTTAAATTAAATATTATATAAAGCTTTTATATAAACTATACGAGCTCTTTTACTTTTGAAACTTTATATATTCTATTTATAGCTTTTATATATAGCTCTGTAAGCTACGTTTTATAATTTATTTTATACTATATATTATTATTATAGTTACTAACCTTGTTTATACTTTGTTATTTTCTAATAATAAGCAATTTTTTTAGCTCTTTTTTTTATTATAGCTTTTTAATTTAGATTTTATTAATATTTATTTTATTATAAGCCTATTCTTATTATATTAACGTCTTTTTTTATAGTTATTATTTAATTCTTTTTATGTTTTAATTTGTGTTTATACTATTAATTATTAATACATACAGTAAATTCTATAAAGACATAAAAATTATTTAATTAATTTTTTTTTTGCTATTTTATTCTTAACTTAACTTTTAAGTTTAGTATAATAAGCTACTATTAATAGCATGTTATTTTAGTTAATTTATAACTATAATTAACGAAATTTCGTAGTAAATACTAAAACTAATTTTGTTTACTTAAGGTTTTATATTTTACGTTTTATAGTACGCTTTTTGTTAATTTCTTTAAAGACTATAATTATCTAGGTTTTAAAATTATTATAACTTCTAAAAACTACTTTTATTTTATTAGTTATATTAGTTTCTTTAGTTTTCTTATTTATATAATTCTTAGTTAAAGGCTTAAACTAATTTATAGCTCTATTTTTTATATTTATACTAGTTATAAGAATCCTATTTTAATTTTTAGAAAAAGTGTTTTTATTAAAGTAGGTGTATATTTTCATTTCTGTTAAACCTTCTTAATAATTATACTTTAATACTAGATATATATACTCTTGTATTAGCTTAGTTTTTTAACTTTATAATTATTTATTATAGCTCTATAATCTGTGCCTGTTATTACTATATAATTTAGGCTATAAATAATATTAGTATTAGAACTAAACTACTTAAACTTACTATTATTATATATTATTTATATACTTTATAAATACTTATAGTATTACAGTTTATATATAAGTTCTTAAAGTTATTTTAGTAAAGTATTTATTAAAAGACTCTACTTTAACTTTTATATATCTAAAGTTATTATATATAGTAAATATACGTAGCCTTTATTACTACACTATAAAAATAATATATAAGTTTCTTTAATATAGTAAGTATAGATATAACTTATATTAAAGCTTTAATAAGTTTATAAAATCATATAATAACTTACTTACATAATTATTTTAATAATATAAAAATATAATAAGGTAATAGTCTAACTAATTTATTATATAACAAATTTTAGAGAGTTGCTTTGAAATAAGAAAATAAATATAAAAAAGAAAACTATTTAAAAGCTAAAGGGGACGCTCTTTATATAATAAATTCTTTACTTATAATTTATTTAATAATAAGCTCTAATAAGTGTACTAAGATTTTATTACTATTTATTATATTTATCTATTATCTAACTATAGCACGTAAGATATTACGTATTCTTTTTATTATTAAATCTATTAATTATTTTAATAATATTAGCTAGAAGTTTTCTCTTTCATTTTTTTTAAAGTGTTTATTTTGTTTTTTATTTAGTATTAAGTTCTTACACATGTTTTTTTTACTAATAGCTAATAATTCTTTTTTAGTTAGTTTACTATTTTTTATTTATAATTATTATTTATAATAAACTCTTGCTTATTACTAACTATAATATTATTATCTTTTTTTTTTTTATTAAAAATTGTTATAACCTTAGAAAAGAGCGCTGTAAGACGTAAGATATAAAAAAAAAAGCTAAAAAACAGTTAGTAATAGTAATAAAATAAAGAAAAACATTATACTTACAAAGCTAAATAGTAAAGGTAATAAAGGTAATAGAAATAATAGTATAATAATAATAAACTATAAAAAGTTAGTAAATAAATTTGTAAAAAAAAAAATTGTATACTTATAGATAAATAGTAAAGTAGTAGTAAAAGTAAAAAAGTAAAAAAAAGTAGCAAAAATAACATAAACTTAATAAGAATAAAAGTAAGTAATAGTAGTAGTAGTAGTAGTAATAAAAAAAAGCTACTATTATAAAAAAAGTAGTAGACTTTTTTACTACTATAATAGTATTTACTATAACTACTATTAAAGTAGCTAGTAATTACTATATAAGTAGTAAAAAAACTACTACTAAAAGTATAAAAAATATAGAAAATAAAAGTAAGAGTTTTAAATTATTAAGTAAAAGTAGTTTCTAAGTTTATTAACTAAGTTAAAAACTATTAGTAACTATAAAAGAATTATAAAGTAAAACTATAAGAAAAACTATAAAAAAAATTTAAAAAAAACTATAAAAGTAAAAAAAACTATAAAAGTAAAAAAAACTATAACTTATTAACTAAATTATATACTTAAAAACTTCTATAAAGAAAAGGCTAAAAAATAAACTTTTAATAAAAAAAGCAAGTAGTAAAAATAATAGTAATAGTAGTAAAAATAATAGTAATAGTAGTAAAATAAAAAGTAATAATAGTAGTAAGAAAAGTAGTAATAGTAAAAAAAAAAAAAAAGCAAAAATTATAAGTATTAACTAAAAATAAAAATTGTAAAATAACTATTTATACTATTATTACTATAATAGTAGCTATAGCAGCTATAATATTATACTACTATTAGTAACTATAAAAAATAGTAAAAAGTATTTATAAAATAGTAGTAAAAGTAGTAACTAAGTAGTAAATAGTAGCTAAACTATATAACTATTAGAAACTATAAAAAAAATACTTATAAAACTAAAAATAATAATAAATAAACTAAAGTTAATAAAACCATAGCTAAAAAAAAAAAGCACTATAAAACTATTAGTAGCTTTATTTATAACTAAAATATAAAATAAAAATATTTAAAATAAAAAATAAAAAAGTTATAAAAAAAAGTAAAAAAAAAAGTATTACTAAAAAAGTTACAACTAAAACTATAAGTAAAATAGTAAGTAAAAAAAAAGAAAAAGCTATTAATTATATTAAATTTAAAAAAAAATATAGTTTTATATAAATAACTATTATAAGTAGTTAAGTAACTATAGGCCTATAAAGTAAAATTATAATAAATAATAGTAATATAATTTAATAGTAGAGTAAAGAAAATAGTAAGTATAAATAATAAAAATAGTAAATAGTAGTAAAAGTAACAGTAAATTAAAAAAGCTAGTAAAAAAAAAAAAAGTAAAGTAGTAAAAGTATATAGTAATATAAAACTATAATAAGTAAATATACTTAATATAAATAATAGAACTATAAATAGTAGTAAATAATAGTATAAAAAAAAAATTGGAATAAAAGTAACACAAAATATAGTAACATAAAGCTAACTATAAGTAAAAATAAATTACTATAAATCTACTTTTAGTAATAAAAAGAAATTAACTCTATAACTTATTTATAGTAATAGCAAAAAATAAACAAATTAGAAACTAAGTTCAAAATATAATAAAAAGTAGTTTTTTTTTTTATAAAATATAACTTAATTTACAAAATTAAATAGTTTTTATTTTAAAAGTTATTAAATAAAATATAAGCCTTTAAATAATGGTAAGTAATATATAAAATAACTAAGTAAGTACTATTATAAAAGCTAACTTTTAAATAGAAATATTATATAAAAATAATAAGTATACTAACTTTCAGCTATAAATAAAATAGTAAAAAACTAAGTAGCTTAAATAAATAAAGTAGCTTTATAAAAAAAATATCTTAATTTATAAAATCTTTAATTTCTATTATATTATAAAAATAGAGCTTTTTAACTTTACTTAGTAAACTAATAAAAAAAATATAACTAATAATAGTAATATTATTATTTTATATAGTAAAAGTTATATAGCCTTAAAGTACTTACTAATTTAGTAGTATATAGTAAAGTAAATTTAAAAAGTAAATATAAAAGTAAAACTTATCTACATAATAAAATATAAAAAGCTATAAAAAAAGTCATAAATTTGTTTATTTATAGTATAGTAAAAAATTATAGTTAAATTATAAACTATATATTAGCTTTATTACTATAAACTTATATATTTTACTATAAATAAAAAATAGTTAATAATAGCTAAATAAATAACTATTATAAATAAGTATTAATAATTATAAGCTACTAACTATATTAAATTATAAAAAGAATTTACATATAATTACTATTAAAAAGTATAAAAAAAAATTAACGTTTTATAATACATAGTAAATAGCTTTAAAATAATAATAGTACTATATTAGTACTTTATTTTAAATAATAAAAATAGTATTATAAAGTAAAATACTTTAATTTAAATTAAAACTTATAAAACAAATAAACTTATTTATAATATTAAGTAGAATTTAAAAACAAAAATATATAATACATTTACTTAGTAAAAGTAAAGTTATAATACTAAAAAAAGTAATATAAAGTATAACTTTTTTATTATGGACTGTAATAATGAGGAAACTACAGACAGAAAGGCGTTACTATTAAAGACATAATATAAGAATATATATAAGTAGTATTAGAGAGTAGAAGTAAATTAGTAAAGATTGAACTTATAAATAAGATTACTCTAAAGTAAGTTTAAGTTCTATAGAGAATAATATCTAAAGTAAATCAGATAACTAACTATAACAGAGCATAAAAAAAATAAGTGCTAATAAAAAAAATAAGTTTAGATATAAACTAAAACTAAACTTATTTTCCTTTATCTTTTTTAGTAGTATTTAATATACTTCTAATTAGTATATAATATACGCACGGAGGATTTACTATAAGTATAAAATATTAGATAGCTTATAGTTACTTTTATTTCTTTATAGTTACTCTAAAATTAAGATTTATATTTTAAGTAAAATAGTTTAATACTATCCTATTAAATCTTAACTTATTATATTACTTTTTTTTATTTTAACTAAGTTTAATTAATCTCTACTAAGTCTAACGAGTTCTCTAATCTAGAAATAAGAGAACTAATTAATATTATATAATTAGTTAAATAACTAGTTACTAGTATAACATTACGTTAGTAAGTTAGTAACCTGTAATATTATAATTACTATCTTAAAAAAGTAAAAAAAGCTATTAGATAGATTCTAATACTATATTATTTAAATAAGGTCTATAATAACTTACTATAAAGATAAATAAAAACTTTATTCATTAGAAGAAAGTAGTAGTGAAGAAGAAATTATAATAGAATCTTTATCTACAACTAGAAGTACATTAAGAGAATAAAAGAGTATATAATAAATTATCTAAGAATAAAGAGTAGCTATTATAAAGTTATATAATACTTTAGTTAACCTATAATAATAAGTAGTAATAGGAAAAACTATAAAAAAAAAACAGCCAAAATACAGCCTTCTATAAAGTTTAATAATAATAGAAATAAACTTAAGATCTTTATAGTAGCTATAAACCTTTATTATTAATTTAATTAAGTATTATTTATAATAGACTAAGATTAGATTTTAGTGGCTAGTACAAACATAATAAAAAAAGCTATAAGATAGTTTAAACTATTTACTAGGAATTATTTAGGAAATAGAAACTTTAATCTAAGAATAGTAGAACTTATAAACTATAACAGCAATATATAATAAGCCTTTAAGGATTATAAAAGTTTTAAAATAGAAATAATTATAGTCTTTAGAGAAATTAATAAAGAAATAGAGATAATTTAAAAGCTTTAATAACTTAAATAGTAAACATTAACAGCTAATTACATAATAGAGTTTAAATAAATCTAATTATAACTTAATTAGATAAACTAACTATTAGTAATAATATACTATAAAGGACTAAAAAATAGAATTAAAGATAAAATCTTTAGAGATAAATAACTAAGTATACTACTCAGAATTATTAAACAAGCAGTAATTATTAATAATTATTAGTATTAATAAGAGTAAGAAAAGAAAATATGTAAAAAACTAGTAATTTATATACCTAAGAGAAATAGAAAGGATATTTAAACATATAATAAAATAAACATTAACTATAATAAGGTATTTATTAATAAATAGTAAGGAAAGTAAGCTAGAGAATGAATAAAATACTATACACAAAAAGCTTATCTAGAATATAGAAAATAAAAACATTTCGTTAAAGACTATAAATAGTAATAAATAGATATTAAGAGAGCTTATGTTTAGATTAAGGTACTAAAAGAAATTAAAATAACTATAGTCTAAATAAAGTAAGTATAAGACTAGATTACTAAGAAAGCTATTATATAAAGAACTAAGAAAAATAATATTAGATATAGAGAAGTCACACTCACCTTAGAATAGAATATAAAATATTATATTAGTAAGTAAAGAATTATTTAACAGAACTAACTAATAATATAACTCTTATAATATAAGAAATAGTAATATAATAACATAACACTGAGAGCTAAGAAGATATATAAAGATTTTATAAGATTATAGAACAGAAAAGAGGACTCTTTAAGAAAGAAAATCAGAAATTCAGATAATAAAAAAATTATAAAATAGAAGATAGAAAGGAACTTATATTTATAATAATTATACAGCGCGTATACTAAGAATACTATTAAATATATAAATTAAAGTACTACTTAAAAGAATACTATGTTACTAAACACTAGAAAGTTATTCTAAGAGACGGAATATATAAGTACTGGTAAGTGTTATAGTTAATAGAAAATAAAAAATATAAAGAATTAACAGAATAAGAGTTAACTATATAGATAAATAAAATTTATTAATAAATATTTATACTAGTTATGACTTATGTAATATACTATTACCCTATTAGATATTTAGAACTAGGATAAGATTAGAATAAAAAGGAAGAAATAGCCCTTCTACTAACTTTATAAATACAAGATAATAATATCGTGAATAGAATAATAAAAAAGAAATACTAGATATATGCAGTATTAGACTATATAGGAATAGACTATAAATAGAATAAACATGCCATACATGTCAAAGGACTAAGGATAAAGAAAATATTATAATAATTAATAAGTAAGAAAAAATTTAACTTATAACAAGAATTAGTTTATATAGACTTAGAAGATAAGTTATAGGATTTAAATATAAATAAACATAAATAGCTGTTATAGGATAAATACTAGCTAGAATATTAATTATACTAAGCTAAACACTGCTAGAAGAGATAGTTAGTTATAAAATTACATAAAAAACTCACATATCAAGAATATTTCCTAGAATAGAAATGTGAGGATTATAGAGAATAAGTAAAAAATATATATAAAATACTTAATAAGAAAGCATGTTAACTCTAGAAATACCTAATTTATAAACCTAAGAAAGAAATACTAAAGAAATGACTACCACTTAAGAGTTAATTATATATAAAAAACTAGAAAACTAGTAAACTATAACTAAGCTATTAAAGAACTAAGAAAAGATTAGAAAAAACATATTAATTATATACACACAATTAAATTAAAGGAAACATGAAAATAAGCTATACGTAAATATATATATTAATAGTAATAAAATACTAGCACTTATAAATAGTAGGGCTAGTAAAACACTAATATTAAATAAGTAGATATAGAAATACTAGATACTAATTAGAGTTTTAAATAAACCTATATAAATAAAACATATAGATAATAGTCTAATAATATTTAAAAAAAAGTCTAATTAATCTTAAAATAAAGAATATAACTATCTAGGTAGCAGGTTACAGAGATAACTACTATATAAAAATTATAAATTTAGGTAGTAAAGATTTTATCTTAGGATAAAATTAGCTAGCATAATAGAATCTAACTATTAATTAGAAAAGAAAAACCATAGGAATCAGGAACAACTACCACGGATAGTAATAATAAGTAATAATTTAGGTAAAAATAATAATACTTCATAAAAACAGATTTATTATACCAAAGAAATATTAAGAAGAATTTAGAGAATAGTTCTTTAAGAAAGCTAAAAACTAATTACTAAAATACTAAGACTAGAACTATTATAATAATGGGCTCGGTCTTCACGCGTTATAGTATTAATACAGATTAATAAGATAAGTAGGCTCTATTTTAGCTATATTAAGATAAAGAGAGAAGAAGTATAAAAGGGGCTCGCCTCTAAATAGGGTAGTGTATAGCCTAAATATAAGCTAGTTATACTCTAAGCTCTATACTAGATTATAGCTAGCATAGCTAGTTATAATATTATATAGCTTATAGTAAGTAGAGTAAGCAGCACTGTTATATTACCCCCTCTTTAAAGAAAGCTTGTTTTTAAGTCTTTAGATTATAGTCTTCTCCTTGCTAGTCTCTGTACCACTCTTGTTTTTAAAGCTGTCTTATTATCTTTCTCTATTACTTCTAGATTCTTCTCTGCTTTATATGCTTTTAACTAGGCGTCTAGTCGTGCCGGTAGTCCTGTTTTCTTTAGATAGGTCTTATAATAGTCTCTTACCTTATATAAGGCGCCTATAAAGCCTTAGGCGTTATATTAGGTAGAATCTAAGTTATAAGCTAGCCAGAATGCTTTATACTATAGTCAGTTATGGAATAGGCGGCTATTAAGGATTTCCTATACTAGCCACTTAAGATACCTGTTAATCTTAATAGGCGGTTCCTTAAGTTTAATTTAGCTAAATAATAGGTAAGTAAAAGTCTTTTATAAGTAGTTTATATAAAAGATATTAAGCATACGTATATATAGCGGCAGCTTAAGGTAATAGGAGTATTTCTTTATGTCTATAATAGAATAAGGTCTATATATCTGCTAGTTAAGCTTCTAGCTAGATTAGCTAGTAGTAAAGTCTTTAGGTATAACGTATACCTCATTTCCTGTAGAGAAGTCTAGCTTATAGTGCTTCTTATTAGCCTATTAAGCCTATTACTCTTATACTTAAGTAATTTCTTATTAAGCTATTTTTATAGCTAGTTTTATTACATTATATTAAGCTTTAGCGTAGCTCTATGCTTCCTCACGAGATATCTATTTATAAATTATAGTAAATATCTTTATATATTTCTCTTAGTCCTAGTAATAGATTAGCTGGTGGCTAAACTCAATTTAATAAAATAATAAGTCTATAGTCTTATATAATAGAATTGCTTAAGTCTAGTCTATATAGGGTAGTAGGTTTAACTAGTTATTTTAATAATAATTAACGAATAAGCGTAGGTGCTGGTTAATATACTAGTTTAAAACCTTAGTATTTCTATTAATTTAAGGGTGATATAGCATTAAGAGCTTTTACTTAATTTCTATTAGTTAATATAACTTATCTATAAATGCTGAGATGAACTAAGGACTGCGGTTAGAAACTATTAATCTAAGCAAATTAAATACTTACTAGATATAATAATAGTACATATTAGCTACTTAAGTAGCTGTAGTTATTTTATAGTAAGATAGTAAGAAATAGTACTTACTTAACTAATTCATAATAATAAAAGCATAGTTATATTCTTTCTTATTTAAAGGGAAGAACTTAAAGTCTATAGAGATATTTTACTATACTTGCTTAAGAATTAGCAGTAATTTAAGTAAGCTTAAGGTCTTATTATAAGATATATAACTCTATCTATAAGCTTTATATATAGCTATATAGTTATCTATATCTTTATCTATATAGCTTTAGTAGTAGTGGTTATGAAGTAGCTTATTTATTTTTCTCTTACTTAAGTAAGTAGTCACCTAAATAGTATAAATAGCTTAAATAAGATAGGTTTTTAAGAAGTGTATAGTAGAGACTATTAGCTTATTATAGTATATAAAAAAACTCTAGCTAAGTTTTTATGCTAAGTAGTTACTAGAGAGGGTGTGCTCTTAGAATAGCTATAAGCTCTTATAACTATAATTTACCTCAATAATACAATCGATTAGTAAGTGAAGGTCGTTTAGAAAAGATAAGGCTATAAAAATATTAGTAATAGCTACTTTAATTATATTAATAGCTAGTATACTTTTTACTAATAGCGTAGCTAGGTTATTACTTATAGTTTTAATAAAGCTAATGTTAATTTACTCTGCTAAAAGAAAGGCACGTGTTCAGGCTACTTTATTTTTATTTTTTTAGGTCTTTAGTTTCTCTTACTTATATAAGAGCGTGTTAGCTACTATATTAGCTATACTAAAGTAATAAGTAAATATTAGGTAATAGTTTACTATATTTATTATCTAGTATATCTAGTAGAAAGTAAGCTCTCACTTTATAGAGAAATACTCTAGCGTATAGTGGTTAATTAGGGTACTAAATAACTTTATAGTCTACAAGCCTATAAGCTATAAGCGCTATTCTTAGAGACTATAGATTATAGCTAATATTTTTTTATTATATATATTATAGTTTATCTAGGGCTTACTTATAGTCTTAGAATAGAAAATTATAAGTTACTAAAAGCTATCCTCTTAAAGCTATAATAGCACTTTTATAATAATCTTATTACTTATATCTATCTTTATACGCGTCTGGTAGTAGGACAAGTAGTAAACTAAAATATTATCTAATAGTATTAGATTTTTAGCTTACTAAAAGGCTATTAGCTTATATTTACTAAAAATATACTATACACCCTTCTTAAGCAGCTTAGTAAGTAATTAAATAATATATCTATAGTCTTTTAGGAAAGCTCTATAGAAATTATAGAATTCTAGAAAAGATTATAGGCTTTTAACTAATATAGGTACTAGTTATTCCTATATAGTAGTAACTTTCTCAGGATCCTTTTAGATCCCTTCTATACTAATAATAAGGCTTAGGAACTTTATTCTAGTAATAGTAAACTTACTTTTCTTAATATCTATTTAGAGACTTACGTTTTAAAAATATCTTAGTATTTAAGTAATATACTCCTTATACTATAGCAGGTCTTCAGAGTAAATTAGAATATTATTAAGGTAAATAGTATAAAAGTTATTTAATAGACTATAAAACACTTTATTAATATAGTGCTGAAATGTAGTAGGGCTATTACAGAGACTAAATAGTAGTATATAATACTTATAATTTCTATACTAAGTATAGAACATAGTTAGGTTCTCTATATTCTTATTTAAACGTATATAATAAAAGACCTGTTATATATTAAGCTTAGTGAATACTTTTATACGTACTAGGTAGATAAAAGTCTCCTAAATTAGCAAGATCAGATAGGTATTTTTTTTTATAATAGTATTAAGCTTATAGTAGTTAATACAAAAGCGCTATTCTCTTTTAGGCTTTTTAGTAAATAGTACTAAAAAAGTATATAAAGCATTACTATAAGTAATAACTTCTTATCTAAAATAGTTATTTAAATAAGTCTTAATAAGCTATAGTTACTTAAGAAACATGCTATATAGTAGACTTAATATTAGTATATTCTTAGTTATTAGTTTAATATTATAGTTAATACCTTCGCGATGTGGGGGTAATATGTTTGAGTTTTTTTTTAAAAAATAGACCTAAGTTACGCCGGCGTAGCTAGGGTGAAATAGTTTCTACTTAATAAGCTATTAAAGTTCCTTTTTTTTTTATAAGGTTCTTATTTAATTAATAGGGCCCTTCTAGTAAAGGTTTTACTAAGAAGTCTTTAGGGCTTTAAAAGGAAGACTTTCTTATAAGGTTCCTATAGTTTTAGATAAGCTTATCTACTTTATAGACACTAGTATACTCTAGTATAGTTTCTTTCTATTATATATATATTATAAAAGTAATAGTTTTTATAGTATTAATTTTAAGGCCTGCCTTAGAGAGGTTTTTGTGTAAGATAAATTAAAAATAAAAAGTTTACTTATTTAGTTCTAGCTACTGTTATAGGTAAAGCTACTCTTTTATTTTTCTAAAGTTTTTTTAGTATATAATACGTTAGGATAAGCGCTAGAGTGGCTTATAGATATGCTATAAAATTACTATATTTATCAGCTTATTACGTCAGTTAGTATTAGCTTAATATAAAAAGTTAATTTTAGTTAATAGGTTTTGTATTAGAATAATAATGTTATACTTATAGTTAATTAGCTTATTATCTAGCTATTTAAGCGCTTACTTCTTATAGTTAATTAATATACCTATATCTTTAAACAGCTTACGGCTAATTATAAGGTCATAGCGGCTAATATTATAAAAAATAAAGTAGATTAATAAATAGTAATTATCTAGTACTAGATTAGCCTAAAAGTACTTATTTACTTATTTATTTAGTCTATTATTATAGCTAGCTAGGGGGATAGATTCTATTTAATAAGTTTTTATTTTAAGCCCTTTCTTAATAGCGCGTATGTGCTTTAGGTGTATTAGAATAAAACTATTAGCTTTAGTATTAAAAAAGCTACTTAGCTTAATAGCTAGTTTATTAGTAGAGATATAATAGAACAGAGTAAAAGCCAGTCCGCTAAATAGTAGTTAATAAGAGTTAAACTAATTAGTAGCTTTAGAAAGTAACTCTAGAAAAAAAACTTCCTCTAGGGTAAGTTTTTCTCTAATAGTTTCTCTATAGTAAGCTAAAACTTCTTATTATTACTAATATCCTAAAGCGTATAAAGCTCTTTATTAGTATCTATAGGCTTAATTACTTTAACTATAGCTTAAATAGGTAGTTAATAGTTTTTTATAAAGTAACTAAGTTTCCCGTAATTATAGTAACTAGCTAGCTTAAGGATAGGTATTAGTAGAATAGTAGTAGCTACTATATAAGTTAGGTACTTAGTTTTTAAGTAAGATTATTAAGTTAGTAGTAGCTAAGTCTTTTTAGTTCTTTTATTAATCTATTTAGTAGCTTTCCTGGCGCTGAGAGCTAGCTCTTTAGTAAAGTCTTAAGCTAAATCTATATACTTATTATACTAGTTATAGTATTATTATTAGTAGATGCCTATCTATATACGCAGAGCATCTAAAAGCTTCTTATAAAATTCTTTTATTTATTAGTTTATAGGTAGGCTGTGTTCTTAAGCTAGGCAAAAAAAATCACCTTAAAATATAGTAAAGTTAATAGGGTCTTTAAGGTAGAGCTTTTAGAAATCACAGTAAGTATTAAGTCTCTTATATAGGTTATTATATATCCTTTTTAGGTGATTTATTATATACTAGTAGCTAACTAACTACTCACTCTCTTTTATTATATGTATGAGTATTAAGAGATACTAGTTAACAGGACTCTCTATATATATATGTATATAAGAAATAATATTCTCTTAAGTAGCTTACTTACTAGCTCTAGTAAACTAGTTTTAGTTAGTATATACCTTATTCTTTAAGACATCTTTTTATTAATTAAAGGTAACGTTCTTACTGTTCTTAAGTATTAGCGGGTTAGGAAATTATACTAAGTAACTATTACCTTAATAGCTACCTATAATAGGCGTAGCTAGTAGAGTAGTGAGTAGGTAAAATAATACTTAAAAAATTTAGTTATTAAGATCTCCTATATTAGAACTATTATTAGGTCCTATAGTAATATAGCTAGTCTAGTTCTAAGAGGTCTATAATAGAGCTATAAAGTATGTTTTTTTTACTAGTGTTAATAATAGCACTAGGCTGGCCTTTACAAAAAGAAAGAAGTGTATATTATACATAAATTTCTTTATTTATACTCTTAGTGTTTTAATCTTATTCTCTTAATCCGCTACATGCTTAAGTGTGTTATTTAGTAGCTAATAAAGCTTAGTAAGCTTATTTTTAGTTTTATTAAGCTTAGTTTTAGCCGTATTAAGCGCTTTTCCTAGTGTATTAGTATGGTTATAATATATAAGTACTTTAAGATAGCTACGCTCTAGCTTACTAGTAATTATCACTTAATTAAGAGTTATTAAAGTAGAAAGTGTAATCTCTATTTTCTAAAGCTTATAGGTATTAGTTTTTTAGGTAGTGCTCTTAGTAGTAGCTATAAAAAGTTTCTTATCATATCATGCCTAAATATAGAGCTTCTTAATAGTATAGTCTTTTCTAATTATATTATTAGAGTAGTGCGTGGCGGTACACTTAAGTAACTTAAAAATAAGCGTGTAGTTATTACTAGTAGCTATTACCTTAAGATTAACTCTTATCTCTAGTGTGAAAAGCTTTTCTATGGTTTTAATTTATTTATTCTTGTATTTATATAGAGCTTCTAGCCTTTAGTAGGGTAAAGTAATTAGCTAATTCTTTAGTATAAAGAAGATAAACTAGTAGTACTTATAAAAGTTAGTTTCTTTAGTATAGAGAAGATAAGCTAATAGTGCTTATAAGAGTTAGTTTTTCTAGTATAAAGAAAATAATAAAAAGAGAGAAAGTTCACTAGAGCTCTTATAGCTCTCTTCTAATTTAATAGGTATATTATTTACTATTATAGGTTTTTTAGTTACCTGCTAAGTTACTTTTAAGACCTGTTATATAAAGCTTATATAAACTATTACTTAGGGTTTTAACTGCCTACTGCTATAAGGCTTTCCAGTAGAGATTATATAGTTAATAAACTAATAACTTAACGTAGTCATGTAATTAATTCTCTAGGTATGGTTGTTAGTAAATTAAATACTTAAGTTAATTACGCGGTTTAACCTCAATATTATGTCGTTATCATCCGGCTAAGTTAGATTAATTTTAGTATAATATAATAATAAGCTTAGTCTTTATGCGTTATAGTATTAATATAAATTAACAGAATAAATAAACTCTATTTTAGTTATACTAAGATAGAGAGAGAAGAGATATAAAGGGGGCTTACCCTTAAATAGAGTAGTATATAGCTTAAGCGTGAGCTAGCTATGCTTTAGGCTCTATACTAAATTATAGTTAGTATAACTAGTTATAATATTATATAGCTTATAGTAAGTAGAGTAAGTAGCACCATTATAACTATAAAATCACACTTAAAGAGAGAATAGATTTAAAGCTAGGATTATTATATCAAATACCCATTTATTAACAAAAGAAATTACGAAAATTCTTATAAGAAAATTAGAAAAAAGCATATATATAAATAAGCTAAAGTAAAATAGCCTTACCCATACTTTTCATACTAAAAAAGAATAAGAAATTAAAGGTTATGTATTAACTATAAATATTTTAATAAAGCTATAATAAAAAATTATTACTTTATACTATTAATATTAGAACTTATAAATAAGCTTAGAGAAGCTAAGTGGTTTAGCCTTTTTAATATAAAAAATAGATATTATTAAATATAAATAGCTAAAGAATATAAATGGATGATAGTATTTAAAATAAAATATAAATTATTTAAATACTTAGTTATACTAATAGGACTCACCAACGCACTAGTAATATTCTAGATAATTATTAATTATATACTAAGAGAATATCTAGATATATTTATAATAGTATATTTTAATAACATGCTTATATATATAAATAAGATGCTAAAAGAATATATTAAGTATACTAAAAAGGTATTACGGAAGCTCAAGGAACACTAGTTATATATTTAAATAGAAAAATATATATTCTATAAATTAGAAGTTAAATTCTTAGAATACTTAATATCTTAAGATAGAATAGTAGTTAATTTTAATAAAGCTAAAGATATTCTATCTTAGCTAACACTAATAAATATAAAAGAAGTTTATTTTTTTCTTAGATTTATAGAGTTTTACTGATAATTTATTAAGAACTATTTAAAAATCATATTACTCTTAACAGAATTACTTAAGAAGGATTAATAATTTAAGTGGGAACAATATAAGAAAAACGTTTTTATAATATTAAAAGAAATATTTTAATAACTACTGGTATTAAAGATGTTTAATTTATGATCTTAAATAAAAGTATATATAGATATATTAAACAGAGCTACAGGAGCTATTCTATTATAAATATAAAATAATAAATAAAAACACTTAATAGATTTTTTATCTCATAAACCTACAATTACCGAGTTAAATTATGATATTTATGATAAGAAACTATTAGTAATAGTTTAAGCATTTAAGAAATAGAAATATTACTTAAAAGAAGCTAAGTATTAGATTGTTGTATATTCAAATCATAAAAATCTAACAGTATTTATAATAATAAAGAAACTAAATTAATAATAAATTAGATAGTAGGAACTAGTTTCTATTTTTAACTTTTAAATATTTTATAAATTAGGAAAAGAAAATACTGTGGTTAATATACTTAGTTAATAAGTAAACTATATAAAGAATATACTAAAAATATATAATATAATATTTAGATAAAGACCAGACGGATTTCTGGGAAGCTTATAAATAAATATTAAAATAATAGTTATTATTAAAAATACATAGTAAAAGCAAATTAGAGAATATAATAACAGATAATTATAATAATACGAAATAGGAACTATTTTTATACTAGATATATTATAAATAGAATTTATCTAGAACTAATATTCAGCTAAAATACACGGATATTAAGGAATTAAGAAAACTATAGAATAGATTAACAGGCATTTCTAGATTCCTAGAATATAAAAAAAAGTCAGAGATATTCTTTCAGAATGTATTAAGTATAAGAAGAATAAGGTATTAAGATATAAAAAATATAGATTTATATAACTAATTCCTTTACTAGACCTACTATAGAAATTAGTTATAATAGACTTTATTATAGAAATACCGATAATAATTACCTTTTAAGGCTAATAGTATAATATGATATTAGTTATAGTAAATAGATTTATAAAGTACACATACTTTAAACTAACGTATATAGAAATTAAAGTAGATAAATTAGTAACTATACTTATTAGGCTACTAATTATATGACATAGATTACTATAAAAGTTTATTATAAACAGAAATAAATTATTCACGTTAATATTCTGAAAAATGTTTATAGGAAAGCTAGGGGCTGAATACCGTTTCTTAATAGTATTTTACTTATAAATAAATAGACAAACAGAACGAATAAACCAAACACTAGAATAATATTTATAAATATATGTTAATGAATAATAAGATAATTAGATTAACTTATTACTAATAACTAAGTTTATATATAACTTTGTAAAGTCATTAACTACAGGAAAATTACTATTTTATATAAATTATAGTTATAAGCCTACGGCTTATTAAGAACCACAGAAACTAAATAAAATATCAGAATCTATAAGAATAAAGATTAAAAAACTATAATAACTTTATTAGAAAATTATATGAAAAATCACCTATAAAGATAATCATAGTAAATAAAGTAAGAATAAGTCTAAAGTTAAGGAACTAATTTTTAAGAAAAAGAATAAAATTTTCCTATTATAAAAAAATTTAAAAACTAAATAACTATTAAGAAAACTAGATCACATCAAATTAGGACTATTTAAAGTTAAATGATAAATAGAATCTATAAATTACAAATTATAACTATCTAAGGATATAAGAATTTACTTAGTTTTTTATATTTTATTATTAGAATCAACACTATAAAACGCCGAGCTATAGATAAAACTTAAACTTAAAAAAAATACTATTAAGTATAAAGTCTAATAAATCTTAAACTACTAGTAATTCAGGCGTTAGTGGAAGTATCTAGTTAAATAAAAAAATTATAGACTTAAGAACGATATATAGAAGCTAGTTAAGAACTTAAAAAAAAATTTAAAGCTAATTAACTAGTACTATTAGATAGAGCAGTAAATGCTTACTTTAAAGCTATATTCTATAAATATAGAGAATACAGAATGTTTTATTTAAAATTAGAGAAAAAAGATAAAGCGACACTAAACACTATAAGTAGTAGTATATTAAATTAATTCTAATAGTTTTTTTTTTTATTTATATAAACTTTATTAATTAAGGTAAGCTCACGCTGGAATATTTTCTTTTTTTAAGAATCTATTTAAGCTAGTTACTAACAGAGCCGGAAGTTATAAGCTTAAGACTTATAATTTAAATTTAATAACTACTGTTAAATACTTTATAACTAATCTAATAAGATATAATAAGCCTTAAGAGACTTCTAACAGGATTTCTTAATCTACTAGTATAATTTCTTTTTATTATAATCTAAATAATTCTATTCTTCCTATAATACTATAAGATTATACTTTATGTTTTAATTAATATACTTAGAATATTACCCGGAAGCTAAGTCCACTAAACAATAGTAGTTAGTATTATAATAATAAGAATAAGAGAATAGTATAAGATAGCTATGCGCTTAGACTTTTTAAGCTAAATAATAAACTTATTTTAAAAACAATTCCACTTAAGTTATTCTTAGGAAACTAAAAGGATAGAAAAGGTATAAGAGATTCTTATAATCTTAGCTTTCACATAAAAGACTAGTTATCTTTATACTATCTATAAAAAAAAAAAAACAGAATAACCTTTAAGCTGAAGACTTAGAGAAAGGGGATAATATTATAGACTATAATAATAAGAAAACTATAGACAGAGAGGCGTCACTGTTAAAGATATAATATAAAAACATATATAAATAATACTAAAAAATAGAAGTAAATTAGTAAAGACAGAACTTATAAATAAGATTACTCTAAAGTAAGTTTAAGTTCTATAGGGAATAGTATCTAAAGTAAATCAGATAACTAACTATAGCAGAGCATAAGAAAAATAAGTACTAATAAAAAAAATAAGTCTAGATATAAACTAAAGCTAAACTTATTTTCTCTTATCTTTTTTAATAGTATCTAATATACTTTTAATTAGTATATAATATACGTATAGAGGATTTACTATAAGTATAGGATATTAAACAGCTTATAGTTACTTTTAATTCTTTATAGTTACTCTAAAATTAAGATTCGTACCTTGAGTGAAATAGTTTAATACTATTCTATTAAACCTTAACTTATTATATTACTTCTTTCTATTTTAACTAAGTTTAATTAACTTCTACTAAGTTTAATAAGCTCTTTAATCTAGAAGTGAAAGAACTAATTAATATTATATAGTTAATTAGATAATCAGTTACTAGTATAATATTACGTTAGTAAGTTAGCAACCTATAATATTTTTATTATAACTAATAATATATATAAAGATACTATTATAAATATGTTTTTTTAGTACTTATAAAGCTATTAAAAAACATTATATTTAAAAAGTATCTACTGTTATAGTAATTATATAAAAAGTTATAAACTAATTAGTATTTAATATTTTATAAGTTTTAAAGAAGATAATATTTTTAGTATTTATATTATATTAAAGCTTGTTTACTAAAAACTAATTTTATACTATTATAGTCTAGTTATATTAATATTTAAGTAAAAAAAAGTTTAATAATTACTTTTTAAAAACTAAAAGCTAATTACTATTAAATAGAAACTATAATTAAAATAAGTGTTTAGCTTATTAAATATATTTAATAAAATAGCTTATTATAAAAAGTTATTATAAAAATTCTTATAAAACTAGTTTTAAATTAGTAGTAAATTAAGAATAGAGCTATATAATAATATAAAAACAAAAAAAATTTATAATAAAAGTAATAGCTTTTTTAAAGTAAAAAGCTATTATAAGGTAAATACTTACTAATTTTAGTTTTAATATATATACTTATTTTAACTAGTTAATAAATAGTTTATTAGCTTTCTTATTTACTAATATATATAAAAGCTTATTAAATTTAGTAAGTAAAGCTTTAGTAAATAAAGAATAAATTAAAAATAATTAATAAAATAGTAATAAAGTTATTTTACTTAATAGTCTTTTAATTTAAAAATACCTTCTTAATTTTAAAGTAACTATAAAAAATTAAAAGTAACTATAAGTTGTTTTATACTTTATACTTATAGTAAATTTTTTATATGTATAATAATATTTATATATAGTATATTAAATACTACTAAAAAAAATAGTAAAAATAGTTTTTTTATTTTATTTTAATTTGATTATCTACTAAGCCTTATTTTATAACTAGTTATATATTTTTATACTACTTTCTATAATTTCTAAACTTAATATAAAGTACTTTCTTTGTTAACGTAGTTTTTTACTAGTTTACTTTAGATTTTTTTTACATCTTTTATACATTTACTTATACTTTTCTTTTTATAAAAGTACTTTTTTAGTTAAAATTACTATTTTATTATAGTTTATAATATTATTTTCTTTTTTAAGTTTTTAGTTTAAAAGTAATTTAATTTTTTTATAAGTAGTATAAAGGCAACTAGTTCTCTATATAAAAAGTTAGGTAAATTTTTTTTTTCTCTTTTTTTTCTTTTTTTCCTTTTTTTTAATTTTTTAATTTTTTACCCCCTTTTTTTTTTTTTTTTTTTTTTTTTTTTTTTTTTTTTGCCTAGAATTCTAAAAGTAACTTAAGTAGAATTGTTTTTTAATATAAACTTACTATATAGTAAAAAAGTTTAAGAGTATAGCTATTTAATACTATTACTCTATTCTTATTATTAGAAAGTAAATTAAGTTTACTTAGTAAACTTTACTTTTAGCTATTATTTTAAGTATATTAATTAAAATATTTTATGTAATTTTATAGTATTATAGTTTTTATAAAACTATTTTAATTAAGAAAAAAACAAGCTTTAAAAAAAGTTAAAGTGTATTTAAAATAAAAAGATAAAAGTATATAACTATTAAAAATATTTATGTCTTTAACTAATTTAAATAGTTTTTTTAAAAGTTAGCCTCTATTAATAAATTCTAGGTAATTAGAAAAAAAAAGTTTTAAAATTTTATACTTTATATACTATAACTTATAGTATTATTTTCTTTAGAATCTATTATCTTTTTTTTTTTATGTTTAATTAAAATACTTTTTTTAAAACTAATTTTAAAACTTAGCTTTTACTAGTTTATTTTATAATACTAGTTAATTAGCTTTAAACACTTTTTAGGTTTTTAATTAGCTTTTAAGTATTATTTTTAGGTTTATATTTAATTTATTTAACTAGATATTTCTACTAACACCTAAACCTTTAGTAATTTAGTATTTACTAAACTTTTTACTTAATATAGTTTTCTTTAAGTTTAATTCTTATTTTAAGTTTAGTATATAGTAGTACTTTTTTAAGTTATAAAATATAAAATACTAAATAAATTTTTATATTTTTAGGTACTTATAGTTTATAAGTTATAAAGTTAGTTTATTTTTTAACTTTAAATAATCTTAATTAAATATAATTTAATTTTTGTAATAACTTTTTTGTTTTCAATTTTTTTTTATAAAATAAGAATTTTATTTTTCTTTTAAAAAATTTTGTTTTTTAATTTTAATTTATTTTTTTGTTATTTACTAAAGCGTTTTTTATGTAATTATTTATACTATTTTTTAATATACAAGCTAAAGTTCTTTAACTTTAATTTATACTTATTTTAATATGTTTTTTAGTTTTTATAGTTTTTAATAAGCTATTGGCTTATAACTATAATTAGCAAAGAATAGTAATTTTTTTATAGTTAATAACTTTATAAAGTTATATATAATTTTAGCTATTAGTAGTAAGTTAGCCTAATTATTTTATAACTTATTAACATATATTTATAAGTATTACTTTAATATTTAGTTTATTTAGTTTATTTAGATTTATTTTATTTTATTTTATTTTATTTTATTTATTTTATTTTATTTTATTTTATTTTATTTTATTTTATTTTATTTTATTTTATTTATTTTATTTTATTTTATTTTATTTTACTTTATTTTATTTTATTTTATTTTATTTTATTTTATTTTATTTTATTTTATTTTATTTTATTTTATTTTATTTTATTTTATTTTATTTTATTTTATTTTATTTTATTTTATTTTATTTTATTTTATTTATTTATTTATTTATTTATTTATTTATTTATTTATTTATTTATTTATTTATTTATTTATTTATTTGTATTTGGTTGTTTGTTTATTGTTTTCTATTCTTAACCTTTTAATAAATATTTTCTAAAATATTAACGTAAATAATTTGTCTTTATATATAATAAATTTCTATAATAGTTTATACTATACTATAAGTATTCATATAATTTTATTTATAAACTTATTAGTATCTAGCTTTTTATAAGTTAGTTAAAAATATACGTATTTTATTAGTTAGTTTATAATTACTAGTATAATATTATATTAGTATTCTTAGTATATTATTAATAGTAATAGCTTAGTAATAAAGTTTATTATAACTAATTTTTTAATTTATTAGCTAAAGAAATTAGTTATATTAGTTTATATTTCTTATATCTTAATATCTTATTTTTTTTCTGTAATTTAAATACTTAGCTAAAATTATATAGACTTTTTTTAATATACTAAAAATCTAGAAACTTCTATTAATACGTTATATTTTTTTTTAATTTCTTAGTATTTATGTATTTTTACTAAGTATTAGTTCTTAATTAGCTTTATTTATAAATTATTAAATATATAAATAGTTTTATTTTTATACTACTTAAAATGTTTTTAGTTAAATTCTTTAATTTTCTTTTTTTATATACTTTTCATAATAATTATTATTTTAATATTTAAATATATATATTTTAGTAACTTATTTTCTTATATTTTTAGTATTAAGTTACAAAATTCTAGTATATTTTTTATATATTTAGCTTATTAACTAAGTATGTTAGCTACTTTATTTTTTTTATAAAATATTTTATAATTAAAAGTTACTAAAAGTTTTAACTATTAATTCTATTATTAATTTAACTTTTTAGTTATTGTAAAAGCTGTTAGATTTTTATAGTTTATGTATATAATAATTTAGTATTTTACTTTTTTTAAGTAGACTTTTTATTTCTTAAATATTTAAACTATAACTAATAGTTTCTTATTATAAATATTATAGTTTAACTTAGTAATTATAAGTTTATATAATATAAAGTTTACTAAATATAATTTATTTATTTTTTATTATTATAGTAGTATTATACTAATTGCTTTATTTAATATATTTATATAAATTTTTATAAATAACTTTAAATTAAATATTTTTAATATTAGTAGTTTTGTAAGATTTTTAAATACTTAATTTTCTATTATTTTTACTTAAAAAGTTGATTTTTTTAAGAGTTTTGTTAAAAATAATATAATCTTTAAATACTCTTTTATAAATTACTAGTAGAATTCTATAAAACTTAAAAAAAAATTTTCTTTATATTTATTAAAATAAGCTAAAATAAGATTTTTTTTATACTTTATTAAAATTAACTATAATTTTGTTTCTAAATATAATATATTTTAGAAATTTGACTTTTGTTTTATAAAATACACACTTTTTTATTTAAATATAGAGTTTATAGTTTTTAAGTTTTTTTTAATACTTTTTTATATACTTTATATGTTACTTTAGTATTTTATTAGTATATACTAACACATTATCTAAATATATAATAATAAATATGTTTATGTATTTTTATATAATATAGTTAATAATTTTTTAAAATATTACTAGTATATTTATAAATTTTATTAATATAATGTTATGGACTATAATAATGAAAAAGACACAGCCAAAGAGGCGTTAATATAAAAAAAATTATATAAAAAAATATATAGAAAATACTAATAAATAAAAGTAAACTAGTAAAAATAGAATTTATAAATAGGACTACTCTATAGTAAGTTTAAGTTCTATAAAGAATAATATTCTAAATAAGTAAATAAGTCAGGTAACTAGCTACAGCAAAATAAAAATAAAATAAATATAAATAATAAAAATAAAAACTTATCTTTTTTTATTTTTTCTAGTAGTATTTAATATACTACTAATTAGTATATAATATACGCACGGAGGATTTTTTATAAGTATAGAACATTAAATAGCTTATAATTACTTTTAATTTTTTATAGTTACTCTAAAATTAAGATTCACATCTTAAGTGATATAGTTTAATACTATTTTGTTAAATCTTAACTTATTATACTATTTTTTTCTATTTTAACTAAGTTAAACTACTTTTTTACTAAGTCTAATAAGCTATCTAATCTGGACGTGAGGGAACTAATTAAGATATTATATAATCAATTAAATAACTAATTACTAGTTTAATATTATATTAGTAAGTTAGTAACTTATAATATTATAATTACTATCTTAAAAAAGTAAAGAAAAGCTATTAGATAGATTTCAACACTATATTATCTAAATAAAGTTTATAATAACTTATTATAAGGATGAATAAGAACTTTACTTGTTAAAAAAAAGTAATAGTAAAAAAGAAGTTATAACAGGACTTTTATCTATAACTAGAAGTATATTAAGAAGTTAGAAAAGTATATAATAGGTTATTTAGAAAAAGAGAGCTGTAATTATGGAATTATATAATACTCTAATTACCCTATAATAACAGATAGCTATAGATAAAGCTATGAAAGAAGAAATAATAAAAATATAATTTTTTATAAAGTTTAATAGTAGCTAAGATAAACTTAAGATCTTTATAATAATAATAAATCTCTACTATTAATTTAATTAAGTATCTTTTATAATTAATTAAGATAAAATTTTAGTAGCTGGTATAAATATAATAGAAAGAGCTATAAAATAATTTAAATTACTTACTAGAAATTATCTAGCTAATAGAAACTTTAACTTAGGAGTAGTAGAACTTACGGACTGTAATAACAATATATAACAAACCTTTAAAAACTATAAAAGCTTTAAAAAGGAGATGATTATAGTCTTTAGGGAAATAAATAAAGAAATAGAAGTAATTTAAAAGCTTTAATAACTTAAATAACAAACGTCAGCAGCTAACTATATAGTAGAGTTTAAATAAATCTAGTTATAACTTAACTAGGTAGATTAACTATTAGTTATAATATACTATAAAGAACTAAAAAATAGGATTAAGGATAAAATATCTAGAGAAAAATAACCTAGTATCTTACTTAAAATTATTAAATAAGTGGTAACTATTAATAATTATTAATACTAGTAAGAATAAGAGAAAAAAGCATAAGAGAGACTAGTAATCTATATACCTAAAAAAAATAGAAATATCTAAACATATAATAAAATAGATATTAACTATAATAAGGTATTTATAGATAAATAACTAGGAAAGTAAGTTAAAAAATAAATAGAACACTACACACAAAAAGCCTATTTAGAATATAGAAAATAAAAATATTTTATTAAAGACTATAAATAATGATAAGTGGATATTAAAAAGACTTATATCTAAACTAAAGCTCTAAAAGAAATTAAGATAGTTATAATTTAAGTAAAATAAATATAAAACTAGATTACTAAGGAAATTATTATATAAAAGACTAAGAAAGAATAATATTAGATATATAGAAGCTACACACACTTTAGAATAAAATATAAAATATTATATTAGTAAGTAAAGAATTATCTAGCGGAATTAACTAATAAAATAACTTTTATAATATAAGGAATAGTAATACAGCAACATAACACTAAGAGCTAAAAGAATATAAGAAGATTTTATAAAATTATAAAGTAAAAAAAAAGACTCTTTATGTGATGACGGGCTCGGTCTTCACGCGTCATAGCATAAATACAGGTTAACAGAATAAGTTAGCTCTATTTTAGCTACACTAAGATAGGGAGAGAAGAGGTACAAAGGGGGCTCACCTCTAAATAGGGCGGTGTATGGCCTGAGCGTGAGCTAGCCATGCTCTAAGCTCTACGCTAGATTATAGCTAGCGTAGCTAGTCGCGATATCATGTAGCCTGCAGCGAGTAGAGTGAGCAGCACTGTTACATTACCCCCCCTCTAAGGGAGGCTCGTCCCTAAGTCTCTAGGTTATAGTCTCCTCCTTGCTGATTTCTGTACTACTCTTGTCTTTAAAGCTGCCTTGTTATCCTCCTCTATTACTTCTAGATTCTCCTCTACTTCGTACGCTTTCAACCAGGCGTCTAGTCGTGCCGGCAGTCCTACCTTCTCTGGATAGGCCTCATGATAGTCTCTTACCTTGTGTGGGGCACCTATAAAGCCTCGGGCGTTATATCAGGCAGGATCTAGGTCATGAGCTAGCCAGGATGCTTTGTACTATAGTCGGCCATGGAATAGACAGCTATCAAGAATTTCCTGCACTAGCTACTCAGGATGCCCGTTGACCTTAATAGGCGGTTCCTTAGGTTCAATTTAGCTAGGCAGTAGGCGAGTAGAAGCCTTCTGTAGGCGGTCTACGTAAAAGACGTCAAGCATATGCATATACAGTAGCAGCTTAAGGTAATAGAAATGTCCCTTCATGCCTATAATAGAATAGGGTCCGTACATCTGCTGGTCTAGCTTCTGGCTAGGTTAACTAGTAGTAAAGTCTTTAGGTGTAACATATACCTTATCTTCTATAGAAAAGTCTAGCTTGCGGCGCTTCTTATTAGCCTGTTAAGTCTATCACTCTTATACTTAAGCAATCTCTTATTAAGCTATCTCTATAGCTAGCTTTATTATATTATAGTGAGCTTTAGCATAGCTCTGCACTTCCTTACGTAATATCTATTTATAGACTATAGTAGATACCTTCATACGTTCCTTCTAGTTCCAGTGATAGATTAGCTAGTAGCTAAACTTAATTTAATAAAATAATAAGCCTATAGTCTTATATAATAGAATTGCTTGAGCTTAGTCTATATAGAGCAGCAGGTCTAACTAGTTATTCTAATAGTAATTAACAAATAGACATAGGCGCTGGTTAATATACTAGTTTAAAATCTTAGTATTTCTATTAGTTTAGAGATAATACAGCGTTAAGAGCTTTTATTTAATTCCTATTAGTTAGTATAGCTCATCTATAAATACTAAGGTGAACTAAAGACTATAATTAGAGACTATTAACCTAAGTAAGCTAAATACTCGCTAGATATAATAATAGTATATATTAGCTACTTAAGTGGCTGTAGTAGTTTTATAGTAAGGTAATAAAAAGTAGTGTTTACTTAGCTAGTCTATAATAATAAAAGCGCAGTTATATTTTTTCTTATCTAAAAGAAAGAACTTAAAGTTTATAGAGACATCTTGCTATACTTGTTTAGGAATTAGTAGTAATTTAAGTAAGCCTAAAGTCTTATTATAAGATATATAGCTTTATTTATAAGCTTTATATATAGCTATATAGTTATCTATATTTTTGCTTATATAGCTTTAGTAGTAGTAGTTATAAAATAGCTTATTTATTTTTCTCTTACCTAGGTAAGTAATTACCTGAGTAGTATAAATAGCTTAAATAAGATAAATTCTTAAAAAGTGTATAGTAGAGACTACTAGCTTGCTATAGTATATAAAAAGGCTTTAGCTAAGTTTTTATATTAGATAGTTACTAGAGAAAGCGTGTTCTTAGAATAGCTATAAACTCTTATAGCTATAATTCACCTTAATAATATAATTAATTAGTAAGTAAAGGTTATTTAGGGGCGGCAAGGCTATAAAAGTATTAGCAGTAATTATTTTAATTATATTAGTAGCTAGTATGTCTCTTGCTAACAGCATAGCTAGGTTATTACTTATAGTTTTAATAAAGCTAATATTAATTTACTCTACTAAAAGAAAGGCACGTATTCAGGCTGCTTTATTTTTATTTTTTTAGGTCTTTAGTTTCTTTTACTTACGTAAAAGTGCGTCGGCTACTACGTTAGTTATACTAAAATAATAAGTAAACATTAAATAATAATTTACTATACTTATTACTTAGCGTATTTAGTGGGAAGTAAGTTCTTATTTTATAGAGAAGTACTTTAGCGTGTAATAATTAATTAGAGTATTAAATAACTTAGTAGTCTATAAGCCTATAAGCTGCAAGCGCTATTCTTAGAGGCTATAAATTATAGCTAATATTTTTTTATTATATATATCATAGTTTATCTAGAGCTTGCTTATAGTTTTAGAGTAGAAAACTATAAATTACTAAAAATTATTCTCTTAAAGCTATAATAATACCTTTATAATAACTTTATCACTTATATTTATTTCCATACGCGTTTAATAATAGAGCGAGTAGTAAACTAAGATATTATTTAATAGTATTAGATTCTTAGCTTATTAGAAGGCTGTTAGCTTGTATTTACTAAAAATATACTATACACTCTTCTTAAGTAGCTTAGTAAGTAATTAGATAATATATTTATAGTCTTTCAGGAAGGCTCTATAGAAGTTATAAAATCTTAAAAAGAATTATAGGCTTTTAACTAATATAGGTACTAGCTATTTCTATATAGTAGTAATCTTCTCAAGGTCCTTTTAAATCCCTTTTATGCTAATAATAAGGCTTAGAAACTTTATTCTAATAATAGTAAACTTACTTTTCTTAATATCTATTTAGAGACTTATATTTTAGAGATGTTTTAATATTTAAATAACATACTCCTCATACTACAGCAGGTCTTTAGAATAGATTAGAATATTATTAAAGTAGATAGTATAGAAGTTATTAAGTATACTATAAAGCACCTTATTAATATAGTACTAGAATATAGTAGGGCTATTATAGAGACTAAATAGTAGCACATAATACTTATAATTACTATATTAAGTATAAAACATAGTTAGGTTCTTTATATTCTTATTTAAATATATATAATAAAAAGCTTATTATATATTAAACTTAGTAAACACTCTTGCTTACGCTAGCCGGGTAAGGGTCTTCTAAATTAGTAGAATTAAATAAACGTTTTTTTTTATAATAGTATTAAGCTTATAGTAATTAATATAAAAGTGCTATTCTTTTTTTAGCTTTTTAGTAAATAGTACTAAAAAAGTATATAAAGCGTTACTATAAGTAATAACACTTTATTAAAGATAGTTATTTAAATAGGTCTTAATAAGCTATAGCTGTTTAAAAAATATACTATATAATAAACTTAACATTAACATATTCTTAGCTATTAGTTTAATATTATAATTAATATCTTCGTGATGCGGAGGTAGTATGTTTAAGTTTTTTTTTAAAAAATAGACCTAAATTACGCTAGTATAGCTAGAGTAAAATAGCTTTTATTTAATAAGCTACTAAAGTTTCTTTTCTTTTATAAAATTCTTATTTAATTAATAGGGCTCTTTTAGTAAAGCCTTTACTAAAAGGTCTTTAGGGCTTTAGGAGGAAAGCTTTAGATCTAATAAACTAAGCTTATCTCTATAGTCCTAAATAAGCTTATTTACTTTATAGATACTAGTATACCCTAGTATAGTTTCCTTTTACTATATATATATTATAAAGGTAATAGTTTTTATAGTATTAATTTTAAAACCTGCTTTAGAGAGGTCTTTGTATGAGATAAATTAAAAATAAAAAATTTACTTACTTAGCTCTAGCTATTATTATAAGTAAAGTTATTTTTTTATTTTCTTAATATTTTTTTATTATACTATACGCTGGGGTGAGCGCTAAGATAGCTTATAAATATACTATAAAATTACTATATTTATTAGCTTATCATGTTAGTTAGTATTAGCTTAATATAAGGAGTTAATTTTAGTTAATAAGCTTTATATTAGAATAATAATATTATATTTATAGTTAATTAGCTTATTATCTAGCTATTTAAGCGTTTACTTCTTATAGTTAATTAAAATACCTATATCTTTAAACAGCTTACAGCCGATTATAAGGTCGTGGCGGCTAGTATTATAAAAAATAAAATAAATTAATAAGTAGTAGTTATTTAGTACTAGATTAACCTAAAAGTACTTATTTACTTATCTATTTAGTCTATTATTATAGCTAGCTAGGGAGATAAATTCTATTTAGTAAGTTTTTATTTTAAGCCCTTTCTTAATAGCGCGTATATATTTTAGGTATATTAGAATAAAACTACTAGCTTTAGTATTAAGAAAATTACTTAGCTTAATAGCCAGTCCGCTAGTAGAGATATAGCAAGATAAAATAAAGACTAGTTTACTAAATAGTAGTTAATAAGAGTTAAACTAGTTAGTAGCTCTAAAAAGTAACTCTAGAAAAAAAACTTTCCTTAAGGTAAGTCTTTTCTTAATAGTTTTTCTATAGTAAGCTAAAACTTCTTATTATTACTAATATTCTAAAGTATATAAAGCTTTTTATTAGTATCTATAGGCTTAATTACTTTAGCTATAGCTTAAGTAAGTAGTTAGTAATCTTTTATAAAGTAACTAAGTTTCCTATAATTATAGTAACTAGCTAGCTTAAAAATAGGTATTAGTAAAATAGCAGTAACTACTATATAAGTTAGGTACTTAGTTTCTAGATAAGACTACTAAATTAGTAATAGCTAAGTTTTTCTAGTTTTTTTATTAATCTACTTAGTAGCTTTCCTAGCGCTGAGAGCTAGCTCTCTAGTAAAGTCTTAAGCTAAATCTATATACTTATTATACTAGTTATAGTACTATTATTAATAAATGCCTATCTACGTACACAGAGCGTTTAAAAGCTTTTTATAAAATTCTTCTATTTATTAGTCTACAGGTAGGCTGTGTTTTTAAGCTAGATAAAAGAAATCACTCTAAAATATAGTAAAGTTAGTAGAGTCTCTAAAGTAGAGCTTTTAGAAGTTATAGTAAGTATTAAGTCTCTTATATAAATTATTATATATTCTTTTTAGGTAATTTATTATATACTAGTAGCTAACTAGCTACTCACTCTCTTTTATTATATATATAAGTATTAAGAGGTACTGGTTAGCAGAACTCTCTATATATATACGTATGTAAGAGATAATATTCTCCTAAGTAGCTTACTTACTAGCTTTAGTAAATTAGTCTTAGTTAGTATATACCTTGTCCTTTAGGACATTCCTTTATTAATTAAAGGTAATGTCCTTACCGTTCTTAAGTATTAGCAGATTAGGGAATTAGGTTAAACAGCTATTATCTTAATAACTGCCTATAGTAGGCGTAGCTAGTAAAGTGGCTAATATATAGAGTAATACTTAAGAAGTTTAGTTACTAAGATCTCCTATATTAGAACTATTATTAGGTCTTATAGCTATATAGCTAGCTTAGTTCTAAGGGGTCTATAGTAGAGCTGTAAAGCGTGTCTTCTTTACTAGTATTAATAATAGCACTAGGCTAGCCTTTACAGAGAGAAAGAAGTATATATTATGCGTAGGTTTCTTTATTTATACTCTTAGTATTTTAATCTTATTCTCTTAATCTGCTATGCGCTTAAGCGTGTTGTTTAATAGCTAATAAAGCTTAGTAAGCTTATCTCTAGTCTTATTAAGCTTAGTTTTAGCCGTATTAAGCGCTTTTCCTAGCGTATTAGTATAGTTATAATGTGTGAATATTTTAAAATAGCTACGCTCTAGCTCGCTAGCGATTATCACTTAATTAAGAGTTATTAGAGTAGAAAGCGTAACCTCTATCTCCTAAGGCTTATAGGTATCAGTTCTCTAGGTAGTGCTCTTAGTAGTAACTATAAAAGATTTCTTATTATATTATGCCTAGATACGAAGCTTCTTAATAGTATAGTCTTCTCTAATTATATTATTAGGGTAGTATGTGGCGGCACACTTAAGCGACTTAGAAATAAACGTGTAGTTATTACTAGTAGCTATTGCCTTAGGATTAACTCTTATCTCTAGTATAGAGAGCTTTTCTATAGTCCTAATCTATTTATTTTTATATATATATAGAGCTTCTGGCCCCTAGCAGAATAAAGTAATTAGCTAATTTTCTAGTATAAAGAAAATAAGCTAGTAGTGCTCATAAGAGTTAGTTTCTCTAGCGTAGAGAAGATAAGCTAGTGGTACTTACAAAAATCAGTTTCTCTAATAAAGAGAAGATAATAAAAGAGGGGGGGAAAAAGAAAGTTTACTAAAGCTCTTATAGCTTTCTTTTAATCTAATAGGTATGTTGTCTACTGCTGTAGGTTTTTTAGTTATTTACTAAGTCACTTTTAAGGCCTATTACACAGGGCTTATATAGGCTATTACTTAAGATTTTAATTACCTACTACTATAAAGCTTTCTGGTAGAGATTATATAGTTAATAAACTAATAACTCAGCGTAGTCATGTAATTGATCCTTTAGATATAGTTATTAATAAATTAAATGCTCTTATTAATCGCGCAGTTTAACCTCAATATTATGTCACTATCATCCGGCTAAGTTAAAGGGATCTTAGTATAATATAATAATAGGCTCAGTCTTCACGCGTTATAGTATAAATATAGGTTAATAAAATAAGTTAGCTCTATTTTAGCTACACTAAGATAGGGAGAGAAGAGATACAAAGAGGGCTTACCTTTAAATAGAATAGTATATAGCCTAAACGTGAGCTAGTCATGCTCTAAGCTCTATACTAAGTTATAGCTAGTATAGCTAGTTATAATATTATATAGTCTATAGCAAGCAGAGCGAGCAGTACCATTATACTTTAAAAAAAAAAATTAGAAATTTAGATAACAAAAAAATTACGAAACAGAAAATAGAAAAGAACTTATATTTATAATAATTATATAGTAAGTACACTGGGAATACTGTTAAATATATAGATCTAAATACTACTTAAAAAAATATTATATTATAAAGTACTAAAAGATTACTTTAGAAGATAAAATATATAAATATTAATAAATTTTATAGTTAGTAGAAAATAAATAGTATAGAGGGTTAACTAAATAAAAACTAGCTATATAAATAAATAAAATCTATAAATAAATATTTATATTAGTTATAATTAATATAATATACTATCACCCCGTCAGACATCCAGAACTAGGATGGGATTAAAATAAAAAGAAAGAAGAAAACTTTTTATTAATACTATAAATATAAGATAACGACGCCGTAAATAGAGTAATAAAAAAAGAATATTAGATATATACAGTACTAGACTATATTAGGATAAACTATAAATAAAATAAACACGCTATATATATTAAAGGATTTAGAATAAAGAAAATATTATAACAGCTAACAGATAAGAAGAAATTTAATTTATAATAAAAACTAGTTTATATAAATTCAGAAAATAAATTATAGAATCTTAATTTAAATAAATATAAGTAGCTGTTATAGGATAATATTATAAATTACTAACTTACTAACGTAAATTATACTAGTAACTAGCTGTTTAACTAACTATATAATACTTTAGTTAGTTCTCTTACTTTCAGATTAAATAGCTTATTAGACTTAGTAGAAGTTAGTTAACTTAGTAAAAATAAAAAAAAGTAATATAATAAGTTAAGACTTAATAGAATAGTATTAAACTATTTCACTTAAGATATAAATCTTAATTTTAGAGTAACTATAAAGAATTAAAAGTAATTATAAACTGTTTAATGCCTTATACTTATAGTAGATCCTCCGTGCGTATATTATATACTAGTTAGAAGTATATTAAATACTACTAAAGATTATTAGAGATGTTAGAGTCTCTAGCTCTTTCTAATATCTCTAGCTACTAAGCCTTTTTATTATATAATAGAATACCCTAAATCCTCTTACACGGTTTTATATTTCTGTTCTTACTTCTTGGCTTATATCTTAGCTTATGCTAATACGTCTTATGCTTACTTATAGTTCTTTCTTTTAAATTCAAATATATGTTTTTATTCTAAAGCTTTATTAGCTATTATTACTAGTTTTTTTAGCTCTTTAAATACAGTTACCTTTTTATTACTGTCCGTAATAAATAAATATTAACTAGAATACTAATTATATTAGGCTAAATATTACTAAAAAGAATAGTTAGTTACAAAATCATATAAGAAACTCACATATCAAGAATATTTCTTAGGATAGAAATGTTAGGATTATAGAGAATAAGCTAAAAATATATATAAAATACTTAATAGAGAAGTATGCTAACTTTAGAGATGTCTAATCTATAAGCTCTAAAAAAAATACTAAGGAAATAACTACCACTTAAGAGTTAACTATAAATAAAAAACTAGAAAACTAGTAGACTATAATTAAGCTACTAGAGAACTAAGAAGAGATTAAAAGAAATATAATATTTATATATATATAACTAAACTAAAGAAAATATAAAAATAAGTTATATATAAACGTATGTATTAATAGCTTTTAGATACTAGCACTTATAAATAATAGAGCTAGCAAGACACTTATATTAAATAAATAAATATAAAGATACTAGATACTAACTAGACTTTTAAATAAACTTATATAAGTAAAATATATAAATAATAGTCTAACAGTATTTAAAAAAAGTCTAATTAATCTTAAAATAAGAAATATAACTATTTAGGTAGCAGGTTATAGAGATAACTATCACATTAAAATTATAAATCTAGATAGTAAGAATTTTATCTTAGGATAGGACTAGCTAGCATAATAGAATCTAACTATTAATTAGAAAAGAAAAACTATAAGTAACAGAAATAAGTATTATAGATAACTATAATAGATAATAATAAAAATAAAAATAACTATAATCCGTAAAGATAAATTCGTTGTACTAGAAAAATACTAAGAAGAATTTAGAAGATAATTCATTAAGAAAGCTAAAGACTAATTACTAGAATACTAGAACTAGGACTATAAAATCACGCTTAAGAAAGAAATAGATTTAAAACTAAAACCATTATATCAAGTACCCATTTACTAATAAGAAGAGTTATGGAAGTTCTTACAGGAAAATTAATAGAAGAAATATATATATATAAGTTAGAGCAAAATAGCTTCACTAATACTCTTTATACTAAAAAAAAAAATAGAAAACTTAAGCTATATATTAATTACAGATACCTAAATAAGGCTATAGTTAAGAATTATTACCTAATACTATTAATATTTAAACTTATAGATAAGCTTAGAAGAGCTAAATGGTTTAGTCTTTTTAATATTAAAAATAAATATTACTAAATATAAATAACTAAGAAACACGAATAGATAATAGTATTTAAAATAAGATTTAAATTATTTAAATATTTAGTTATACTAATAGGACTTACCAACGCACCAGTAACATTTCAGATAATTATTAACTATATACTAAGAGAATACCTAGATGTATTTATAATAGTATATCTTAATAATATACTTATATATATAAATAGAATGCTAGAAGAATATGTTGAATATACTAAGAAGGTGTTATAAAAGCTTAAGAAACACAAATTATATATCCAGACAGAAAAGTGTGTGTTCTATAAAACAGAAGTCAAATTCTTAAGATACTTAATATCTTAAAACGGAATAGTAGTTAACCTTAATAAAGCTAAAAATATTCTATCTTAGCTAATACTAATAAATATAAAAGAAGTTTATTTTTTCCTTAGATTTATGGGATTCTGCTAATAATTTATTAAGGATTACTCAAAAATCACGTTACTCTTAACGGAATTATTAAAAAAGAATAAACACTTTAAGTAGGAATAACGCGAGGAAAATGCCTTCAAGATACTAAAAGAAATATTCTAATAACTACTAATATTAAAAATATTTAATTTATAACTTTAAATAGAGATATATGCGGATGTATTAAACGGAGCTACTAGAGCCATTCTGCTATAAATATAAAATAATAAATAAAAACACTTAATAGACTTTTTATCTCATAAACTTATAACTACTAAGTTAAATTATAATATTTATAATAAGAAATTATTAGCTATAGTTTAAGCATTTAAGAAATAGAAATATTATTTAGAAGGAGCTAAATATTAGATTATTATATATTCAAACTATAAAAACCTAACAGCATTTATAATAACTAAGAAGTTAAATTAATAATAAGTTAGGTAATAAGATTTAGTTTCTACTTTCAACTTTTAAATACTTTATAAATTAGGAAAAGAAAATATGGCGGCTAATACACTCAGTTAAAGAACAAATCACATAAAGAATATACTAGAAATATAAAATATAATACTTAGATAAAGACTAGATAGATCTTTAGAAAGCTTATAGATAGATATTAAAACAGTAATCATTATCAAAAACATCTAGGAAAAATAAATAAAGGAATTTAATAATAGATAACTACTCTAAAATTTAGACTAAAGAATAATCTATATATTAAATAAATTATAGACTAAGTTAGTTAAAGACTAACACTCAGCTAAAATATACAGATATTAAGGAATTAAAAAAACTATAAAACAGATCAACAGGCATTTTTGGATTCTAAGAATATAAAAAAAAAATTAAATCTATTCTTTTAGAGTATATTAAGTACAAAAAGAATAAAACATTAAAATATAAAAAATATAGGCTTATGTAACTAATTCCTTTACTAGACCTACTATAAGAATTAGTTATAATAGACTTTATTACAGGAATACTAATAATAACCACCTTTTAAGACTAATAGTATGATATGATACTAGTTATTATAAACTAACTTATAAAATATATATACTTTAAACTAATATATATAGAGATTAAAGTAGATAAATTAGTAGCTATACTTATTAAGCTATTAATAGCATAACATAGACTATTATAAGAATTTATTATAAATAGAGACAAATTATTTACATTAATATTCTAAAAAATATTTATTAGAAAGCTAGGGGCTGAGTACTATTTCTTAATAGTATTTTATTTTTAAACAAATAAACAAACAGAACGGATAAACTAAATATTAGAATAATATCTATAAATATATGTTAATAAGTAATAAGATAATTAGATTAATTTACTATTAAGAGCTAAGTTTATATATAATTCTATAAAGTTATTAACTATAGGAAAATTACTATTCTATATAAACTATAATTATAAGCCTATAGCTTATTAAGAGCTATAGAAACTAAATAAAATATTAAAATCTATAAAAAGAAAAGTTAAAGAGTTATAATAACTTTATTAGAAAATTATATAAAGAATTACCTATAAAGGTAATCTTAGTAAATAGTAAAAAGATAAGTCTAAAGTTAAGAGACTAATCTTTAAGAAGGGAAATAAAAATTTTCTATTATAAAAAAATTTAGAAATAAAACAACCATTAAAAAAACTAGATTATATTAAATTGGGACTATTTAAGGTTAAATGATAGACAGGATCTGTAAATTATAAACTATAACTATTTAAGAATATAAGAATTTACTTAGTTTTTTATATTTTAAGACTAGAACTAGCACTATAAAACGCTGAATTATAAACAAAACTCAAACTTAAGAAGGATACTACTAAGTATGAAGTTTAATAGATATTAGACTACTAGTAATTTAGGCGTTGATAAAAGTATTTAGTTAAATAGAAAAATTATAGACCTAAGAATAACACGTAAGAGCTAGTTAGAAACTTAAGAAATAATTTAAAGCTAATTAATTAGTATTATTAAAGGAAATAATAAACGCTTACTCTAAGACTATATTTAATAAATAAGGAGAATATAAAACGTTCTACTTAAAACTTAAGAAAAAAAATAAAGTAATACTAGACACTGTAGGTAGCAGTATGCTAAATTAATTCTAATAGTTTTACTTTTTCTTTTTTATTATATAAACTTTATTAATTAAGGTAAGTTCACGCTGGAATATTTTTTTCTCTTAAAAATCTATTTAAGCTAGCTAGTAGTAAAGACAGAGCTTATAAGACTTTATAATAAGAAACTTCTCTTTAATAGTATAAAGCTACTACTAAAGCTTTTTCTTATTTTAGTTAAAATAGTTTTACTTAAGCTAAGTTATAATAAGATTATATTTTATATTTTAATTAATATACTTAAAGTATTATTTAGAAGCTAAATGGATTTAATAATAACAGCTATTATTACGACAGCAGGAATAAGAAAATAGTATATAATAAATATTCTTTTAAACTTTTCTTACTAGATAATAAGCTTATGTTAAGGACAGTTCTGCTTAAATTATTTTTAGGAAATTAGAAAAATAGAAAAGGGCAGAGGGATTTTTATAATCTTAGCTTTTATATAAAAAACTAGCTAATTTTATACTACTTATAAAAGAAAGAATAGAATAACCTTTAAGCTAAAAGCTTAGAGAAAGAGAATAATATTATAAATTATAATAATAAAGAAGACGCAGCCGAAGAGGCGTTGATATAAAAGAAATAGTATAAAAAAATATATAGGAAATACTAATAAGTAGAAGTAAACTAGTAAAGACAGAATTTATAAATAGGACTACTCTATAATAAGTTTAAGTTCTATAGGAAATAGTATTCTAAATAGGTAAGTAAGTCAGGTAACTAGCTATAGCAAAATAAAAAGAAAATAAGTATAAATAATAAAAATAAAAACTTATATTTTCTTATTTTTTCTAGTAGTATTTAATATACTACTAATTAGTATATAATATACGCACGGAGGATTTTTTATAAGTATAAAATATTAAACAGCTTATAATTACTTTTAATTTTTTATAGTTACTCTAAAAATAAGATTCACACCTTAAGTGACATAGTTTAATACTATTTTATTAAATCTTAACTTATTATATTATTTTTTTTATTTTAACTAATTTAAATTATTTCTCTACTAAGTCTAATGAGCTATCTGATCCGGATGTAAGAGAACTAATTAAAATATTATATAATTAGTTAAATAACTAGTTATTAGTTTAATATTACATAAGTAAGTCAACAACTTATAATATATAACTAAATATTTAAATAACTTATATTTTGTTTTAAAGTCTATTATTTATTTATGTTCTTTTGCTATTCTTACTTAATAGTATCTATTTTTAATATTAAATAAACTAAACTATTTAGCTTTTTTTAGCTTATTTATAAGCTTTATTATTAATAATATAAAATATCGATTTTTTATTATTATATTATTAAGATGTTTGTAATTAACATAAAGTTATAATTTTCTTTTTTTTTAGTATAAAAACTATAGATAATACTATTTTACTTTTACTAACTTAAATGTATTTCTTTTTTTAATTATTTTAAATATATTATTATAGCTTTTTTTACTAATAAATTAAGAGTTAATATAGTAGTTTTAGTTTTATATTAGTTTTATATTAATTTTAGGTTATAGTTCTATTTTATAGTTCTATTTTATAGTTCTATTTTTAGTATTCTAGTAACTTGTTCTTAGTTTTTTTAAAAAACTATTCTTTAAATTCTACTTAGTACTTTTTAAGTACTTTAAAAGTATTATTATTAATTACTATTTTCTTTACCTATATTCTATTTTTAATAGTAAATAGTTTTTTTCTAATATTTTATAGTTTTGTTTCTTTAATTTATAATAGGATTTTAATATACTAGCTAGTTTTAGCTTAATATAAAATTCTTACTACCTAAATCTATTATTTTAATATAGTAGTTATTTAAGTAACTTATTACTTTAATAGTTACATTTCTTATTTTAAAATTAATTAAACTTTTTCTAAATATTATTAAACTATTATTAATGTGTTTTACTTTTATAAACTTATTTAAAACTTTATATAAAATATATTAGTTTTTAACTTATTTATTTAATATTAATAATTTGTTAGCCTTACTATTTATAAGTATTAAAATATTTTTACTATTAATATATACGTTTATGTACAACGTTAGCTTGTTTTTGTTTATATATATTTATTATATAATTATATTATTAACTTCTTAGTATTAGTTATTAAGTAGTTTAATTTTAGTTTACTAACTTATTTATTTTTTATTAATCTTAGTATTTAAAAAGTAATTTTTTTTCTTAGTTATTTTATAAATTAGGTATTTATTTAGTTAGTATTTTTTTTATAGCTAGTATTTTTTTATAGCTAGTATTTTTTTATAGCTAGTATTTTTTTATAGCTAGTATTTTTTTATAGCTAGTATTTTTTTATAGCTAGTATTTTATTTTTTATTTATATTTACTTTTTATAGTTTTAGTACTTTTATTTAAGAAAATATTTTAAAACTATAAGCTTTTTATATAATTTTATTACTAGCTACTTATTTTAATATTATTTTACTTAATAGTATTAACATTTAAACTAATATTAGTTTTAAGTTAGTTTCTTATAAGTATTTATACTTAGATTTTAAGCTTTTTTTTTTAAGTCTATAAAAATTAATTGTATGTTCTTATTAAGTTCTTATTTATTTTCTAGTTATATAAATATTTATTATGTTTTAAGTTTTTTAACTTATACTAAGTATTTAGCTTATTTATAATTATTACTTTTATAATTTTTAGATTTGTAAACCTAATATTCTTTATATATACTTTTTTTTAGCTATAATATTATTTTAATCTTATAGTATTAGTAGTAGTATTATTTATTTTTTTTATTTTTTTTTTAATTTTAGTACTTTTATTAACTAGTTATAGAGTATATTTTTTTATTTTTTTTTAAAATATTTTTATTTAAATTTTATTTATTTACTTAAATAGTTTTAATTTTATTAACTTTTTATATTACTAATACTTTATATTTTATAACTATGTTAAAGGTAGTGTTTTAAGCTATAATTCTAATAATATTTCTTTAATACTTATTACTAAATAAGAGTAGATATAAGCTTTTTACTTATTTTAGTTTTAACTATTACTTATTATCTAAACTTTTAATTTAATTATATAAAAAGTTCTTTTTTTTTTATAATTTTACAAAATTATTATATATTTTTTTATTTATATTATATTATATTATTTTGTTATAGCTTATATAATACTGGCTTTTATTTTTACTACTAGTTTTTTAAGCTTATTTTTAACTTCTTAATATAGTATTTTATATTTTTATTTTAATAAAAGGTACTTTTATAAATTTAATAGTAACTTTATTATATTTTTATTATATTTTTTTTATGTAACCTACTTTTTTTTTTATTTAAACTATAGTTACTATAACTTTATTTAGTACTTTAGTTTAAATATAAGTTTTTTTTACTTATAGTTTTTTATAAAGTATTTCTATTTTCTATATTTTAAGTAAGTTTTATATACATAGTACTTTACTTATTTTTATATCTTTTAGTATATTAGTTAAATTCTTTTCTTAAAAAATACTTTATTTACTATTTAGTTTATTAAATTATATGTTTTAGTGTTTTTTTATTACTTTATATTAGTTAAATAATAAGTTAAGTTTTTTACTTTTTTTTCTATTTACGTTAATATTAGCAATTATTAATAACTACAACTTTCTTAATAATTTTAAGTAAAATATTTGGTTATTTTTTTTATAATTTTATTCTTAACTCTATTTTTTAGTTCTATATAGTATATTATAATTAATAGTTAATTTTTATAACTAAGTTTTAACTAAAGCTATTTAAATTCTATTATATATTTAGTTACTAATTTTTTTTACTTTAAAAGTTATAATTTCTAAATTATGTTTACTTTTTTGTTAATTTCTTTAAATATAATAATTATTATTATTTTAAAATTTATATAGCTTTTAAAAACTTATTTAATATTTAAACTATAGTTTTTTTTAATTTATTATTATTAAGATAGTTTTTTTCTAAAAGTTTAAACTATTATATAGTTTTTCTAGTTATATTTATATTTATAGCTAAAATTTAATTCTAGTCTATAATAAATAATAATTAATTAAACTAATAATATAAATTTATTACTACTATAAATGTTTTTAAGTTTTTTTTATTACTATTAAATTTAGTAGGTAAATTTTTATCATTATACTTTAAGCTATTTTAGTTTATTATAGTATTATTATTATTATTTATTAGAGTTTTTATATAGCTTTAACTTATTTCTTAATAATTTACTAAGTTTTTTAAGTTTTTAATATACTTTTAGTGGTAAATAATAGTTTTACTATTTTTTTTATTACTACTACTCTTTAACTTACTATTAAAATAAAGTTTTTTTTAGTACTAAGTTATTATAAACTTTTAATTAGTAGTTTATATTAAAATTAATATAATATTAATTTCTTAATATTTAGTAAGTAGTTATAATATTATAAAGTAAACACTTACTAATTCTAGTTCTAATGTATATACTTATTTTAATTAGTTAAAAAATAGTTTACTAGCCTTTTTACTTACTAATATATAATAAAGCTTATTAAATTTAATAAGTAAAGTTTTAGTAAGTAAAAAGTAAGTAAAAAAGTAATTAATAAAATAATAGTAAAGCTATTTTATTTAAGAGTCTTTTTAATTTAAAAATAACTTCTTAATTTTAAAGTAATTATAAAATATTAAAAGTAACTATAAGCTATTTTATACTTTATACTTATAGTAGATTTTTTGTGTATATAATAAATAATTATATATAGTATATTAAATACTATTAAAAAAATAGTAAAAATAGTTTCTTTATTTTCTTTTATTTTAACTATTTACTAAACTTTATTTTGTAACTAGTTACGTACTTTTATACTACTTTTTATGATTTTTAAATTTAATACAAAATGCTTTTTTTTTAACTTAGTTTTTTACTAATTTACTTTAGTTTTTTTTACATTTTTTATATATATTTTTTATACTTTTCTTTTTATGAAAGTATTTTTTTAGTTAAAGTTGTTACTTTATTATAGTTTATAATAAAAACTTAATTACTATTATTTTAAAGTAAACTATAAGCTATATAAATAGCTTAAAAAGTAAAATAAATAGTACTATAAATAGTATAAAGATTTTAAAAAAACTATGCTTTTTAACTTATTATTAATAAAAGCTATAAATAAAACTACTTACTTTATAATAAACTATAGTAATATATTTACTTAATTACTATACTATATTATTAAGGTTATTAAACCTTTTTATAAGTATTTTAAATATAATAAAAAAAGAAGTTTTAATATAAAAAAATATAGTTATTTATATATTTCATATTATAATAAAAAAAGTTATAAAAGTTATTATAACTTATAATAATTAGTTTTAAAGTACTATAGCAGTAGTATTTTTTAGAAATATAACTTTTTACTAATTTAGTAAGTAAACTATAAGTAGTATTATAATTAAATTTTTTTATAAATAAAATATTTTATAAAGTGCTAAAACTTTTTACATAAGTTAAAATACTAACTATTAATATACTACTAAACTTTATTTTACTTTATAATATTTAGAATAGTATAGTTGGTTTTTTTATAAATATATTTATAAATATATTTAATAGTATATATAATACTACAAACCTTAATATTAATATAAGTATAGAATTTACAAAAAATATATATAATAACTTAACTATTATAAAAATGTAAATTTGTATTATAATATTATATAATTAATATATAACTATTATTATAGTATTAATATTTAAAATACTTATTTTTATAAATAATTATTTTAGAGCTAAATAGCTTTAAAGAACTTTTTAAATATTATAGTAGTAACTTAAATAACTATAAAACTATATATAAAGTACTTAAATTATAATTACAATATAAACTATGTAGTATAAATATTTATATAATTTTTATAAAAGTACTATTAATTTTTTTTTATAAAAAAGAAATTTTAGTATAAATAATAGAATTAATTTTTTTAAAATTTATAAATGCTTTACAATTTACTAGAAATAAGTAAAAAAGAAAGTAAATATAAAGTAAACTATATTTTTAATACTTTATTATATATATGTTACTAAAATACTTACTAAAGTAATTACAAAAACTATTAATAAAAAAGTATAAGTAATTAAATTTAAATAATTTAAACTTATTTCTTTTTAGTAAAGTTTTTAAAAAACTTTTAACTATTATAAGTTTACTATAAAAGTAATAAATAAAGAAAAATAATTAAAATAGTAAATAATAGCTATAAAATTTTAATAGTACTAACTAATAAAGTAAGTACTATTAAAGTAAAATAATAATAAAATAATATAATACTTAATAGTTTTATTATTTTTTTAAACTATATTTATGATGCTACTATATACTTTAAAATAAAGCTATTTTTAGTTATAATAAATTTATTTAAACTATAACTAGTTATAAATAGCTTAGATATTAATAATCTACTACTAGAAAAGCTAGTAGTATGTAAATAAAATTAATATAAAGCTAAAATAAAAGTAAAAATAATACTAATAATATATTTACTATATTATAGTTATTTGCTACTAGAAACTATTTAAGTTTTATAAAAAGAAACTAAAAAACTAGTTTAAATTACTTTGTAGAAATATTAGTATATAATATAATAGTATATATAAAAAATAAATATTACTAATTTAAAAATAAGTAAAACTATTAAAAGTTATTTATATTATAAAAATAATTAGCTATATTATTTTAGTTATTATAAAGTTAAGAATAATAAGAACTAATTTATTAGTAGTAAAAATGTTCTTTTTTTAATAGTCTACTCTAGCTTTTAAAATAAGAAAAAGTTATTAATTTAATAGAATTTAGGTATTACTAAAAGTTATATATAACTATTTATAAATAGTATAGTAAATAAATATCTAGTAATTTTTAATACTATAAAGTATATTTATAAGTTTTGTAATAATTTGTTTATTTAAATAAAAATTCTATTAATAGTATACTATAATAGTATATTATAAATTATAATAATAAAACTAAACATACTATAACTTTACTTTTTTTATAGTATTTAGTAGGCTTTAAATATAGTATAAAATACTATAAATTTAAAAGACTTATATACTATTTTTATAAGTATTATAGTTTATTTATACATACTTTAAAAAAATGAAAGTAAAAATAAAATTATAGCTTTAAATATAAGTTTAAAACTTTTAAGCTTTAAGTATATTATTTAATAAAAAATTCTAAAAATAAGTAAGTATAGTACTAAAAAATAGAAGAAATACTTAGCTTTATAAATAGTATAACTAAAATCTTAAAAATATAGTAGTAGTATTAGGCACCTGTTTATTTAGTTAGTAATATATAGTATAATATATATACTATATTATTAACAGCCTAAAATTATAATAAGACAAATTAACTAGCTATTAAATAAAAGAAATAGACTATAATAAAGCTAGTAAAATAGTAAATAAAGTTATAAGTTAAATTAATGAAAAAAATAAAAAACGTAAAAAAGCTAAAATATATATATATATATATATAATAAATATAGAAAAATAAATAATTTATAGAAATAGTATAGAAATAAAGTTTAAATAAAAGTAAATATAATAAGTAAAGTAAATAAAGCAAGTAGAGTATATAAATAACATTATTATAAAAATAGCTAAATTAGTAAAGTTATTATAATTTTAGTATATAAGTAATAGTAAAAAGAATAAATAATTTAAGTAAAGTTACTTATAGTATAATACAATTAAAAAAAATATAAAATAGTTAATATAAGTTGTATATAGAGTACTAATATAGTTAACTTAAAAAGAATATAATAGATAGTAATAAAAATATATGTTATAAAAACTTTAGAAAAATAGCTAACTAATTACTAAAATAAAATTAATAAAATTTATAGCTTTTTAGTATTAATACTATATCACAAAAGTGCTACGTGCAGGAGATTAAAAACTAAAAAAAAAAAATATTAATTAATTACTATATATAGTACTAAGTAATAATTTAAGATATTACGTAGAAAAAAAAGAAAAAAAATTATAAATAAGTATTTAGACAAAGGCTTATGTGCTAGTATAAGACTAATATATAAATATATAATATAATAAAAAAGCTTATAAAAAAGGCTTTTAAGGCTTCTTAAAAGGCTTTTATAAAGTGTTATAAATAGTTACTATAATAATATTCCTCTTTTAAATTTAAGCTCCTGTAATAGGTATTTATGTTAAATCTTAAATAATAAATTAATTTAAATTTAAAAGTAGAATTCTTTTATAGTAGTTATATTTTAAAGATTATTTATAAATTACTATATTAAGTTATTATATCTAGTCTATTTAATAAGGTATTTATAGTATTTTATTTGTAATTAAAGTATAGCTTCTTAATTTACTTAATATAATATTTAATATTACTATTAATTTTAATAAGTCCTAGTAGTAAGTTTTACTAATTTAAAAGATATTTAAATTCAGGTGCAGCTGGCCAAAGTAAAGATACATAAAAAACTAAGTATATACTTAGAGATTTAGAAAGTTTAAGTTAGTATATATATAGGAAAACTACTTAAAAGATATAGTATTTCTTTAAGGCCTTTAAGTCTAGCTTCTTAGATAGTTATTTAATTTTAATATTTTATTAATTAAGCTAAACTATGTCTCCTATCTAGTAATTAAGTGCAGGTAATTATTTCTAATTTATATTTTTTTTTTAAAGAGCTTAGACTTAACTTATTTCTTTTTAAACTAGCTATTAAATATTAGCTATTTTCTTTACTATATAGTTAACTTCTAAGGCTTATAACGCCTAGTAAGGCTATTTTTAAATTCTTATAAAAAGTTTAAAACTTATTTAAAGGTGTTAGCTTATATTAGCTAAAAATAGTAAAATTTTTATAAATTTAAATATAGTATTATTAGCTTTAAACTATGCTAAAAGGAGCTAGTTTATTTAGTTATTTTATTAATAGTTTATATATACATATAGAATTTATTCTATAATATTATTAGCTTTTTCTATTTAGCTATTAATTTCTAGGTAGTATACAGAAAACAGTTAAAATTTAATTTATAATTATTTATAGAGTTTATTATAAAAAGCAAAAACAAATTATGTTTCTTAGTTTAATATAATTATTTTTAGAAGGCTATAGTTTATCTATATATATTAATAGAAAAAGCAGGCTATATTTATAGTAGTTATATTAATATAAGAAATTAGATATTAGTATTTTATAAGACGGTTTACTACAACTATAATATTAATACAACTTTTAGATTTTAGGAAATTAGTAATAAAGTCTATAGAAATGTTCTTCTACTTTTTTTTAGAAATAAATAAAGGCTTTAAAAAGACATAATACTTTTTACAAAAGGTCTTAAATCTTTAATAAGTATAGTATCAAGAAATATATTAGCATATTATTTCAAATATTCAGGACTAGTAGTATTTATATTATAGAATTTTAAAAGTCTTTTTATAACTAAAGTAGCTGCCAACAGGGAAATTATATATAATTTAAAGAATCTTAATTTTAAGTTTATTATTATTTAGTATTACTAATTAGCTGTAGTAATATAATTAACTTTTTTAGTCTTTATACTTACTTAGAAAAAGCTTTTTAGAGTGTTGGGTTTTATTCTATTTTAGTAATAGAATTTTCTAAATAAACTTATTATTAAAGTACTTATCATTAATAATCTATTAAATAGACCTATTTATTTTGGTTAAGTTTAATTCTAGTATTTTATTAAATAGTTTAAAGTAAAGAAGTATTTGTTATTAGGCTTTACAGACTTCTTCTTAAGCTAAAGTATTTTATATATAGTAAGTAAAAATATTTAGTTTCTTACTCTACTTACTAGGCTGGTACATAATTATAAAATTAAATTAAAATAAATATTTAGCCTAACAGGCCTGTTAGTAGCTTAACTATTTTATAGTAGTAAAATACTATAAATTTTTATAATTACTTAATACTTAGATTAGAAAAATAGCGCCTTTTAGCTTAAGATTTTATTATTTAAAATAGTATATAATAGCTAATAGTTCTTTATTATAGATTTTATAGTTACCTTTAGTAGAACTTAACTTCTTTAAAAAGTAAGTAATAGATTTTAGTTTATTTAGTTTATTCTTCTAAAAAAACACTCTAGTAATTATATAGTTTAAAGAATTAACTTTCACAATAATTAGTAACTTTAGATTAAAGTATTAAAAATTTAAAGTAGTTATAAATACATATTTTAAGAATTTAAATACTGTTTAGTAGGTATCATTAAAATTAAATTAAGTATTTTTTTTAGTTAGAGCTATAAACAGAGACGTAATATAAAAAAAGTTATTAATAAATTATTAGTAGAAATTAGTAAACTCTAGAAATACTCTTACGTTTTTTACGTTTCTAGAAAATTTCTAGTTAAGAATGTTTTTTTATCTTATTTAGATTTATATTAATTCCTTTTATTAAAATCACGTACTTAAGATAGGTAACTGGTTTTTAATAAAACTTATATTTATTAATATTAAGTTAAAGACTAGCTTTCTTTAAAGCTTTTAGAATTTATTTTATATATTATCTATATTTGCATAAAAAGTTACTATAAATTAGAATATTATCAAAGTAGGCCATATAAAACACATTAAGAAATAGTTAAAGAATATTATTAATATAGTATTAGAACGTGCTTAGTGTGTTAGCTAGTTTAAAAAATATAATAAAATATTTAAATAAACTATATTAAGTTTAAAAAATAGTTAACTATTAATTTTTTTCCTATTACACAAAAGTAGTTAAAAGCTAAGATAATATTTAACTTTATAAAATACTTTATATTACTAAAGTAGAATAAGGTTTCTTAAATTAATAAAATAGTATAATAGTTTTTAATAGTAATAATATTTAGAGCTTAGTAGTTTACACAGAATTAAAAACCTTTATTAAATTTCTTTATAAAAATAACTAGTATAGCTATAGAAAACGTGCTTGCTTTAATAAATTTTTTAATAAAATAGTTATTAAAATACTTCCTAAGAACTTTTAATTTGTTTTAAGATATCTTATAAAGAGGTTTAAATCTAGGTTGCTTTCTTTCTTTAAGAATAATCTTATAATTATATAGATAATATTTAAGTAGTCTATTAGCCTCCTTACATAAAAATATTTTAAAAATATTATAGCAATCTTTTAGAACTTTAGTAGCTAAATTTATATAAATTTTTAAAACTAAAGCTTTATTAATATTAGCTATTAAAATAATAAAAATTTGTATTCGTGTTTTTAGGCTATTTATATAAAGAAAGCTGCCCTAATTAGGTAAATATTTATACTTAGTTTAGATTTCTTATAAGACTTTTTTAGTAAAGTCTTTACTAAGAAGTTTTTAAAGCCTTAAGAGAAAAACTTTTTTATAAGGGTTTTATTCAATTTAGTATTAAATTTAAGTACGTGTTTAAATATAAGTTTAGAGTCTAAATAAAAATCTTTTAAAAAACAGTTTACTAAAAAGGTCTTTAAATAAATATTTAATTCTTATAACTAACAATTCATTTTAGTTAACTAGTAGTTATATTAAGATTAAGTAGTTAATAATAACTTTAAAAAACAGGTTTAAGTATACTGTATATAAATAGTATTAAAATAAAAATCTTTTAGTAAAGAGTTTACTAGAAAGTCTCTTAAGTAGATAGTATATTCTTTTAAGTAAATTAGAAATTAAAATAAACATAAATAGTAAGCCTAGTAATAGGGAATATTAAAAAGTAATTTTTATAAATTATAGTTAAAGTTAACTTTATACTTTTTTATTTATAGTTAGCTAAAAATTAATTCGTGATTTCTAGTAGCTATCTTAAAAAAGTAGATATCTTTAATATAATTTAAATAATAAAGAGTTATACTAATAGTATATAAAATATAACTTCTTTTAAAATATTTTTATTAAAACTAGTGGGATAAAAAACGTTTAAAAAAGGCAAAAAATAAAGTTTCTAAATATAGGCTAAAAGTCTACTAATATAACCTATACTAATAGCTCTAGTATTAATTAAAGTAGTAATAAAATAAAAAGAGCTATTTTATTAAATAGTATACAGAATATTTACTTAATAGTCCTAAGAATTAATTATTAGGTAGAAGGTTTATAAGTTAATAGAAATCTAATATTAGAAACGTTTTAGAAAATAACTTAACCTTAAAATAAAGCTTTTAGTAAGCTAGCTTTAAGAGTTTAAAAATATTCTTATTTATAAAAAAATTTAAATCTAAAGAAAAAACAAAAGCAGGTTAATTATTAAGATTTAGATAAACTTATAAATTAAAGTTCTAGTATAAGAATAAAATAGTTTTAGAAAATATAGCTATATTTATTATACTTAAAGTATTAGCTATTACACTTTTAAGTTTTTTATTTAGCTAATTTAAAAAAAGTATAGTTAAAAGTATTAATTTATATAATATTAAAGTTTTATTATAATATAAGTTACAGCCTATAGTAGTGTAGCATAAAAAGATATTAAAAATTATTATTATATAAAATATTAGATTAGTATAGTTATTTAATATATTAGAAATTTTAATATCTATTATTACTTAGTAAAGCTTGTTGTTTAATAATTTCTTTAACTATATAATTAGACTAATTTCATTTAATTTAGTATTAATAGCTAGTTTGTAGAATTTAGTAAAGTAAGTAGTAAATTTTTTTTACTCTTAACAGAATAAATTAAGTTTACTTAAAGTAGTAAGTTTCTTATTTAGGTCTTTATATATAGCTAGTAAAAAGACAATTAATTACTTTACTATATATATATTCTAATTTATAAAAAGGTGTATAAGTGTTACTAAGTTTTTTTTTAGTTTTAAGTATACATATAAAAGCTAGAAGCGTTTAGTAGAATATTAGTTAGTATTATCTTTAAGTTTATAATAAAGTTTTTTAATAAAAATAAGTAAATTTCTTTACTTTCTAGTAAATATTAAAAAGTTAAGTAAGTAATTACATTTCATTATTACTAATAAAGTAGTAGAATTTAGCGTAAAAATTAACTTTATTTATTTAACTATAATTCAAAGAACTTAGAAATAGGTACTAGTTATAGTTATAAGTAGAATTAAAATTATAAAACTTAAATTATTTCTAGATAAACTAGTAGTACTTATTAAGGCTTTTTTAGTAGTAATTACTTAAATAGTAAAGTAAAAAAAAAAAATATAGTTTATTTTCAAACTTTCTATAATTTTTTTTTAGAGAGTGTTAATAGATTTCTGTTGTTATACTTATTAATATTTTAGCTATACTTACTATTATTTTAGTGCTTTAGTAAATGTGTTTTATATTATAATTATTTACTTCTTAAATAACTACATAAATTCTGTAGTTAGAATAAGGGTATTTAAAAAGTTAGATATTTTACTAATAGTAATAGTAATATAATATAGTATTACAAAAGTACTACATATAAAAAGTTAAGAACTTAGAAAGAAGTATTAATTAATTACTATATATAGTACTAAGTAATAATTCAAGATGTTATGTAAAGAAAGAAAGAAATAAAATAAATTATAAATAAAGTATTTAAGTAAGAGTTTATGTGCTAATATAAAGCTAATATATAAACACATAATATAATAAAAAAGCTTATAAAAAAGGCTTTTTTAAAAGGCCTTTATAAGGTATTATAGATAGTTATTATAATATACTACTAGAAACTACTTTATTATTATAGTATATTTATAGTAAAGAAAGTAGATTTACAGTAAAAAGAGTAAATTTATAAAAAAAAAAAAATTTTATAGTAAAAAGAGTAAATTTATAGTAAAGAAAGTAAATTTATAGTAAAGAAAGTAAATTTACAGTAAAGAAAGTAAATTTATAGTAAAGAAAGTAAATTTACAGTAAAGAAAGTAAATTTACAGTAAAGGAAGTAAATTTATAGTAAAGAAAGTAAATTTATAATAGAAAAAGTAAAGAAAATTCTACTAGAAATAAACTATATATAACTATAAACAACTGTAAATAACTATAAGTTAAAAGTAAAATAAAAGAAAAAAAATTCTACTTACTATAAGTACTTTATATATAAAGAATTTTAGTATTATATAAATAGAAAATAGCAACTTTGCAGGCTTATAGCACCTATAAATAAGTATAATAATTTCTAAAAAGTAGATACAAAAAAACTAAACTATTTTATAAGTATAATAGTACTAAATTTAGAAGCTATAGTAAAGTAAATTAAAATATAAATCTAGCTTATTTATATATATAAAAAGCTTTTTAAAAAGACTTTATATACTTTCTACTTTTTAGTAACATTATAGTGTAAACTACTTTTTCTATTTAAAATACTATTTTAAATATTAAGAATTAAGAATTCTTATTATACTGTATTTATAGAAATTTATAATTCTTATTTATTTATTTATAAAGTACTTAAAAGCCTTATTTAATAGCTACTAGGTTTTAATAATACTTTAAATAGTACTATTATTTATAAACCTTTTTTCTATTATATAAAGTCTTATTAAATATGCCTTTAATATACTTATTATTTCTATTAAAGTAAATAATCTTCTTAAGATAACATAAAATACATTTAATTTAAGCTTAGATTTTCTATTATTTAAGTTTATTTTATATTTCTTTTTAAGCTATCTTTATTTTACTTTAAGTTATAAGTACTTTATATATAGTAGTAATTTTTTTATTTAACTCTAATAAGGCTTTATTATATTAAAATTAAAAGAATTAGCTAGCTAAAATAAATATAAGACTTTAGTAATATTAAATATATATACTTAGTAATAAAAGGTATAGGCTTTAGTTTTATCTTTTTAAATATAAATATTTTCGCGGCTATATTTATATTAGAAATTAATAGTAAAAAAAATAAAGAAAAGAAGAAGAATAGTATTTTAATATTACTACTAATTAATACTATTTTAATTAGAATTTTAAGTAATATAGCTATTTTTTTTAGTAAACTTTTATTCTAGCTTTAGTCTAGACTTATTATAAAAGCTAAAGTGTAACATATTTTTATAAGCTTTTAATTTAATTAATAATTAGACTTAATTAACACGTTAATTTTAGTAATTTATTTAGTAGTATTATTTATTTATTTTACTGTTTCTAGTTTCTAGATATAGTATAGCTTCTTAAAGTTATATAAAAAACAGCTCTAAAATATAAATTTTAAAAAATTCTTTTAGTACTTATAGATATAGCTTTAGAGTATTTTTTTATATAGCCTTTTTTAAATATGCTAGCTCCCACACTAATAATCTAAAACTACTAATATCTTATTTAACTAAATAACCTTTTTTTATTATTCAAGACTTTAGTAGCAATAGCAGAGTATAAAGTAGAGTTATGTATTTTTTATAACTTTAGTTAGCTTTAGTTTTTAAGTAGGCTAAGTTTTCCTTAGCCCATTTAATTAGAGAATAAACCATACATAATTTACAAAGAGTTTAATCTTAGAGGTAAGAGCTTTAGTAGAGAGTTTATAGCTATAACAGTTCTTCTCAACAGCATCTAGTACTTCTTAAGTCTTTTCTAGTGTGACCTTCTTTAAACGTTTGGAACAAGGCTTATTTTTAACATGCTTATTAAGAATAATCTTTAAGACTTAACATATTCCATAACTGAATGGGTCTCATAACTGAACGGGTCTGCCGTGCCAAGACCATCACCAAACACTCAACACACTCTCTACACGAATAGTATGCCACGAAAAGCGAATAAGCAGGCCCAGGAAAGACAAGGAAGGCTCCTTATAGCTATAGACGCGTATAAAAAGGGCCAATTTCCTAATATCAAGACTGCTGCGCGTATATATTGCGTGAGTCCTAAGACCCTATAATATCACCTTAATAGTCAGCAACCACGCGACGCAATCCTTGTAAATGGTTGAAACCTCAATAACGATAAAGAGCAGACGCTTACTGAGTGGATATTGGACCTTACCTCTTGTAGTTACCCTCCTTATAAGCGAATCATAGAGGACACAGCCAATATGTTACGGCGCCTCCAAGGCAAGAAGCCAGTAGGCAAAAACTAGGTAAATAACTACGTTTCACGCAATCCGGAAGTGAAGCTTGCATAAAGCAAAAAGTACGATTACCAGCGAGCAAAACAGGAAGATCCTGAGGTAATTAGCAAGCATTTTCGACTCTTCAAGAACGTGGTGAATAAGCACGACATTCAGGATAATGATATCTACAATATGGACAAGATAGGCTTTATGAGGGGTGATATTAGAACTGCTAAGGTTGTCACAGCTGTTGATAGCCCTAAGTACCATATTCAGCCTGGCGATCGTGACTAGATGACTGTAATTAAGTGCATAAGTGCAGCCAAACACGATATTCCAGCCATAGTTATTACCAAAGGAAAGGTCTTTTAAAACATCTGGTTTGATAAAGATGCTTGCGTTCCAGAGCAGTAGAAAATTGCTCTTAGTGAAACAGGCTGGACCAACGACAAATTAAGGTATATCTGGCTCACCCAGGTGTTTGATCCTGCTATGAAGGAGCATACAACAGGAACGAAGCGACTACTCGTCATAAATGGACACAGCAGCTACTGTTCTGAACCATTTGAAACATACGCAAGAAATAATAACATTATCCTGTTATGGCTGCCCTCCCATTCCTCACACATTACGCAACCGCTAGATATTGGTTGTTTTAGCGTTGTCAAACGACGCTATCGTCAAGGTGTTGAATAGTTAGTTTATAGTGGTCAACATTACGTTGGTGTGGACGACTTTCTTCGCATCTACGCTAAAATTCGTCCTGAAGCGTTAAGCCACAGCAATATAGAAGCAAGCTTTAGAGCTACTAGTATTGTTCCATTTAATCCTGAAGAGGTGCTCGTCAAATTAGGAGGTTTCTGTGTTACAACACCTGAACCAGTTCTTGCTTCTTCGACGACAAATTCAGTTAGCAACACACCTAGAATAGTACGACAAATTGAGAAGCAGCAGACAGTAATTAAACGTCGTCAACATGATCTTCAACGGCGTTCAACTTCACCTACAATGGTGGCCTTTATGAAGGCCATAAAGAGCGCCAAGCAAGCTATTCAGTCTCTCGCGATCGCAACTAAGCGATTAAAGCAAGCAGAAGCCACCAGCGCTAAGATTGTCAAAAAGCGTAATATACAGGTCAAATATATTACCCAAAGAGAGAGCCTTACAATTAAAGAGGCAATTGAACTATCACAGGAGGCTACAGCAGCTATAGCAGTCACCAAAAGTGGAAGTGGTGGTGCGAAAGCTTTAGCTTCAGCACGAGCTCCACGCCACTGCAGCGGCTGTGGATCAACAGACCATACCGCAAGGACTTGTTCTACACTCAAGGAAGCTTCAAAGAGTGTCCTCTCCATATAAAATTAGGTGGTGGTGGCATAATTTAAAGAAATCTACATGTTGTTCATCATGCCAAGAAATGACAAACCCGTTCGGTTGTGAGACCCGTTCGGTTGTGGAATACGTTAAGGGTTGTACCCTCTTTTACAGGCTTTAGCTATATAGAACTATATCTGGCGTTGCAAGATTCCCGTGGCTGCTTCTATTAAGCTATAATCTATGCCCTCTATATAAAGGGCTAGGGCTTGCGCTTGTGTAGCTATCTGATAGCTCAGCATAACAGAATAATAAGAATAAAAGCTATAGTAAGGACAAAAGCTGCAGTAACAATGCAGTATGGGATGTTTTTGTTTACAGCTCTGAAGAGTACCCCTGACAAGAATAACATCCAGAGCAGTGTCCCGAATAGGAAAAGTGGCCTGCGCCATGGCGTTGCCAAGGAGCAGGGGGTATGCAAAGACTTTTCGAAGGGACTTCCGTAGATGTTCAGCTTTCATCAATACAATGATTGCCATGGTAATTTTGTGACGTGTAGCCATGCTAATGCTATCTAAGCCTTATTAGAAGTCTTTGTGGTCTTCTCCTTCGCGGTCTTCTCCTTCGCGGTCTTCTCCTTCGCGGTCTTCTCCTTCGCGGTCTTCTCGGTCTTCTCCTTCGCGGTCTTCTCCTTCGCGGTCTTCTCCTTCGCGGTCTTCTCCACCACGGAGTGTGACCATATGCCCGAATGTTTGAATTCCTGGGAGCTGTGTAGGGGAGTACGTAGCCGGCCCTTCCTCTATATCCATGTCCCAGTCATCCTCCGTGTACATATTCCACCGATTCTGCGAGGCTGTTGCAATGTCGTCATCGCTATCATTATCGTAAAAGTCGTCCTGGAGTTCAGCAGCTCCGCTTATTGCTGTCACGCGGTGTAAGAACCATTGCATCTCTAACAGCCTAAAGTCAGGTAGCGGTCGTAATGCTGGGTCATCGGTTTTGAGAGATATTTCGCATCCAGAATGGATTTTCGTGTCGGTCTCATTATTGAATAGCTTCACCAAGTTTGGACCTTGGTCTAAGTTCGCTGGTAATAATGGAACTTGTGAGACATTGACTCCTGTAACGCGGGGATTTACCGACAGCCAGAAAAACTGTATATCTAGACGTTTCTTGTCGTCTGACATTCTGATCGGTTTGAGGGCGAAATATGCTCTTTCCCAATATACATGCGCATGTGGGGCAAGGCATACGAGGTTCTGACAGACCTCCGTACCAATAGGGAATATTGCGTCATACCAGGCATCCACACGCTCCTTAGACCAAAACATTCGTAAGGTGTCCCAAAAGAGAAACCCCCGCTCTTTATACTCGTCTCGCATGGAGAACGGGTAGATATGCGCGACTTCATTCGGCTCGCCAGCCTTCGTAAGAATACATTTCCTCTGATCTCTCTGATGGCACTAGATATTATTGGTAAGAAAGAAACATTATGAATTAAGGTAAGACATAGGATAGACTAACTAGGTCTCGCTGTACCTTAGAGCGAGTATGTCCACTGCTATTTCGCTTTTTTCCACGACTACCCTGTGCCGAAGGTGGCTGCTGTGACGGGGGTGGCTGTAGTGGAGTAATAGGTCGCTGTGGGGTGGAAGGTTGGAGTGGAGTAGAAGCGGCGGAGGCTGGTCGTTTTCGCTGAGTCCCTAAATAATATTAGCAATCTGACGCGGCAAGATGAGCTTTATCATCCTACATGTTGGAACTATTCTTGCAAGAACTTCCATGCCTTCAAAAAGGATTACCATAGCAGTAGGCTTCTTTTGAGCTTCGGCTAGAAGCTCCTTTAGCTTTTCAATATCGGAGAGCCAGAGGCACGCCCAGGCTGTTGGTCGTATAATATCGGTAGGTAGAGCATCGCTCAAAGCTTGAAGTAATTCTCTGCGACGCAGATCATGAAACTCCGCTTCAGATCCGCCTGTAGATGCCATGGTGGTAGTTTGGTTGTTTGTTCCGATAGAGGAGAGAAAGGATTGAAGAAGTGCTGGGAAGCGACGGAGTGACGTCAGCCATCTGTCCGTACACTCGAAAATCCATGGTCGAGAAGCCCGGGATTTGCCGAGGAGGACTTGATCGTCTCTCTCGCCAGGGTCGATACAGTATGCATCAATCGAGCAAATTTACCCGAGCGGGAGCATCAGGTTCAGCTTATGGCGAAGATCTATAGTAAGGCAAACCGTGTAATTGTTTGGCTTGGGGAGGCGGCAGACAATAGCGATCGAGCGTTTGAAGAAATACTCGTTGCTGCAGGCGAGAAGTATACAAAGTCTTCGAACAACGATACGATCCAGCAAGCAATTCTCGCCCTGGTTCAACGACCGTGGTTTTGGCGCATCCGGGTAACGGAGCAGACGGTCGACGATATCCGGCGCTATCGGTGGGGGGCCGCGAGAGCCAAGCCTCTCGCGAGCTCTCGCGGACCCTTTATAATTTGTAGTGTTTGGGGTTTGTACTTTCGAGAGTGAGATCGAGGAGGATAAATGCGGGTTTTGAGTATGAGGGGTGGGAGTTTAGTGGGTTTATGAGTTTGTCTTTTTTGAGTGTGGTGCGGAATTCTGTGATGAATGGTAGAGTGGTATAACTGGGTTACCTGAGTACGAGCAGCGGGATGATGGAGAAGTTTCATAGTCTGGTACATTGGTTTTGTTTAAAGAAGAGTAGACCCAGAGCTTCTGCATTGAGATCGAGAGAGCCGAGGTTGAATGCATTGCATTAGAAATGTCGTCAACTTAGTTAAATCACCCTCAATAGTCCGTATCAGCAGTATGTCCACAGTGACCTTTTGGTGGCTGATTCAGCGGCTTTAGCGCCAGGCCTGCTGGCCAGGGGACCCGTGCCCTTAGCAACTTCAATTATCCACGACCTCATCATCACCTCCCTAAACCTCACCAACACCGGATTCACAAATCTACCGGTAGAGAAAGGCGTCATACTAACATGTCTCCAATGGTACGAAGGCGACTTAGAAAATTTTATTCCGTAAGCAAGTTCCTTCCTCTCGATTCCATTTAACGAACCTACTTACGGAATACAGGACCACTTAATCTTCTATTAAACTCACCTATTATAAAACCGTATCTACAAACTCTAACTACCATTCTTCGAAAAACTCACCAATTTACTCTTCCTCGCCACCTCACCTGCCAACCCCGCAATGGTACTATTTCCCAAGATCTCAAAAACCGGAAGGTCTGCAGCCATACTCTTACTAAGCCAATTGCGCAGCTCCACCGCCACCAAAGAATCCACTCCGTACGCGTGCACCGGCTTACCGGTATCAATATCGTCCTCTCCCACCGCCAGCAGATCCGCAAGATGCGTCCGCATAGCTCCGCAAACAATATCTTCAGCCTCCGTCGATGATTTCGCTTCTCTGAGCCGCATCTCCCATATTTTGGTCTTGTCGACACCTGCAGAAGCCACGTGGTCGTCCGGGTGAATCGAGTGCAGGGGCTTGAAGAGGGGTTTGGCCATCCACTGGGGCTCTACGATGCCTTTGGATTTCAATTCTGCTGGGATTCCGAGCGCGGTGACGACTTGGGCTTTTAGTGGTGGCTGGACAGGTAGACTTGGGTCGCAATAGTACTCGAGAAGCGCGAGCAAGTCCTGCTCACTGAAGTCCTCGATACCGTTCCTTCGCGCTAAGGCTTTTACATCCATTCTATCCGCTACGTGGCCGACGGATGTGACGCTGCCGAGATCGATCGAGACTGCTTTTTCGCCGTGGCGCACACGGTGGCGGGCAAGTTCATCCTGGTAGGTATTCCCGGATGCGTAGTTGGACTGCCCGTGGGCACCTAGGAGGCCGGATTGGGAGGCTAGGAGGATGAAGAAGTCCATGCCCTCGGGCAATAGGGTATGGAGGTTCCAAGAGCCATCTACCTTGGGTCTAATGGCGGCACTCCAATCCTCAGCCGTCATGTTATTGACTGCCACGTTCTGGAGAGGGTTAGCATTGATCATTCACTCAACGACAGATTGCGACTTACCCGCAGCACCATAGCTGCCTGGATACAGCCTTTTATGGGTGGCAGTGTCTTCTCAATGCCGTTTATGACAGATTGTAGCTGGCCGGCGTTGCTAACATCGCAGGACATTGTGGCTACATTGGCTCCACTAGCCCGGACACCCGTCAGAAATGGTTCCAAATGACCGTCGCAGGCGTTGGAGCGAGAAAGCAACACGACATTTCTAGCACCCCTTCGGACCATCCAGCGGCAGATACTTTGCGCGATGCCACCAAGACCACCAGCGATCATGTAGGTTGAGCGTGGATCAAAGAGCTGAAGAGACTCCTTCGCCTTCTCTACTTGGACCAGGTCGTCGTCGGAAAACTCAATCACTATCTTTCCAAGATGTTTTCCCTTTTGCATCATCCGGAAGGTTTGCTGAATCTCGCTGCCTTTGAAGACGTGTAGTGGCTTTGGGGGTGTGATTGCTTTGTCGACGGCGAGTCTCATCACTGAGCTCAGGATAGTGCTAATTCGATCACCTCTCTCATACAGTTGTGGCAGATCGACACTCGCGAACATGACATTTTTGGAAAGCGGGAATATGGGCAGCCCGCCAAGGGCAGAGGTACTGGTCGAGTAGATGTCTGTTTTACCCAACTCGATAAAGCGACCAAATGGAGCAAGGCACCCCCAGGACTTGCGCAACGCCTCGCCAGCAAGAGAATTGAGAATGATATCGACACCACGATCCTCTGTAAGCCTCTTGATCCCGTTTGCAAAATCTAAGTTTCGGCTTGAAAAGATATGGCTTTTGGGAATCCCGTATGCATTAACGAGCATCTGTGCTTTCTCGTCAGTAGATACGGTAGCATAGATTTCACATCCCAGGTATTTGCATAGCTGAATGCTCGCTTGACCGAATCCGCCAGCGCCGGAGTGAATCAGCACAGATTCGCCTGGTTTCGCCTGCGCCCAACTAATCAAGCTGTAATATGCGGTGCAGAAGACAAGTGGCAGAGCAGCACCTGTTGAAAGGGGCATATCCGACGGTAATTTATGCATCTGATACGCCATGCACCGAACCGTCGTTTTCATTGTTCCCGTATGCACGCCGACGACGTTGTCTCCAACTTTGAGATCGTGGGTAGAGTTGCTTCCTACTTGGGTTACGACACCTGCAAGCTCGTTTCCGAAATAGTTGTCGTTGAGTTGTCCAAGGGCGGTCAGAACGTCTCTGAAGTTCAGGCCCGCTGCTTTGACCTGTATCTCTACCTCTTCTGATGCGAGCGGTTTCGGCGTAGCAATGTCCTCCGTATACGCGAGAGTATCGAGGAGTCCAACAGTCGCGATTCCAAGTTTAACGGGTCGCGTGAGCTCTCCGTTCCACTTCCGTAAAGCTGTCATGCGTGATCCCGGGGTGGGAAAGGCATCGGCAGTCAGGCTATTAGCTTCTACCAGGCGACTGATATGAAGTACTCCGTTCTTTTCAGCATACTCGTTCTCATACGCTGGCGACGTTCTTGGTGGATTGCTGCCCAGGATTGTCCAGATGTGGTTCGCAACTCTCTCACAATGGTACGGAATTTCGATGGTGACAGTGACGAAGCTGAAGTCCAAATTTTCGGATTCAACTGTCCGTGCTAGACCCGCCACAATACCGTAATCAGGGCTCATGCCAAAATCTGAGCGCTGTCCACCGACCCAAAGCAGTCGATCAGCCTTTGAACAGATTATATGAAGGAGTGCGAGTTCACCGCTGTCCATGGTCCGCAGGAACGGTCGGTCCAGAGCCGGTAGAAATATGCAAGTCGACTTTGAGAAGTTTACATCTTGTGAAGCTTCAATATTGACACAGCTCAGCTTGATATCGCTACGAGGTGCCAAATACTGCCGAAGAGACTGGCATATCTCCAACTGAGAGTCTGAGGACTGCTCGTACATGACAGTAATATCTGACGTCATTCCGGCATCGATATGGGCAGGAAGAGCTGTTGATATCATTACAGCAACTTTGGGATTCTCTTCATCTTCTTCAGCATCCCCTCCGAGAACCATATCGGCACCTGAAAATTCAGATCTCGAAAGAAGATTGTGCCATTCGGTTTGCGATATAAGAGGACTCCATTCGCGATTCGACTCGGTACCTGAAAGCACCATTAGTAGCGCAACTAGTGAGTAGATTCATGTACTCACATAACCACCATCCAGGGAGAAGGCCAAAAATGAAACCCAATTTCGTGGCCTTGGGGTTCGTACTCTCGTGTAAAATAAGCTTCCCGCCCCTAGATCGAAACGTCAACTAGCTATTAAAGTTCGATCGCATGAGACATACGGTTTGAGCAATTTTCTGCTGTTTTTCAAAGTTTCTTCGAGATTCGGAGTAGCGTGTAGTACCTTTGGCTGTAAGTCAGCTTGAAATAACTCAAAATATCGCGGACTGACATTAGACGCGACCACGACATCGAAACTGCCGGCATCGAAACCTTGGTCCGTTGGATCTTTGGAAATGTCCAGTGTCTTATATGATATCCGTGGGTTATTGAACCGTTCCCTTGCGCGCACGAAAAATCCAGGAGAGATATCCGTGTAGACATATTCAGCGAATCGAGATGTCCCACTCTCGTTTTGCGCATGGCGGTTAAGGGTGTCAAGAAGGGATGCGGTGAGCCCGCCTGTGCCCGCCCCAACCTCAATTATCCGTATGGAAGGGTTCTTGAACGCCATTGAGTCGACACAGTTACCCAGTCTTGGAAGCAAATTAGCTGGCCACTGTCCAAATTGGTAGAATTTCTCCAACAGGTCATCCGAGAAGAGAAATTCTAAGGGGTCAAGTTCACCTTCCATCATGCTCGGAAGATTCTCTGCGATCTTGACAAGGAGACGACCTTCTACATCAAACTGTTTTACAGCCTGATAGATCTCGAGTGTCTGCGAAATCGGGAATTTTCCTACAGATTCATTCCATGAAACACCTGCGGTACCCATGGTGACTTGGCGTCGCATCCAGTCCAGATATTTGTGCAAGTGAGGGCTAGGCGCAGAGTAGGCTTTGGAGATACTATGAAGTGTATTGATAATAGCCGTGCGACAAACCCATTCTTTCTCTTTGTCCATATTGTGTGAAATTAGCCCATTGGTTACGGAAGGATGAGACTGGGACGTTTCGACAGATAATGGGTCTTTGAGTAGCGCAAAGTCTGGTCGCCAGTCAAGATTGTAGAATCGACGGCATGTATTTCCCTTCTCGTGTGCTTCCGGATAAGCAGTGACTACAATAGTCATAGTTACTTCCGCTACGATGCATATTTGGTCGCTGTTTGCATCTGCAGCTACCACAGATGCCTTCACCTCTCGTAGACCCTTGAAAGCCGACATGGCGTGAGCTTTTATCTGCGAGAATTGTGTTTCTTGGGTAACGTCCTCTGAGATCCAAAGGTTCGTTAAGCTCGTAGGTACCATCGTCGGTACTTGTCCTCCCCCAGGTCCAATTAGGGCGGGAAAGGCGAGCTGTAATATGGCATCTAAAGCACTTGGGTGTACTATATGAGGTTTGCAAGGCGTGTCTGGATCATGCGATCTCCAATGCTGCATGTCTATGATTCCTACAGCTTCCCCTCTGTCGTTGGCTTTGATGTTCCCGAGTCCCTGGAATATAGGGCCATAGTCCAACCCGGAGCTTCTAAGAATCCGATATGTGTCGGATTTGTGCATCGTAACCTGGCACTGGGACCATCCGGACTGAAGGCGGTCATTATACGAGGTTAATTTTCCTTCGTGTTCGTCGATTCCCGAGGGACTCCATGCCGTCTCCGCATATTCCACGGTGATAGCTCCCCTGCAGCATTCGCGCCAATTTCCATTCTCATAGACGCAAATTCGGAACTCGTTCCAGGAAGAGAGTGCTTTGCTGGTCATGACTTGAGATGGGCGGAGGGTCAGTTGGGTTTCTACACCTTGAGGGTCTGAAGTTAGCACTAAAGCATTTTGGAAGGTCACGTCCTTAAACCGGTATCCTGTTGCTTTTCTCTCGTTTCCTAGGAGTTGGCGCGTAGCCTCCAGTGCCATTACCAGCATTCCCGCAGCTGGATATACATCTAGTCCGTTGACCTAATCATGATAAGCAAAGCAAAATCGCTGATAGTGCTTAGAGCGACCTACTTTGTGGTGCCTTAGGAATGGCATATTCTTCAAAATGAGCCGGTTATTCCATCGTGCTTCGAGTTCATTCCAGTCCATAACCGGGGTACCTAGCAGCTCGTGGTGGGGAAATTTGCGAAATCTGTAGTTCTTGCTGATTCGACTCTCTAGCCAGTAGTTCTGGGGGCGATTGAATGGGTATGGGGGAAGGTTGGTAAGCATTTTTGGCTCTCTTAACACGCTGTGATTCCTGTTTACTGCGACAAAATCCACTCCATAGCCTCTACATTGCAATCTGCCCACACATTTGAGAATGGAATGATGTGCTAATTGGTTCCGCACAAGAGCAGAAGAATAGCAGGTATTGATATCCCTGCCAAAATCTTTCAGAATATTCCGAATGGGTGATTTCAAGGCCGAATGTGGCCCAATCTCGAGAATGTAATTCGCTGCAAGGCTCTGCATAGACTTGCCCAGCTTTCTTCGCGTAGGAGCACACACTTGGCGCATAGCATCGTTGAATTGTACCGGTGCCACCAAATTCGCAACCCAATAGTCAGCCGTACAGAGCTCTTGCGACGCCGATTGCTGGCCTGTAATGGTTGAAATAAGGGGCCGCGTGGGACGCACTTCCCCAGCAGAAATGTCATGGATGAATTTCTCATAAATCGCCGCAGCTCCAGCCATATGGGGTGAATGATATGCTACATCCACATTGAGCCTGTGGAACGGTACGCCTTCTTTCTGAAGTGAAGAAGAAAGGAAGTTCAGGGCTTCCAGAGATCCGGAAACTCTTACGTTCGAATGGCTATTGTAGCAAGCCACTGTAATTAAATCTTCCTCTGAATGTGAAGCATGCCACGTAGATGTATAAGCCGATAACCGCTTCGGCGACAGTTGAACCGCCATCATGGACCCTGAACGTGGACAGAGAAGGTTGGCCAACGAAATTGCGAGCCCGCGGCAATATGAGATCTTCCATGCGGCCTCACGGGAGATAGCACCAGAGCAATATGCAGCTGCAATCTCACCGGACGAATGGCCCACAATCACAGCTGGTGTAATACTCCAGGTGGTAAGAAGGTCAACTAGTGCAACTTGAATGGCCGTGCATATAGGCTGACTGTGCTGCGGATCGTCGAAATATGGATCAGCTGCGTTCGTTTCGTACAATTTCTCTAAAGTTAGTCAGCATTGATAAAAAGAGAGTTGGGGTGTGTAGTAGGTACCCGACAGTGACCAATGACATCCAAGCGAACGAAAATAACCATCAGCTGCAACGAGACTCTTTTTGAAGGGTTCGAGATCAAGGAGCTCCCGACCCATACCACGCCACTGTGCACCCTGTCCAGTGAACACAAAACATATGTTCAGCGATTTCTCCGCTCTCACGGGATCTGACCATGCGGGCTCAGAGAGCGGCGTATCTGCAGCAGCGGCAACAGCGTACGATCTCCAGGGCAGCTTAGTCCGTCTTTGACCGAGAGTGTAGGCAAGATCATCGAGGTATTCTGAAATATGCTCGCCACGAACTTCCGGATATCCTCGACCGTATGCCGTCTTGAGACGTTCGATTCCAGCTTCATCGAATGCCGATAGAGTCAGTAGTTTGGAAAATGGTACTAAGGTTCGTTGGGATTCTAGAATCGTCTCATTGAGGCCATTTGACATTCTAGCAGTCGACTCAAGATGCGAAGGAGTGACTTTAGTGGAGTGCAATCCATCAAGGTTGTGGGCGCGAAGATAATGGTAAGCATCGTCGAGCACAGCATGCGCGTTGGTGCCGCCGAATCCAAACGAATTTACAGAGGCTCTTCGTAAGCCTTCAGTGGGCCAGACGGTAGTCTCGGTGGGGAATACCAGATTCCAGGCAGCCGCGTCTATCTGCCGGTTAATTCGATCTAGCCAGATATTTGCTGGAATCAGGCCTCTTTCTAGTACGAGAATGGTCTTGATAAGACCCGCGATTCCGCTAGCTCCTTCTAAATGACCTATGTTAGATTTTACTGAGCCAATGTACAAGGGTTTCCGAGAAGAACCAATTTGTTTGAATGCGTTTGCGATAGCTTTGGCCTCTGTAGGGTCACCAACTGGAGTACCTGTACCATGAGCCTCAAAATATCTCGTTTTAGCCATGTCAAGCCCCGCACGATGATACGTTGACCGAATTAATAGCTCCTGGGCTCTTCCACTCGGTTGGGTAATCCCAGGTGTTCGACCATCTTGATTCGAGCCTGTTGCCCGGATAACGGCTCTGATTACGTTGCCATCCTGCAGTGCTTTAGAAAGACGTTTTAAGATCACAACTCCGAAACCTTCGCCCCTTGAGTAACCATTAGCTCTGTGGTCAAAGCTGTAGCACTTGTTGTCCGGAGACAAGAAGTTCAGGCTGTTCAAATTAGCACTGACGGAAGGGTCGTAGAAGAGATTGCAGCCAGCAACAATGCCCTAGTGCTGTTAGCTCGTCTGTAGATCGAATTTCTTGAGAGAAAAAGATCATACCATTTCCGTATCCCCGCCGTGTAAACTCTGACAAGCCATATGGAGTGCTATGAGGCTGCTGGAGCAAGCAGTATCAATAACCATGCTGGGACCTTGGAAATCGTAGAACCAGCTAAGTCTATTTGCAAGAATCGACTTGCTCGTGCCAGTCACTTTATATCTTCCTGGAAGCTCTGGATCGCGTGCCGTCATGGTTTCGAAGTCGTGCATGAAACATCCAATGTGGACTGAGGTATTCGAACCAGTAGCTTGGTCAAGGGGGATACCAGCTACAAAGGGGTTAAGTCAGTCATCGACTCAGATTCGACCGCTTCATAGCGGTCATGTAGTCATTCGTACAATTTTCGAGAGCATGGTAGGAGGTCTCTAATAACCACCGTTGCTGTGGATCCATACATTCTGCTTCAGCAGGGGAAATGGTAAAGAAGGGCGCATGAAAACACCCAAGTTCTTCTCTGATGAAGTGTCCATAACTCGCGTTCTCCTGATCCCATGGTTTCAGCAAAGGTATTGCCACATATCAATGGTGGAAATACGTACAAAAGAGTCAGCATTGTAGCGCTCCTTCGGCACCGAAGTCAGTGCGGATCTTTTCTCGAGTAACGTCTGCCAAAAAGATTCTGGGCAGGTGGCATCTTGAGGGAACTTCAGAGCGAGCCCTATGACGGCAATAGGCTCAAAGAAGCCGCCGTCTTTGCCCTCCTGCATCTTGGGACTTTCTGGGGATACACATTCGGGACCGGATTCATGGTTATCGCCATTCGCACATCCGTTCGGGACAAGAGTTGATTCGTGTCTTGCATGTGCGGTTACATGATTCTCTTGGGCGGATCGATGAACCATTGTCGACTGTGGCGCGCCGTCGATGAAATCAGAAGACGCTAGGAATTCAGTGGACTATTTCTCTTTCGCCATCCAAGTACAGGCCCCCAAGGAAATTGGGAATGACCCGGTATACGCGCCCAGCCACCTAGATCGTTTTTGGGGAAATATTCTGGATATGGGAATTGTTATTCGATCAGCTGCAATAACTGTGACATTAAGGGTGCCCCGATGTTCTGCCAATAAACTTCTGCAGAGATAAAAGGGATCTACATACATCCATTAGATTTCGGAGACCGAGGCGCATATGCAGCATGGTGTCACGCATATGTAGGGGGGACTCACCTGGCACTTCTCTCACAACCAATATGTGCAACTTTGCCTTCTATTTTCTATCTCGCATAGCGTCGTTACGCTTGCTGAGTGTGTGGTACTGCCATGTCAGCAGAACTAACACACGGCTATTAAGATAGGAACCAGATCTAGGCGTCGATCCGGCATATATCAACGCTTTTCTGTGCATCGGTTTTTATGCGACGACACTCCTCGTATCCACGCAAATAGATATTTCAAAGATCAATATCGAGGTCTATACCTGGAGTTAGAGGTCCGCATAGTTGTAACAGTTCTTCCTGCTTACGCTCGCTTCCCCGCAGTCATCAATACGCACCCTTGAATTTTGTGGGCTAAGGCATCCAGGACATTTACCCATGTTTGGTGCTTGCCACCGAAGTTACAATTGCGACATACCAGCGTTCTGCGGCGCAGCAGCGAGCATGCTCATAGGGTATGTCGAATAAGGCAGCTCCGACAGTGCAAGGTTTCGGCCTTGGAACTTTGTCTTCCCGCATGGAGGATTCGGCTTTTGATAGACATTGGTTCCCGCTGCGCCGCACTATAGATCTTTCGCGCGAGGCGGACATCCCGTAGCGCTTGCGAGGCTCGCCGGCATATAGGGTAAAAGTCGATCCGATGAACAAATAAGCCAAATGCAAAACAAGAAACCTGAATTTCTTCAGCTGTTTGTAGCTGAACGAGTGAAGTGAAGTCAAGCAACTGCCAAGGATGCAGACACGACACTAAGTGAAGCCAGGCCGTGCTCTAATGACTAAGCATAATCACGTGAAAACCCATTCACCTATTTCTGTAGGTCTGAGTACTACTGCGGCCATAGTGCAAAGAACCATTCCAGCTCGCATTCCTGCCAAATTGCATTCACGGATACACCGAACCTAACCTATTTCCTCAAGGTCCAATAACCGACTCCCACAGCAACAAGCAGCGCGCCCACAGCTCCCACATACTTTCGAGTGCAATGCCAAAGCCTCAAATAATAGATGAATCCATGAATCTGAACAGTCCACTTCGCGTCATTGATCCTCGGATACGGCTCGTCCTTCGGTACCGGCTTCTCGAGGAATTCACAAAGCGGTGCCCAACCGTCTTTAGACTCAAACTCAAGCAATCTGTCCTTGGGGACTTTGGAACGTACGTGAGCGTAGTGCTCGATGTAGCTTCGGCGCAAGGCTTCACCGTTGGACATATCGCCGTCTGTCCATTTGGTCACGATCATGCGGAGTATGGTAGAGTATGGTCCCCAGAGAATCTGTGGATGGTGCGCACGTCAGACAAGCTGTTTAAGCAAAAAGGGGATCTGAACGCCTTACTGGGTCAATGGACGCGATCCAAGGTAGCGTTCTCCATTCCAGAATCTTGAATATGGACTGATGAACAGATGTGAACCAAGAATCGATGTCGCGGTTCGTAAGGATGACTTTGGCGTTAGGGTACTTCTCCAGGAGCTCGTCGATGAAGAGTAGACACGGTATATCTTCAATTGCCTGACAGAAGTCGCGCGCCTGTCAGTATGCAGGGTGCAAAGCTTGGGTGTGGAGATGTGTACATTGTAGTTTCGAAGGACCTTGTCAATATCGTCGCCAGTCCAAGGCTTGCCTTGGCCCTTCAGCTTTGCGGTCAGGGCCTCTTCCCATAGCTGGAGATGCTGCTCCTGCCATCGGGTGACGCATTCCGACATGTGGTAGACGCTGTAACCCAGTTTCTCCAAAGCTACTCTTTGAGTGCTAGTGATGCAAGTATCAGCTCGGAAGTATATCGGGGAGTCCGAGAGACAAACACATGGTTCCTTTCGAAGAGTTAGTAGGATATAGGCAGACGACAATGGTTGGGCGAACCTGTTCTGCTGAATCCAAGAGCCAACACCTCCATTAACTTTGGCCTCTCGGCTTCAGGAACCGTGTCGATGAGTCTCTTTTGGGAGGCCATGGCGGATTGAGTGAAGGACTCAAGTGAAGTCGGTTCACGAAGCTGGGAGAGTGAGCATGGTGTCGAGCTTTAGGGTAGCGCGGGGTTGGTTGCGGCGCAAGGCCTGTGCTTCCCCATGTGAATGCTCGAAGACCACCGTGACACTGTGAGAAAGCAGGTTTGGGGAGTACAGAGAATGAGCACTAAGCTCAAGTGAGACGGTGAGATAGTTTGCAGGCGCACAGACGTTTCGACGCCATCTCATCGCTGGGTCATGTATTGTCATTAATCTATATTTGGACTAGCCTAGCCTGCTGTCGCGGCGCTACGCCGGGCCGCCTTACCTTTGGAACCGGGGTCGTCGCTCAATCATCAAAAGCGTTACCAAAGAGTCCGGCGCCACTCAAGCCTAAGATCGCCTGCATCTGCTGCGTGAAGCTGGTCGCAAAAACCTCCCGTACTTCCTCCCGCACTACAGGCGGGAGGAGGGCCACCGTCTGTGCAGAACCCAGGAGAGCTTTAATCTGACTTGACAATAGGATTCCCGCAAGCCTGTCGGTGATGCGGTTGTTTAGGATGTTTGCACAGATGGAGACTCCGATACTTCCACCAAGAACCCGAAATTGGTTACTTGCCCCCATCCCGACGGCTTTTATTCATTAGCAGTGGGAAGAGACAGATCAGAGAATTCGAATGCTGGATAACTTACCTAGATTTTGTTCCGAGAAGGCGAGCGGCGCAGTCATGACCACGGTAGCTAAGTTTATGCCAAAACCAAAGCCCATTATTTCCTGGAAACCGTATTGCGATTTCGGAAAGCTGGTGCCGGATCGCTGGATCGAAGATGCGAGACCAGTCCCCAATATTATAAAAGATGACCCTGCCAGAAGTATGTATAAAGGCGGAACTTTCAATTTCTGTGAAAAAAAACCGGCAAGAGCGGAACCGACGGGCACGGTGAGGGTAAGTGCTAGTAGGCGGTAACCAGCTGTCGAGGGTGAGTCGCCATACACGACTTGGAATTGCTGAGGGAGGACGATGATGCAGGTTATGAACGCTAAACCGCTGAAAAGACAAACGAGCAAGAGCCCCATGGCGTACCTATCGGCCAACACAGCCCATGGGAGGATCGACTCTTGCTCTGTGACTCTGCTTGCTTGGTGCCGAGACCAAAGGACAGTGCCTACCATCAATACGACGGATACGATCAGTAAGCTAAGCACAAGTACGCTGTTCCAAGAGAACTGGGTTCCGCCTTCTTCGATTGCGGTGACAAGCAAAAGGGTTGAAGAAAGCAGGAAAAATCCACCGAAGAAGTCCACTTTCCGTAGCTTCGAGCCTAGCAGAACTTTCGAAGATGTATCATGATCGGATGAGTGAGGGAAGTGGGCCGGCAGTGTGAGGTAGAAGAGAACTAAAGCAGCAAATCCGGCCGGACCACTATATTCGCATCAAAGATTAACAGAGGTCGGCAGGAATGGCATCGGTTTTGTCTCACTTGAATAGGAAAATCCATTTCCAAGTTCCGTGGTCCGAAATCACACCTCCGAAGATAGGTCCAAGCAAGCTCGACATGGCGGCGACTGCAGAAATGATGCCAGCATATCGAGCATACCTCGCCGGTGGCACCATCTCAGGGAGGATAACAAAGGTCATTGTATAGATACCACCCCCTCCGATGCCTTGGAATGCGCGAAAGACGATCCTGTACTGAATCAACACTTCGAGATGGCCTTGCCAATATCGATACCATCTAGCGGCCTTACAATTGTACAATCGAACGTGCGACGCCGCATGCAATGGAGAATACAATGAAAGTCACCAAAGAAAGACTCATTAGAGTGCGTCTACCAAAAATATCGCTGAGTTTAGCTAATATCGTAAGGAACCCTGGAACATGTTCAGCGCGAGCGATGCAAAGTTTATTGCTTGAATGGAAATGTACCCGTGTACGTGAGTAGATATGCTGATATTATCCAGCTACTACTTCGAAAGCCCCCTAGGTCGTTCGTTATCGCCACAAGCGCTGTACCGACAACGGTACTCTCCAGTGTCGAAAGGAAGAGACACAAGCATAATCTGTCGCCTGTGTTCGATAACCACATATTGATCCTAGTAGTTGAGGTGAGGACTCACGAAAGATTCAAAAGCTGCAGTCTCGGTCCTCGGAGAGAGTGAGTGGGTGCGAGAGGCACCTTCTCTGAAACTAATGAGGTCGCAGGTAATTGACCTTGTTCAATTTTCTCGGTAGAAATGTCTTCGTTGGGAATTGGATTTGAGTGCGCGCCGATTGAAGGCAAAGACCGTTGCTCTGAAGGTGTTGAATTGGTCATCATGCTCTGGATATCGTGGTTCATAGCAAGTAAGGCTTAGAGCGACAAAAGAGGAAGCATATAGAGCGTGCTACGGTGAAAGCAGTTCCCGATGCAAGGTTGAAAAAGTTCATAAATCTTTTAGAGGCGTCTACCTAGCGATACAATACTATATTAGAACACCTAATCGTACGAGTGCTTTGAGTAACAAAGTACCAATGGAGGTGGAGTGTGCTGCAGACGCGACTCAAAATGTACAGAGCATTAGGCCTTAGGCAGGTGCGGCCCAGGGACAGGGATTTACAAAGCCCGTGCCGCAAAGATCCTGCTCAAATCTCCAAATGTTTTATACTCTCGGCGTCCGAAGATTCCTGTGCCGCAATATATCCCTTGAACTGTTTCCTGTACGTTGTTGGCTGAGACTTGCTCATAGGATCGCCCGTCTATGCTGCTCAACCACCCACCATCGGACTCCTGGGGCGGTTCTGTCTGCAATCCCGTCCAATAAAGTCACATGCTCCGCATACTCAGCGCCAAAGCTTAGACCAGACAATGCTTCCCTTTCGGTGTGAATGACAGCATGGCTGGTGGCCCCATTCGTCTTGGCCCTGTCCGCGCCGCAAGAGCATCTACTGTAATTTTGATCGGCCGGACTTTCTAAGACTGAGTACTTATAAAATTCACTTGGTAGTTAGACCACTACGCCTGACCGCCGCACCCCTCAATTACAACCCTCTCACAGCTGTCATTTTCCTGCCATCATGAGCTTCGCCGCGAACCAGAATGATTTACTCATTACCGTGGGCATTCTCATGCCCGCAACAATGATAGTTATAGGCCTCAGGTTTTTCGCCCGACAACGCCTTCGAGCCAGAAAAGGGCCCGACGACTGGCTTGCCTTGGCTGCTGGAATTGTGTTCTGGGCAAACTGCTTTGCGATGGTCTGGGGTGCGTTCTCAAGTCACTGAACTCCTCAATGCGAACAAACAAAATAACGGACATGCTGATAGGTGTTTATAAGGATTATGTCGGTCTGGATCCTCTGAAAATGGATCCGTTTGCACTCGTACAAGGTCTAAAGGTTTGCTATCCTGAAAAGCCCTCGCGTGCCATGCTAAGAAGGTTAGATGAGCTTTGCCGGTATATTTCTCATGTCCACGATTCTCACAATGGCGCGCTTTAGCATTTTGTTCCTATACTATCGCCTCTTCGGCATATACGCCAGCTTCAGAATAGCGTTGATCGTGGTTGGAGTTGCGTCAATCGCATGGATGCTTACTGTATGGTTCGTGACCATTTTCCGCTGCAACCCGATCAGCGCTGCCTGGAACGTTTTTCTTGTTATTCAGGGACAAGCGCACTGCCTAAACCAGGAAACTATCTTCCTAATTACCGAAACGATCAATGCGATTCTTGACGTCTCTCTTGTTTGCCTTCCCATAAGCAAGCTCCATATTCTTCAGCTCCCACTGCGGGATAGGATAGGCCTCGGTTTCGTTTTCGTCACTGGTGGTTTGTAAGTATCTCCGTTGTATCAAGCAGAGAGTGGCCGCTAACCTCTTCAGCGTCGGTCTCACAAGTATATGTAACCAAATGCACTGGAGTGAAAGTCATGACCAACCTGATAATAATTGAGAGCTATCTAGGAGATATATATACATAAATGAGTGACTCGGTGGTACGTAATCTGCTGACATAGTGATGGTCATTTGATGGAGGGCCTAAATGTGATGGAACGCCTAATTGTGATAGAGGCGCTATCTGGTGACAGTATACTCAGAATCGTGTTTACATATGATGGAGGTCACATTTGGCAGCATGAAGTACTCATAAATATTGTCATCAGAGATTGAATTGTTGTTAATGCCGAAAAAAAAGTGTGCTATCGTACATAATGTAAACGAGTGAGATAACCTCTGACAGTGATTTGTAAGCTGTATCAGAATTGACAAGGGGGGTCGGTGGTGATACTACTCTGTTACACAAGGTAGCAAGGTTGTCCATGGCAGTTTCGCCAACAACATATAATCCATCAAAATTGGGTGTGGACAATCTCTCCGTGCGTTTACTGAATCTTCACTTACTGTTTCTAGGGGCCCTTCTTGACAGTATTTTCTGGCTCGATCTGCAGTTAGCCACGGCTATTATCTGCGCATGCCTGCCAACGCTACGCTCGCTTCTCCCAACTCAAAAAACCTTCATTCCGTTATCATCAGCGATCCAGCGGCTCCTGGGTTCGAGAATGATCTCGTCATCGGCAACGGCGAAATCCTCTCAGCAAGGTTCTAGCGTCTCGACATCAGATGACTTATCCAAGTCCATGTACAGGAGGTATGCCAATTTAAGCAAGGATGGTGATGATGAAATCGCGCTTACTGGTGTTCGTGTCGATGCTCGATCAGCAAGTCAGGTTTGAGGAGTTGCGCGACAACGGATTTGTTTGTTACCTCTTATGAATATGGGGATTTCGCTACTGTAAAATTCATGTATATGATCTTCTATTGAACAAACAACGTACGATAAATTATGTCCTCAATGACCCAGACCATCCGTGCCGTCGACTCCGCCGATCTCGGAATCTCATGCCCCCCCTCATGATCTAGCTGACCTCGTCCCTGTTTACGACATATCCGGCTTAGTTCCAAGCTTTGCTCGTAGCCCGGGTCTTCTGAGCCGTATATGTGAACGGTGGGAATTCTAATAATGTCTCCATCGAGACCTTCCTTGGCGGTTCGAGCGTTTCCATCTATCACTTGCCAAGGTGGTGATCCGCAGATGAATACAGCGCACTTGATGCTCTCGTAAGCAGTGTCCTCGGCCCCGGGGTATTGATGAGCGAGATATGTTGCAGCCAGAAGAGCGCCCTGCGAAAATCCTATAATGCCATCGAAAGGGCCTTCGGTGCGGATGTACTCGTCGAGATCCGCTAGGGCCGAGAAGAAACTCTCAACCTCTTCATTGAAGTAGGCATAGTAGTCTTCGTCGGCGGGAAACAAATTCTTTATTTCTAGATGATTTTAGATTAGCGTTGCTCATCAAGGACTCATTAATTGCATATTGGCATGTGGTCACAATGTTGGATACAGAGATGCGGAATGACATGCTTACCAGAAGCTTGCGGGTGTTTTAGTGACCTTCCACGAATTCGAACTGATGAGTAGCACCAAGTTTATAGCGAAGAGGTGCTAGATAATTAGCATGTTACGATACTGGAATACAAGTACTGCTGGTGATAACGTACCGGTTTGAACTTCGAACACCTAGATTCCAGCGGTTAGAACATCAACGTCCGTGAAAACTACTATGACATACTCGGGCGTTCGACCCCATCCCATGCAGACATAAAAACCTCATCGCTGAACCGAAGCAAAACCGGATGTATGGGTGAGAGTTCTAGTGAAGGATATGCTGCACACGCCTGATACAGTGCGTCTTGGCGCGCTACTGCAAAGGCGGTTAGTATGCCGTTAAGCGCCATCCCCCACTTCCAGCATTTCTGCCAGCGGGAGGCGTAGAAGGTTGGTTTTTTCGTTTCGCGGTGCGTCATCGAGCGATTAACTATCAAGAGGCTTTCTCAACACCCAAGTGTTACTATTCTCAGCTATCGCGACGTTCACCAAGATATCCCAGAGCGCACCTAAATGTCGATATCTAAATCGCCCTACCAAGTATTTATTTCCATCTCACTAATACATAGTCCCATATTCTCCTTTCTATTCAAGTCTTTGTTGACCTCCAATTTCATCGTAAAGTCTTCTAGTTGTGCGTTCCGACGAAATGAGTGTCACCTTGTCTATTATGGACTGTCTGCCGCTCGCTCCGCCGGAAGAGTACTACAATCGGGGCCATCTTTCTCCGTGACCGTGGTCTGCGTAAATGCACCCTGCGATCCTAAACATAGGACATGGCCACTCATATCTTCAGAACACCGAGCAACGTATGCATGGAAACTGCGCCTCTTAACTGACAGCCTACAAGAAATTAGCCTAGCCATGCTTCGTCAAGGCTTTCCACGATATCCAGGAACGGTCGGCTTAGTCTAACTCAAAGTCGCGGTTGCTCTGGCATGGATCTCACCGGTTAGTTCTACATTATGAAGTTGCCCCATTTTAATATAAATCCTAAGACGCTCACATGGGTCATAGCAGCGCCATACTTCGGGGTCGAATGTGATCCTTCCACCCACTGCCAGAACCAGGTTGGCGCAGAGCCCATGTCACATCCCGTCTCTTGCCAACCAACAAGCATGGCATGCCGTAAAACCACGCCTCTTCAGCGGCTGTCGCTCATCTTCGGGTGCATTAGACGTTAGCTCCTGTCTCAGCAGGTTAAGCAGTTTAGTGCTCGAGAGGCAGCCTCCGCATGAAGATGCCCCAACGCATCCTCAATTCTAGGCCGGTCCAATCCAGTCCTGTTGTATAGGGCACCCAGACCAAAGTAATGGATTCGGCGATGCGGCTGCGGAAATTGCACGCTCTAAGTTTTTCATTCAGCCCGTCACTAAAGATATAGGCTGATTTCTGCCTGTAACGCTAGTCATAACTTGAATGCTACCTGGCGTGCCATTTGTTGCAGTTTCGCGGTGTTGTCGAACGTGGAGGAGATAGCTAGGACCTGGCCATATTCATTAATAATCTGGAAAACGTAGAGGGTACATACAAAGAGGAGGCCACAGGTAATAGACTACAGTACCTTCTTACCTTTCTACCAGACTTTGAATGCGTAGATGGCAGTTGGACAAGGTGAGATGTGGTGAGATTCGGCGACAAGGGAATGATAGCCAAAGGAGGTAGCTAAGCCGAAGACACCAGCCTTGGCCGAAACAAAGGTGTGCATGAGTAGAAAAGTATAGCCGAGCGTTAAGTTCCCTAAATAGGGCCCCTCCTTCATTATCAGGGTTGTACAAGTCTAGTTTTACACCTTCTAATATCTGCTTAGGGCCAGTTCAGGGACTTTTCGAAGCGACTTACCCTCAGCTTAGGTTAAAGCTGCAACTGCTCAGGATAGCAACTGTAACTAGACTTAGTCGTGCTAGAAAAGTTCGCTTGTTTCTTAAAATAGAAAAAAACTTAGTAAAGAAGCTAAATATTAAGTTTTAACAATATTATTTATTTTATAATTTTATTTTTATTGAAATATTAAACATAATAATACTATTAATAATAATAATAATAATAAAAGTAAAAACTAGTTATAAGTAAAATATTAATAGTAAACTAAAAAGTTTTACTAAAAAAAATTTAAAACTATTAATAAGTAAAATTTTACTTATAATAAAAGTTTTAAATTATAAAAAAAATTATAAAAAAAATTATATATATAGTAATATTATAATAATTAAATATATTTTTTTATTATATTTTAATAAATTATTAAATGTTTATACATTAATTTTTTACTTTTTTTTAATAAAGTAACTTTTTAGTTACTTTTAAAGTCTTAAACTGAGTTTTAATTAATATTTTATTTTAATATCTATTTATTATATTATATAAACAATTTTTTTTATTTAATAAAGTATTAATTTTAATTCTAATTATTATTATTTTAAATTTTATTTTTACAAGTAAAACTTTTATAATATATTAATTTTTTTTTAAAAAACTTTAGTATAAGCATTTTTTTATATAAAGGTATAAACATTAAGTAAAAAAAAATTAAAAACTAAAAAGTTAAAAAAAAGTAGTAGATTTAAATTCTAATTAGTTTAATAATTTATAATTATTAAAATTATAGTATAAATATAAGTTTTATAATAATTTAATTATAACTTTATAATAAAATTTATAGTTAATTATTTTTTAATTTTTTTTTTAAAAATAGTTATAACTTTATATAACGTTTTTCACAAGCGAGTGAACTATACAAGCGAGTGAACCACTTTTGCCAAGAATTACCTTTTCTTTAATAACTTTACGAAAACTTAATATTATTTAGCCAAATTTTAAAATTGGCTTTTTAGATATTAGATGCACCTGGTGTTAAATTTGTGTTCTAATAATCTTACGTAATCATAAGTTATTAAGCTTAGAATTTACCTTTTAAAAATTTAGTTTTTAGCTATTAATATTTTAATAACTATTAAATAAGAAACTATAGATATTAAACTTAAGCTATTTTATATATAATTTAGACTATATTATGCTTTTATAGTAATAAAATAAGTAGGTTTTTAAGATCTTTAAGTAAGGGGAAATTTTAGCCCCCACTTTTTAATATCTTAAAAACTACTAATAATATAGCTTTAAAATTCTAATATATTATAGATTTAGGTGCTAATACCTTGTATTTAAGTTTTTATAATTTATTATTAAGTAATATTATAAATATAAATAGCTAAACATTATTTTAAAGTAGTGTAAATTCTAAGCTTAATAACTCATAATTACGTATGACTATTAGAATGCAAATTTAACACCAGGTGTATCTAATTGTAAGGATCCAGGCCAATGATGGCAATTGGGTGTAACAGAGTGGATTTGATAAAGAGTCAACTATGTACGCTACAGAGACTTGATAGCTACCCCTACTAAGTCGCTAAGGTCACGTGGTTACGCACGGAGTTAAAGCTGAGACAACTGTTTTGGTTAACCATTTTGGGCTCTAGCCTATTACATTACCCCCTTTCTTATAGACTAGGTAGGGGCTCTCTGGTGAACCGTTCACCCGGGGGCCTTTGTAGGCCTATCTTAGGTTCTGTTTGCTGTGGCTTCTCCTGAAGCTCTTGTTGGTAGTTTGCCGGCAGGAGTTTGTGTCTGCCTTTTCGCAGAGGCGCCGTATGCTCCTTCCAACGGTCCAATGCCGCTGTGTCTTCTAGCTGGCTTGCTGGCTCTATAGTTGTCAATGTATAGCCTTTCTACTTTACTTTGTACCGTAGCTGGTGGCCTTGCCTTTGTCTCGTCTATACCTCGGCGACGATATCCTGCACTACGTGCTCTTCGTGGTCATCTACCTGGATTGGTGGCGGCTGAGGGTTGTCTGTAGGCTGGCTTGGTAATGGGTCGTTGCTTGCTAGCTGTAGTCTGTCTATATGAAACGTTAGGTTTGGCTCTGGGGGCGTATTTAGCTTTATAGCGTGCGGGCTAATTATATTTTCTACAGTGTATTTAGTATTCTTCCAGTCCAGCTTCTTATTTCCTTGTCTAGTGGAGAGTTGGTTACTGAGCTTCAGCCATACCTTGTCTCTAACACGCAGTTGCGGGGCTTTATTCTGATGTCGGTTTGCCTATCTTTCTTGCTCTTGCTATGCCTTAGCTATAGTTGCCTGTGCTAAGTTGACATACTTCTTCAGCTTTCCCACGATTTCCCTAGCGCTAGCTTTTGGGTCTCGAGCTGTTACGTTACGCCTGGTTCCAATATCCACTTGCAGCGGTTCTATATTATATCCGTGCTGGAGAAAGAACGGGCTTATTCCTATTAAGGTGGCGTCTCTTCCCTTTACTGTAATCTTAGCCATCGGGTAGAGCTTCGCTTAGTTTGCTTGGTCCCACGCGATAAATGCTCGAAGATAGGCCTCGACTGTGCTATTCATCCTTTCTATCGAACCGTCTGTTTGCGGATGGAATGCTGTCGACAATCGCCTTTTAATTCGTAGGATTTCGTAAAGCTTAGTCTAGAACTCGCTGATAAATTGGCTGCCGCGATCAGATACTATAGCGTTAGGAATCCAATGGTAAGCAACAATCTTACGGATAAAAGCCCATGTTACTGTCTCGATATCCATGTTTGGAAGAGGGTAGAGAGTTATGTTCTTGCTTAGCCTATTGGTGATTACCAGTAAGACCGTACAGCCATCGCTTTCTGGTAATCTGGTTACAAAATCCATTGAGATCTCCTTCTAAATACGATTGGGAATGGGCAATGGGCGTAACAGCCCTTGCTGGTGATCTCTCTATAGCTTCGTACGGCTACAGACATCACAGTTTCAAATGTAACGCCGTACGTGGTTCGACATCCCTGGCCAAAAGTAATCTCTTATCAACATTAGATAGGTGCTCTGCTGTCCTGGGTGTCCTGTTGCTTGTGACGAATGAATCCGGTAGATGATTAATATCCTTAATAGCTCTGAGTCAGGCACCTACTTTCTATTCTAATAATAAAGGGTCCCATCTTCGTTAATCGTGTACTTAGCTAGCGAAACTTTTAGTTCGAGCTCTGGGGGAAATCTCTGCTCCTAATTACGGAGGGCCTATACTGCTCTTACGTACACTTTGTCGTCTAGTACTGCATTATGCTATCTTTATTTAAGCTTGTTATAAGACTCCTGGGCATGAGACTCCTGGGCTTCGGTTGTACTATTTTCTGTAATTATTAAAAGACTAATTCAAGCAGAGAAAGCCTATACTACTTGCCTGTTATCATTCAATTCAAGCTCTTCTTTCTAATATGTGATTACTGGCTTTAGCAGCTAAATTATATGGCTCTTTAGCCTTTCGTCGTCTTCTCCACTTGGATGATTCTGTTCGCGTCTTGATAGTGCGTTGGCTCGTACGTTTTCTTTCCCTAGCCTATATTAAATCTCTATATTATATCGGCTAAGGAATAACTGCCAGCGCGTGTGTCTTTTGCTTAATTTTCAAGGCCTTATAAAGTACTCAAGGTTCTTGTGATTAGTAATAACCCGGAACTTTTTAATAGACCGTAATTCAGTATCCCATGCCTCTAGGCAATGAATAATTACAAGGAGTTCTTTATCGTGTATCTTATAATTATACTCTGTGGGTGTGTTTTTCTTTGAAAAGTACGTACATAAACGCAGCATGCTATTGTCGCCGTATTGTGAAAGAACTCCCCCAGTTATGTGACCTAAAGAATCAGCTTCTAAAACAATCTCGTAGTTAGGATTAAATTGGGCTAGTACTAGTTCTGATATAAAGATCTCTTTTAGCTCGTTAAATGCTGTCTGCTCTTTATTAGTCTATTGGAACGGCACGTTGCTCGTAAGTCTTGTAAGTAGGGCAGCGATTTCTGAAAAAGACTTAATAAACTAATAATAGAAATTGGCGAATTCAAGAAAGCTTCTGACTCCTTTTACAGTTGTTGGAGGCTATCACTTAGTAATTACTTTTATTTTAGCGGGATCCATTCAAATTCCTTGCCCTACTTTAATAATAAACTCTAGATATTTCGTGCTCTTGGTTTTGAATTCGCACTTCTTGATATCCAGATGTAAACCTGCGGCGCTAAGTTTCTCTAGTACTAGATTAACCTACCAGCGATACTCTTCTAGTGAGCCTGAAGAATAAATAAGTACGTCATTAAAAAAGGCCAAACAGAACTCGTTAAGATACTCCTGTAGGGTCTAGTTTATATACCGCTAAAACATACTAGGGGCTCCTGCTAGTCCAAAAGGTGTAACCAGCCATTTAAAGAGTCCGAATCTTGTACGAAAGGCCGTCAGCCATTCATCTCCTTCTATAATATGAATCTTATAGAAGGCTGCTGAAACGTCGAGCTTAGTATACTATCTTACCTTACTAATCTGGCTAAGCGTCTTATGGATTAGGGGAAGAGAATATCTATCTTTCTTGGAAATCTTATTAAGCGCGCGGTAGTCAATGCAAAAGCGAAGGCCTCTGCTAGGCTTACGTACGAACAGCACTAGAGCTGTAGCTAAGGAGTTGCTTACGCAGATAAAGCCCTTCTCTAGTAGCAGCGTTAACTCTTTTCATAGTACTAGTAATTTCTCTCTTAACATATTATACAGCGGTCCCCATGGGACCTCAGGGTCCTTCCCATTAATCTTTTTAAGTTTAATATAATGGTCTATTCCACGACCTCACAGCGGTGGGAGTTTGTCTGCTTTCTTCTCTAGAAACAGCTTTAGGTACTTCCGATAGGCCTTAGGAAGTAGTATTCTGGAATCCAGCTTTGGTTTAGACGCTAAGGTCTTTTGAATGTCTGCCAGCGATGCTATAAAGATGCGTATCTCACTTATTCTTTTTAATCTATCCATCCACATTGAAAAAGCAGCTGCGCTAACCTCTATCAGCTTCTACTAGCACAGTTTCTTCCCTTCCTTACTACGAACTCTTATTCTTGAAACATGAATGTAGAATGATTTCTTTGCTGGCGTAATTGTGACATTGTTTCAGTTCGTCCAGAGCCTGCCTAAGATAAGATCGAACCTGAGCGCGTTGTTAATAACATATACATAGGCTCATTCAGTATGTCCTTCAACATTAAGGTTAATTTGTGCAACCTAGGTAACCCTTCCAGGTTTCCCATGTACTCTGACAATCCCCCGCGGGGCTATGTCGATACGTGCTAAACAGGCTTTAGCAGCAAAGGCAGAGCTCACAAGACCATAGCATAAACACCTAGTATCAATCATTGTGTATGCGATATTCGTCTAGTTGATTAATGAGTGTACAGTAATAGGGTCTGCGTCCATGTGTGCATTTCGGAACTTCCGCCATTCTCTTTACAATACCACCTTGCCCATTTCGGCTGGGGGCCCCTACTCGCGACTGTGAGCAAGGGCTATTCTTTTCCCAACACTTCTTCTTCTTCTCCTTCATCTCCGTCTTCTTCGTCTCTTTCGTTAGCGTCCATTTGTCTAGCCTTTGCTAACGCTGCAGTGGCTAGGCATGACTAATTTGCTCTTACATGTTTACACTCATTCTTTATGTAGCCGGGAGAACTGTATTGATAACAGAGGCCTTACTTATAGCGTCGGTCAAATTCCTTTTGGCTTACCTAGAGTGTTCTAGATTAGTTGTCCTGTGGCTTCACTGCCCCTGCATGCGTGGGTGTCGCTTCCCAATCCATTGGTTCAGGCGTTAGTGCGGATGGCGTTGTATAGATAGCCGTAGCAGTCCTACAGTTACTTAATATAATCTGTATAAGGTTGTTACTAACATGAATTACTTCCTAAGTGTACTTTTTGAAGCTTAGTGTTGCTAAAAGGGCTGTAATGTGCTTCCAGAGCTCTCTGTTTAATCCCCGGGTAAACATACTTTTCTTTACGTCTTCGTCTAGCCGATCGCTTCCTACTAGCAGCAGCTCCTTATTAAACTCTATGTGGTATTCTCTTACTGACTTTTTCTTCTGTTTCATGCTTTGCAGCTTGTCTAGAGACTTTTGCCTTTAGTACTAGTCTTTAAACTGGGAGTCCATAAACGCCTATATTGCTTTAAGGGTGGCATTATTTCTTTAATTGGAGAGCTATAAGAGAACGGTTTGTGCTGCTTGTCCCTTTAAATGCTGAAAGAAATAGTCCATCTATTCTTCCTTACCGCCCATATGGTATCTGTTAAATCGTAACTTGGCCTTAGCTTAATGCTTAAACGTAGGGTAAAGAGACCGTATGCTATTAAATATAGGGGGTTTAGGGAAATTAAATGGTTTGACTACTAATTTAATTGCTAATTATGGCGTTGGCACGAAGGGAGTTGCTGGTGTCATTACTAGGACCTATAGGGGTGGCCTTAATAGGGAATTGCAACCTTCTAGTGTAGTTAGCCTTTTAGATATTACTTATAACACGTTTATAATCTCCCTGAGTGAGGTGCTGTTGCTGGCTTTATTTGCTGGAAATAGAACTTTCCCTTTATCACGCTAAGCAGGGTAGTTATTGAGTTTAACCTCTACTTAGCTTATTACTATTTTAATAGCTGGGACTTCTAACCCTTGTGAAGCAAGCAACCGGCGTAGTTCGCGGCTGATCTGTTTATTATCATATTCTATATTAAGCAGGTTTGTCACTCAGGCTATTAGTGCAGGTACTAAGTGGTTATTAGCGTCTATTAATGCTTACTGTACCGCTAGATGGCTCTTCCAAATGCTAGAGAGCCTCTTGCTCTTCTATAAAGTCGATTGTACTGCCGGAGGCCTCTCGGCCTCTTGCGAGAAATAGAGTTAATTAAATCCAAATATAAGGATCCAGGCCAATAATGGCAATTGGGTGTAATAGAGTGGATTTAATAAAGAGTTAACTATATACGCTATAGAGACTTAATAACTACCCCTGCCAAGTCGCTAAGGTCACGTGGTTACGCACGGAGTTAAAGCCAAGACAACTGTTTTAGTCAACCATCCTAGGCTCTAGCCCATTACACTAATATCTAAAAAGCCAATTTTAAATTTTGGCTAAATAATATTAAGTTTTCGTAAAGTTATTAAAGAAAAGGTAATTTTTGGTAAAAGTGGTTCACTCGCTTGTATGGTTCACTCACTTGTGAAAAACGTTATAAATAATATTTAAATATTTTCATATATTATTATATATTATAATTATTAATATACTTTTTAATTTGTTTTTTAGCTTTAAGTTAAAAGTATTTATATATTAGTAATTTAAGTATTTTACTATATTTAAAATACTTTACTGAAAAGTTATTTTAATAAATTTAAATAAGTTTTATTTTTTAAATTAAAGTAAAATAAATTAGTTAAATTTATTTAAAGTATTTTTATTATACTTTTAAACTACTTAATAGTTTTCTTAAAAAGTTTTTATATTATAGTAATAATTAACTTAAATAGTTATTTAATATACTTTTAAAAGTTATAGTTTTTTAAACTTATATTTTAGTAATATAATAAAAAATTATAATTTTTTTTTAAAATAAAACATGTTTATATTTTATAAAAAAAAATTTCTTTTATATATATATATATATTTAGTGTTTTTTCATAGTTAATAAAAGTACAAATAAATGTAGTTTTTTAATTAATTTTTTTTATAAACTAAATAATATAATATTAATTTTTTTGTATATTACTTTATATTAAATTTTAAAAGTTTTTGTAATAGATTTTTAATAAAATTAGATTTTTTAAATAGTACTTAATTTTATAATTATATAAAGTAAATAATATTACTTAATATATTTATTTATTATTATAGTTAATAAAACTTTTAAAATAAAAAAACTAATTTTTAATATAATAATACAGTAAAAAAAAATTATATTAATTAGAAATAAGAAAAATATAATTTAGTAGTAAAAAAAAGCTATAATAGTAGCTAAATAAGCTTAAAAACTATTTAAAGAGAAACTAGACACTAGAACACAATTCTCTATACTTAATTATTTTTAATAAACCTCTTATATTCTATTTACAAAGCATGGGGGATAATAGTGAGTTATAATCTTATTTTTATAATTATAAAAACTATAACTATAATGTGTTAAGAAGTAACTAATAAGTAAATAAATAATACTAAAAAAGGAATAAATACTAGCTTAACTAAAACTAGTAGAAAGTAATTAAAACTCTTTAAAAAATTAATAATAATCTTAATAAAGAGAAGAATAAAAAGCTATATTATAGAATTTTTACTAATATAAAAAAAATACTATAATATATTTAAAATCTTTAAATATATTATTAAATTATCAAAAATAAGAATAAAACACAGCTTAACTAGATTGAAGCTGGAATTAATAAAATTAAAAAAAAATATATAAAGAAAACTATCTAGAGATTTCCTAAATATAAAATAAAACTTAAGTAGCTATTACTGTGTAGGTGTTATATATAGTAAATACTACTACTATATTATAAAAAACTATTATTTAAATCTATTTTAAGAATTCCTAGGGAAAAGAGTTAGGAGAGATACTAAAAATAATAAAAATAATAATACTAAAAGCCTTTACTATAAATACTCTAAAGATTAGTAATATTAATATTTATATGTTATTATAAACTATAAAAAACTAAATCATAAATAGACTAGATACACTAGAATTCAAAATTCTAAAAAAAGACTATTTTTTAAAGGTTCTAGAAGTTCCACTTAAAACAAAAATTAATAAAAAAAGAAATATAAATAACTTTAAGCTAATATATATAATATATAAAGCTATTAAATAGCTAGTATTAAATATAGCTATTACCTAAATTTAATGACTACACGACTCTAAGGCGTAAGAAATACGTTATAGAAATACTATAAAAAGCTTAAAAAAGCTAGAAAAAACTTATAGTACTCTAATTATTAGGACACCTATATAGGTAATTTAATAAAAGATTATAAAAAATAAGTTAGTTATTAACTTCTAGCTCTTTAAAGCAAGGCTATTTGATAATAGTATAATTATTAAATAATACTTTTAATGTAATTAATAGAGCTATATTTAAAGTGTATATAATAAAAAAATATAGTATAAATATTATATAGACTTATATAACATAATAGAATATTTTTAGAAAAGAGTATTTTACGTAAACTATAGTAAAGTCTATAAAGTATAGTAATAAAAGAAGTATAAGACATTCTAGAGCTATCTAGAAGAAATTTAGGTAAAAAAAAAAAGTTTTTTTTAAGTAAACGCTTTATATTTATATTATAGGAGAAGTATAAATAAAATAACTAAACCTTATATAAAATAAAAATACTATTATAATAAGGAAAAAAGGAAGATAGATTATTCTATTAAGTAATTTATATAAAGGACTATTACTAAAAAAAAGAACTAAATAAACTCTTTTATATAAAAGTTACTAGTAAAAATATATTATAATTAAGGTTTATACTAAACACAAGTAACATATATTTAATTTAAGTAAAAGTAAATAATAACTTTAATATTAATATAAAAGACTTTATACTTATTTTAAATAAATAAACTTATTATTATCTAATATAACTATAGAAATATAAATTAAGGTATAAGCTGCTCCTTCTTTAATAGAATAACATAAATAAAGTACTAAATACTTATAATTTAAAAACTAGTATATAATAAATATACTAAATTAATATACTACCTATATAGATACACTCTAGCTTATAAAAAAGACTTTATAATAAAAGTATACTTTATAATTAGCTAAAATATTAACACTATATATTAAAAGTGTAAATAATATAGTCTATTTATTATAACACTTTAGCTTTACTTAAAGGAGCTAGAAACTACTATTATTAATATTTATAACTTATATAAAGACTGCTAACAGATAAAGACCTAGCAAGAAATTAATAAAGTAATTAAAAAAGGAAAAGAAAAAGTTATATTTTTTAAAAACTTTAATATATACTACTTAATATAGAAGGAAAGCTCTGTTGTAAGTAAAGTATAAATAGAAGACCTATTTCTTAAAATAGAAGCATAAGATCTTTAACTTGCCACATTATAAAATAAACTAATATAAAAAAGAAATAAAAAAAAAGTGTTATTAATCTTACATTTCTATTAAACATAATATACAAAAAAGTTAGCTTTTATGAAACTAAGAATAAATAGGCTTTAATAAAAGATTATATATTAATATAAATCTAAATAAATACTATTATTTATTTATAAAAGAAAAGTAAATGATACGCACTTAAAAAACTGGATATAAAAGAATTTCTCTAAAATATTAAAAACCTTAAGTAAATAACAGTTCTGAAACTCCTAAAAGTCTTTTAAAAAGAAATTATATATATTTTTAAAATTTACTATTTATACGTAAGACCTAGCTTATAAGCGTGTAAAATATAGTTACTAAAAGTAATTTAGTTTCTTATAAGCATTAGATAGGTAAGATGTTAGTATTATAACTATAAAAAGAATTATAACTACTAAAGCTATAAAGTACTATCTAACTAGCTTTAAAAAAAAATCTAAAAAGTAAAAAGAAATAACTAAAGGTAATTTATATAAGAATTTATAGTAGATTTTATAAAACTATATAACAAAAAGCTATAAACTCTCTTAAGGTGAATTAAAAAAAATATTAATATAATAAAAAGTAATCTCTATTTCTTTAACTTTAAAAGCTTAATTAGTAACCCTTTTACTAAAAATAATACTATAAAAATAAAGATTCTAGCTAAAAAGTTTTTTCTAAATATAAATGAAGTTGATCTAAAAGATATTAATAATAAGATATAGCTAGAACTTATTTAAATTAATATTAACCTATATATATTTAAGAAGGTAATAAGTAATTTAATTATAGAATTTCTAAATAAAAAAGCCCTAGGCTCTAATAGCATACTAAATAAGATTTTAAAAATTATATTTTTATTAATAGCTTAGAAGCTTGCATAAGTAGTTTACTAATATTTTAAAAATAAAATAATACTAACATACTTTAAAAAATTAATTATAATTGCTTTATATAAAGAAGGTAAAAAAGATTACTTTCTTTTAAAAAGCTATTAACTAATCGCGCTAGAAAACACCCTAGCTAAGGTAATTAAAAAATAAGTAGTAAATATAATAATAGTAGCTACTAAGAAATATAAACTACTTTTTTAAAATTAAATAAAAGTAAAAAAGAAGTGCTTAACGCTTTTAGTAATTAATATACTTATTTCTAGTATTTAAACAGCGTAGAAAGTGCGTCTAAGTTATGTTATTTTAATACTAAACTTAAATTTAATTAAAGCTTTTAACAACGTTTTCTATAAATGTCTACTATATATTTTAAGGAAAAAGAAGCTACTAAAATAAATAGTTTACTTTATATAAAGCTTTATAACTACTTAATAAATACGTATTATATTCTCTAAGTATTAAAATAAGTAAATTTAAATATAAATAGGTATCTTATAGAGATTCCTACTTTTACTAATTTTATTCCTTTTTTTTATATTAGAACTTTTAAAGGAGTTTTAATAATTAAATAGTAATATACTAGTATTTAGCTTTATTAATAATATAAATCTTATTTTATTAAAAAACTTAGCTACTAAAAATTACTAACACCTAATAGCCGTATATAATTAATATATAGTATAGGTTAAACACTATAAAGCTATATTTATACTAGAAAAATACTAGCTTATATATTTTACAAAAAAAAAACCCTATAATAGTATAGACTTAGTGTTAATAGTATAAATTACTGGTTATAAAGCTACTTTCTAGAACTTAAATATATGCATTCTTAAGATCTAAATAGACCTAAAGCTTTAATAAAAAGAATATATTTATAAAGTAGTAAAAAAAAGCATAGTAGTTTTTAAAGCTATATTATAAATTACTATATTAATATAAAGCTTGTTTATAAAACGCTTATGTTTTCTATATATAGTAGTTATCTACCTAAAAATACTCTATAGTACCTAGATATAGAAAATTCATAATAATAGTAACTTAATAGTAAAGAACCTTGTTTTACTACTTTAGAAAACTTAAAACTAGTATTTTTGTAAGATTACAGGAGTATATAAAAGAATACTAATAATAGCTATTAAAAGAAAAATAGTAGTTCTACTAATTATACTTTATATAAATACTATAGCTCTTTAGAGAACTTTAAATACTAATTAAAATTTAATAAAAAAAAAGATAATAAGCACCCTTAATAATATTTAGATATTACTAGTAAGTTAATAGTAGATTATAATATAACTACTAACTCCACTAAAAAAGCTTTAGAACTAGGTAAAAAAAAATATATAAAAAAAAGTTCTAGCCTATTTTATAAGAGAAACCTTTAGAAACTACTAGCACTAACAGAAACAGAAATATATAGAGAAAATATAAGTATATTATATTAATAGCCATTAATATTACTAGCGCACAGCTACTCTTATTTTAAAGTAAATAAATATAAAGTAATAATATTAATAGTAAAGTATAGTAAAAGAATAGATAATAACTACCTAGTATATTTTATAGAAAATATTTATAATCTTACTTTATAAAAGACTTTTAAAAACAGAAGTTACTATTTTATTTTTACTATATATAGAAATCTTTAGCCTCAATACTTAGCTAGTAAAAATAGGGGTCTTAAATAAGTTCTTATAGTATAATTATAGCTAGCTAGTGTAGACTATATACTATATTCTTCTCTACTATTTTAGGCTTAAAAGAACTAAACTAATAGCGTTATTTTTATTAAAATAACTAGAAAAAATACTAAGTTAGAAAAATAGTACTTAAGTAGCTGTAAGGTAGTTTATAAAATTAAAAATACTTACTTAGTTCTATATAGTAAAAGTAATTAATACTAAGAAAATAAACTACTTTCGCCTATTCTAGAGCTTAGACCAATAGTAGGAGATAGAAAAAAGAGATATAAAAAAAAAAGGAAATAAGATTATCTATAAAATATAAACATAATAGCTAAAAATATAAACTCTATAAAAAATAAGATAATAGGGAAGAAGTACTATAATAATAAAATATTAGCACTCCTTTAGTATAACATATTAATAGGTTTTCTTATTAATAAGTTTTTCTTATAAAAGGAATTAGCCTATATAAATTTATTAAAGGGATTAAATTAAGTAGTAAATAGAAATAATAATAATTAGAAATAAAGTTTAGCTAATATAATTTTTTTTAACTTATATTAAGTAAATTATTAAAATAATATAATTATATACTTTTTTACTATATATAATAATTAATTACTAACGTAAATTTTATAAAAATTTTAGACTTTAAAAGTTAATATTAAATAAGCTTATAAAAACTTTTATAATAAAAGTAATTATATTAAAATAGTATAGTATATATTAATAAGTATTTATAATATAAACATATATTAAAATATAGTAAAATTATAACTAAATAAAACTCTAATTTATAATTAAATACAAATAGTATTAAAATTAAAAAAAGTATTTAATTATTAATAATTAATACTTTTTAAAATAGTTTTATAAAATTAGTTATATAACTACTAAAAAGTTTTAATATATTTCTTATTTATATACAAATATAGAAATTATTTTAGTTAAACAACATTAAATAATAATAGTTTAAAATTTTTTTGGTTAAATTTAATTAAAATTAAAAAAAGTTAAAGTAATATATTTAATAAGTAACTTAAATAAGTAAGTAACTTATTTTAAAACTTACTAAAAAATTAAGAATTTGTATATAAATATTTTAACAACTACTTAACTATAAATTCTAGAAATTTAATAAATAGTTAAAAGTACTTTAAAATAAAAGCTATTAAATATTTAAGAGCTAGCAATTAATTATTATTAATATATTTAAAAAAAAAAGTAAATTTAAAAGCTAAAATAATACTATTTTAATAATAATTAATTACTAGCTTTTAAAAATTTAATAGTTTTTATTTTAAAATACTTTTACTTGTTTATTAAATTTCTAGAATTTATTTGTTATAATAACTATCCGTAATACCTTATAAAGGCCTTCTAAAAAAGCCTTTTCTATAAGCTTTTTTATTATATTATATATATATATATTAGCCTTGTACTAGCACATGAGCTCTTATCTAAACACTTTATTTATAATCTATTTTATTTCTTTTTTTCTTCACATAACGTCTTAAATTATCACTTGGTACTATATATAGTAATTAATTAATACTTTTTTTTAAGTTCTTAATCTCCTGTATGTAGTACTCTTATAAAATTATATTATATTACTACTATTATTAGTAGAATATCTAACTCTTTAAATACCCTTATTCTAACTATAGAACTTATGTAGTTATTTAAGAAATAGATAATTATAATACAGAATACATTTACTAAAGCGCTAGAATAATAGTAAGTATAGCTAAAATATTAGTAAATATAACAACAGGAATCTATTAACGCTCTCTAAAAAGAATTATAGGAAGTTTGAGAATAAACTATATTTATCTCTTTTTACTTTACTGTTTAAGTAACTACTGCTAAAGAAGCCTTAGTAGGTGCTACTAGTTTATCTAGAAATAACTTAAATTCTATAATTCTAATTCTATTTATAATTATAACTAGTACCTATTTCTAAGTTTCTTAAATTATGATTAGATAAGTGAAGTTAACTCTTATGCTAAGTTTTATTATTTTATTAGTAATAACAAAATCTAATTACTTACCTAACCCTTTAATATTTACTAGAAAGTAAAGGGATCTACCTATCTTTATTAGAAAACTTTATTATAAACTTGAAAATAATATTAACTAATATTCTACTAAACGCTCTTAGCTTTTATATGTATACTTAAGACTAAAGAAGGACCTAGTAATACTTATAGACCCTCTTATAAATTAGAATATATATATAGTAAAGTAATTAATTATCTTTCTGCTAGCTATATATAAAGACCTAAATAAGAAACTTACTATTTTAAGTAAACTTAATTTATTCTATTAAGAGTTAAAGAGCTTTATTATTTACTTTATTAAATTCCATAAACTAGCCACTAATACTAGATTAAACGAAATTAGTCTAATTATATAATTAAGGAGATTATTAAATAATGAGATTTACTAAGTAATAATAGGTATTAAAATTCTTAACATATTAAATAACTATACTAACTTAATATTTTTATATAATAATAATTTCTAGTACCTTCTTATGCTACGCTACTATAGGCTGTAATCTATATTATAATAAGACTTTAATACTATAGAAATTAATATTTCTAATTATATTTTCTTTAGATTAGCTAAACGAAAAGCCTAAAGACTTAATAGCTAATACTTTAAGTATAATAAATATAGCTATATTTCTTGAAACTGCTTCGTTCTTATACTAAAACTCTAATCTATAAGCCTATTTAAATTCTAATAATTAACCTGCTCCTATTCTTTCTTTAGATTTAAATTTTTTTATAGATAAGAATATTTCTAAACTCTTAAAGCTAGCCCACTAAAAGCTTTATCTTAAGGTTAAGTTACTTTCTAGAATATTTCTAATACTAGATTTCTATTAACTTATAGACCTTATATCTGATAACTAATTCTTAAGACTATTAAGTAAATATCTTATATACTATTTAATAAGATAGCTCTTCTTATTCTATCACTACTCTAATTAATACTAGAGCTATTAGTATAGGTTATATTAGTAGACCTTTAGCTTATATTTAAAAACTCTATTTTTTATCTCTCCTAAACGTTTTTTATTCTACTAGTTTTAATAATAAACGTCTTAAAGGGGGTTATATCTTATATACTACTAGCGTAACTTTTTATTATTTAAATTATATTAAAGATATCCGCCTTTTGAAAATAGCTACTAGAAATTATAAACTAATTTTTAGCTAACTATAGATAAAGAAGCATAAAGTTAATTTTAATTATAATTTATAAAAATTACTTTTTAACATTCCCTATTACTAGGCTTACTGTTTATGCTTATTTTAATTTCTAATTTACTTAAAAGAATATACTACCTACCTAAGGGACCTTCTAGTAAACTTTTTACTAAAAGGCTTTTACCTTAATACTACCTATATACAGCGTACTTAAACCCGTTTTCTGAAGTTATTACTAACTATTTAATCCTAATATAACCACTAGTTAACTAAAATGAATTACTAGTTATAAGAATTAGATACCTACCTAGAGACCTCTCTAGTAAACTATTTTCTAGAGGCTTTTTATTTAGAGTCTAAACTTATATCTAAACACACACCTAAATCTAACACTAAATTAAATAAAAATCTTATAAGAAAGCTTTTCTCTTAAGGCTTTAAAGACTTTTTAGTAAAGGCTTTACTAAAAGAGCTTTATAAGAAACTTAAACTAAGTATAAATATTTATCTAATTAGGGTAGCCCCCTTTATATAAATAGCTCAGAAATATAAACACAAAATCTTTGCTATTTTAATAGCTAATATTAATAAAATCTTAGCTTTAAAAACTTACATAGATCTAGCTACTAAGGTCCTAGAGGATTACTATAATATTCTTAGAATATTTTTACGTAAGAAGATTAATAGACTACTTAGATATTATCTATATAACTATAAGATTATTCTTAAAGAAGGAAAACAACCTAGATTTAGACCTCTCTATAGAATATCTTAAAATAAATTAAAAGTTTTTAAGAAGTATCTTAATAATTACCTTGCTAAAGAATTTATTAGAGTAAGTATATTTCTTATAGCTGTACTAGTTATTTTTATAAAGAAACCTAATAAAGGTTTCTAATTCTATATAGACTATTAAGCTTTAAATACTATTATTATTAAAAACTATTATTTTATTCTATTAATCTAAAAAACCCTGTCCTGCCTTAGTAAGGTAAAGTACTTTATAAAGTTAAATATTATCTTAGCCTTTAACTGCTTTTGTGTAGTGAAAGAAGATAAATAGTTAACTACCTTTTAGACTTAATATAGTTTATTTAAATATTTTATTATATTTTTTAGACTAGCTAATGCACTAAGCATATTCTAACACTATATAAATAATATCCTTTAATTATTTCTTAATATATTCTATATAGCTTATGTTAATGATATTCTAATCTATAGTAACTTTTTATATGAATATAGATAATATATAAGATAGATTCTAAAAGCCTTAGAAAAAGCTAGCCTCTAACTTGATATTAAAAAATATAAGTTCTATTAAAAACAAGTTACCTATCTTAAGTATATAATTTTAATAAAAGGAATTAGTATAAATCTAAATAAGATAAAGGATATCCTTAACTAGGAATCTTTTAGAAATGTAAAGGACATAAGAGTATTCCTAGAGTTCACTAATTTCTACTAATAATTTATTAATAACTTTTTTTATATTACGTCTCTATTTACAGCCCTAACTAAAAAGAATATCTAATTTAAATTTAATAATGTCTGCTGGATAGTATTTAAATTCTTAAAATATATATTTACAACTACTCTAATTCTCTGACACTTTAATCTAGAGTTATTAATTATTATAGAAGCTGATTTCTCGGACTACGTGACTACTAGAGTACTTTCTTAGAAAAATAAACTAAGTAAATTAAGATTTATTACTTATTTCTTAAAGAGATTAAGCTCTACTAAAGGTAACTATAAAATCTATAATAAAAAGCTATTAGCTATTATATACTGTTTTAAATAATAGAGATCTAAGCTAAAAGATGCTATCTTTCTAATCCAGGTATTAAATAACTATAAGAATTTATAGTATTTTATTACTATAAAACAGCTAAGCTACTAACAGGCCTATTAGGTTAAATACTTATTTTAATTTAACTTTATAATCACGTACCGGCTTGGTAGGTAGGGTGAGAAACTAAATATTCTTACTTACTATATATAAAACACTTTAGCTTAAAAAGAAGTTTGTAAAGCCTAATAATAAATACTTCTCCGCCCTAAACTATTTAATAAGACACTAGAATTAAACTTAACTGAAATAGATAGGTCTATTTAATAGATTATTAATAATAAATACTTTAATAATAAGTTTATTTATAAAATCTTGTTACTAAAATAGGATGGAATCTGACACTCTAAGAAGCTTTTTTTAAGTAAATATAAAGACTAAAAAAGTTAATTATATTACCGCAGCTAATTAGTAATACTAAATAATAATAAATTTAAAATTAAGATTTTTTAGATTATATATAATTCCCCTGTTAGCGGCTACTCTAGTTATAAAAAGACTTTTAATATCCTATAATATAAATACTACTAGCCTTAGATGTTTAAAATAATATGCTAATATATTTTTTATTACTATACTTATTAAAAATTTAAGACCTTTTATAAGAAGTATTATAGCCTCTTAAAGCCCCTACCTATTTCTAAAAGAAGGTAGAAGGATATTTCTATAGACTTTATTACTAATCTCCTAGAATCTAAAAGCTGTATTAATATTATGGTTATAATAAACTACCTTATAAAATACTAATATCTAATTTCTTATATTAATATAACTACTGTAGATGTAGCCTGCTTTTTTTTATTAATATATATAAATAAACTATAGCCTCCTAGAAACAATTATATTAAACTAAGAAACATAATTTATTTTTACTTTCTATAATAAACTCTATAAATAATTATAAACTAAATCCTAACTATTTTCTATATACTATCTAGAAATTAATAGCTAAACAGAAAAAGCTAATAGCATAATAAAATAAGTTCTATATATATACATGAATTATTAATAAAATAACTAGATAAACTAGCTCCCCTTAGCACAGTTTAAAGCTAATAATACTATATTTAAATTTATAAAGATTTTATTATTCCTAGCTAATATAAACTAACACCCTTAAATAGGTTTTAAATCTTTTATAAGAACTTAAAGACAGCCTTACTAGGCATTACAAGCCTTAAAAGCTAACTATATAATAAAGAAAATAGCTAATATTTAATAGCTGGTCTAAAAAGAGATAATTTAAACCTAGACTTTTTAAAAAGAATACGTAAATCAGAAACGATTATCCGTATCTAATTACTAGATAAAAGATATAGTCTAGCTTAATACACAAAATATTAGAACTAAATAATTATTTAAGAAGCTAGACTTAAAGGTTTTAGGGAAATACTATATCTCTTAAGTAGTTTTTCTATATACACACTAACTTAAACTTTTTAAATCCTTAGGTATATATTTAGTTTTTTATGTATCTTTACTTTAGCTAGCCGCGCCTGAATTTGAATACTTATTAAATTAATAAAACTTATTACTAAAACCTATTAAAATTAATAGCGATATTAAATATTATATTAAGTGAATTAAGAAACTATACTTTAATTACAGACAAAAACACTATAAATATCTTATTAAATAAACTAAATATAATAACCTAATATAGTAATCTATAAATAATTTTTAAGATATAACTACTGTAAAAGAATTCTATTTTTAGAATCTAAACTAATTTACTATCTAAGACTTAACATAAACACCCATTATAGGAGCTTAGATTTAAAAGGAGGGTATTATTATAATAACTATCTATAACATCTTATAAAAACCTTCTAAAAAAGTCTTTTCTATAAGTCTTTTTATTATATTATGTGTTTATATATTAGTCTTATGCTAGCGTATGAGTTCTTACTTAAATACTTTATTTATAGTCTATTTTATTTCTTCTTTTCTTCACGCAATATCTTGAATTATTACTTGGTACTATATATAGTAATTAATTAATACTTTTTTTTAAGTTCTTAACCTCCTACACGTAGCACTCTCGTAATATTATTATTAAGTAGTTATTAAAATATTTATATACTAATTCTTAATTTTAGTAAGTTTTAAAGTAAGTTACTTACTTATTAAATACATTATAAAAAAAGTAGAAATAATAATATTAATAAAATTAATATTAAAACTAAAACTAAAAATAATAGTAATAAATTATTAAAATTGTAAATAAAAAGTAAAATTTTTTTTATAATAATATAAACTAAAGTTAAAAATAATATTAATTTATTAAAATTTATAGTTAAGTAGTTTTGTTTATTTTTATTTTTATTTTTATTTTTATTTTTATTTTTATTTTTATTTTTATTTTAATTTTTTTAAATATTTATTAAAGTTTTTAAAAGCTACAAAAACTTAAAACTAGATTTATTTTAATAATATATAAAATTTTTAGCTTTTTTTATTAATTTTTGTTTTTATAATTTTATTAAAAAAATTTAAAATTTTTACTTAAAACTAGTTTAATTAGTAATTAATTTAAGTTTAAAAATTATTTAAAAAAAAATTTAGCTAATAATAAAAAACTTTTACTAAAATACTATAATAAAAACTTTATAAAGTTTAAGTAATATGTTTAAAAACTATAAAATTTTTAGTTATACTATTAATAAATAAATTAAAGTAAATTAAAAAAGTACTTTTATATTATACATAGTATTAAAAAAATTATATAATATTTAAATAAGTATAAAAAAGTAGTAAAAATATATACTTTAAATAAATTTTAAAAAAAAGTTTTATAAAACTAATAGTATTTAATATAAAAAATAAGTAAAGTTTTTTAAAATATAATTTTATAAATATTAAAGTATAGTTTAACTTAATACTTAGTATTATTTTAAGGTGTTTTTAATTAAAGCTAAAAAATGTATTTAAAATAAAAAATAAGTAAAAATAGTTATAAAGAGTTTTACTTTATAAAAAAACTTTTTAAAATACTATATTTAAAAGGTTTTAAAGTATTTTAACTTAAAAGTAAATAAGCTTATATATTTTGAATTTTATGAGATTATAAAATACTTTTAAAAATAAGTTTAAGCTAAAAGTAAAGTTTAAAAACTAAATTTAAACACATTTAATATTTAATATATATTATTATTATTATTTCTATTTACTGCCTGATTTAGTTCTCTTAATGGGTCCATGCGGGCCAATTCCTTTTATAGAAAAAACTTATTAATAAGAAAACCTATTAACATGCTATACTAAAGAGGTGTTAATATTCTACTATTATAATACTTCTTCCCTACTATTTTATTTTTTATAAGGTTTATATTTTTAGCTATTATATTTATGTCTTGTGAATAATCTTATTTCCTTTTTTCTTTTATACTTTTTTTTTCTTTCTTCTATTATTGGTCTAGGCTTTGGAATAAGTAGAAGTAATTTATTTCCTTAGTATTAATTACTTTTACTATATAAAACTAAGTAAGTATTTTTTATTTTATAAACTATTTTATAACTACTTAAGCGCTATCTCTCTAGCTTAATATTCTATTTAATTATTCTAATAAAAATAATACTATTAGTTCAGTTCTCTTAAGCCTAAAATAGTAGAGAAAAATATAGTATATAGTCTATATTAGCTAGCTATAGTTATACTATAAGAACTTATTTAAAACCCCTATTTTTACTAGCTAGGTGTTAAGGCTAAAGACTTCTGTATATAGTAAAAACAGAGTAGTAGCTTCTACCTTTAGAAGTTTTTTATAGAATAGGATTATAAGTATTTCCTATAAGGTACACTAAGTAGTTATTATCTATTCTTTTATTATACTTTATTATTAATATTACTATTTCTTATTTATTTACTTTAAGATAAGAGTGGTTATATACTAGTAATATTAATAGTTACTAGTATAATATACTTATATTTCTCCTGCACGTCTCTATCCCCATTAGTGCTAGTAATTTCTAGAAATTTCTTTTATAAAATAGGTTAGGACTTTTTTCTTATATTCTTTTACCTAGTTTCAAAGCTTTTTTAGTAGAGTTAGTGGTTATATTATAATTTACTATTAACTTACTAGTAATGTCTAGATGTTGTTAAAAGTACTTACTATTTTTTTTTATTAGATTTTAGCTAGTGTCTAGAGTCCTCTAGAGAGTTATAATATTTATATAAAATATAATTAGTAAGACTACTATCTCTTTCTTAATAGCTATTATTAGTATTCTCTTATATACTCCTATAATTTTATAAAAATACTAGTTTTAAGTCTTTTAAAATAGTAGGATAAGGTTTTTTGTTATTAAATTACTATTATTATAAATTCCCTATATCTAGACACTGTAGAGTATTATTAGGTAGATAACTACTATATATAGAAGATATAAGCGTCTTATAAATAGGCCTTATATTAATATAATAATTTATAATATAACTTTAAAGACTACTGTGCCCTTCTCTGCTATTTTATAAATATATTCTTTTTATTAAAGCTTTAGGTTTATTTAGACTCTAAGAATATACATACTTAAGCTTTAGAGAGTAGCTTTATAGCTAGTAATTTATACTATTAATACTAAGTCTATACTATTATAGCGTCTTTTTCTAGTAAAATATATAAGCTAGTATTTTTTAGTATAAATATAGTACTATAGCGTTTAATTTACGCTATATATTAATTATATATAGCTATTAGGCGTTAGCAATTCTCAGTAGTTAAGTTTCCCTATAAGATAAAGTTTATATTATTAATAAAGCTAAATACTAGTATATTACTATTTAATCACTAAAAGTCCTCTAGAAGCTCTAATATAAAGAAGAGGAATAAAATTAGCGAAAGTATAAATCCCTATAAAATATCTATTTATATTTAAATTTATTTATTTTAATACTTAAGGAATGTAATACGCGTTTATTAAATAGTTATAAAGCTATATATAAAGTAGACTATTTATTCTAATAGTCTTTTCTTCCTTAGAATATATAGTAGACGTTTATGGAAGACGTTATTAAAAGCTTTAGTTAGATTTAAATTTAGTATTAAAATAATATAGCCTAAGCGCGCTCTTTATGTTGTCTAAATACTAAAAATAAGTATACTAATTACTAAAAGCATTAAGCGCTTCTTTCTTGCTCTTATTTAGTTCTAAAAAAGTAGTTTATATTTCTTAGTGGCTACTACTATTATATCTGCTACTTATTTCTTAATTACCTTAACTAGAGTATTTTCTAACGTGATTAGTTAGTAACTTTTTAAAAGAAAATAATCCTTCTTACCTTTTTTATATAAAGTAATTATAATTAATTTTTTTAGATATATTAGTATTATTTTGCTTTTAAGGTACTAGTAGACCGCCTATATAAGCTCCTAAGCTATTAATAGAAATATAATTTTTAGAATCTTATTTAGTATACTATTAGGGCTTAGGGCTTTTCTATTTAGAAATTCTATAATTAAATTACTTATTATCTTCTTAGATATATATAGGTTAATATTAATTCAGGTGTGCTCTAATTATATTTTATTATTAATATCTTTTAAATTAACTTCATTTATACTTAAAAAGAACTTCTTAACTAAAATCTTTATCTTTATAGTGTTGTCTTTAGTGAGAGAGTTACTAATTAAACTTTTAAAATTAAAAAAATAGAGATTACTTTTTATTATATTAATGCTTTTTTTACTCCACCTTAAGAGAATCTATAGTCTCTTATTATATAGTTTTATAAAGTCTACTATAAATTCTTATATGAATTATTTCTAGTTATTTTTTTTTGCTTTTTAGATTTCTTTCTAAAGCTGATTAGACAGCGCCTTATAGCTCTAGTAGTTATAATTCTCTTTATAGTTATAATACCAGCGCTTTATTTATTTAATGTTTATAAAAAATTAAATTACTTTTAGTAATTATATCCTACGCACTTATAAACTAGGTTTTATATGTAAATAGTAAATCTTAAGAGTATATATAATTTCTATAAAGATCCAGGCTAATGATGGTAATTAGGTGTAATAAAGTAGATTTAATAAAAAGTTAACTATATATACTATAGAGACTTAATAGCTACCCTTATTAAATCACTAAGGTTATATAGTTATGCACGGAGTTAAACTAAGATAATTATTTTAGTTAACTATTTTAGGCTCTAGCTTATTATATTACTCTTTTTCTTATAGACTAGGTAGGGGCTCTCTAGTGAACTATTTACCTAAAAGCTTTTATAGACTTATTTTAAGTTCTATTTACTATAGCTTCTTCTAAAGCTTTTATTGGTAATTTATTAGTAGGAGTTTATATCTATCTTTTCACAGAGACATTATATACTTCTTTTAATAGTCTAATATTATTATATCTTCTAGCTAGCTTACTAGCTCTATAGTTATTAATATATAGTCTTTTTATTTTACTTTATATTATAGCTAGTAGCCTTGCTTTTATCTTGTTTATATCTCGGTAATAATATCCTGCACTACGTGCTCTTTATAATCATCCATCTAAATTAATAGTAGCTAAAGGTTGTTTATAGGCTAACTTAATAATAAGTTATTACTTACTAGCTATAGTCTATTTATATAAAACGTTAGGTTTAGCTTTAGGGACGTATTTAGCTTTATAGCGTGCAAACTAATTATATTTTCTATAGTATATTTAGTATTCTTTTAGTCTAGCTTCTTATTTTCTTATTTAGTAGAGAGTTAGTTATTAAGCTTTAGCTATACCTTATTTTTAATACACAGTTACAGGGCTTTATCCTAATATTAGTTTATTTATTTTTCTTATTTTTACTATACCTTAGCTATAGTTGCTTGTGCTAAGTTAATATACTTTTTTAGTTTTCTTATAATTTCTTTAGCGCTAGCTTTTAGGTCTTAAGCTGTTATATTACGCCTAGTTCTAATATCCACTTACAGCAGTTCTATATTATATCCGTGCTAAAAAAAGAATAGGCTTATTTCTATTAAAATAGTATCTCTTCTCTTTATTATAATCTTAGTTATTAGGTAGAGCTTTACCTAGTTTACTTAATCTCACATAATAAATACTTAAAGATAGGCCTTAATTGTGCTATTTATTCTTTCTATTAAACTATCTATTTATAAATAAAACGCTATTAATAATCGCCTTTTAATTCGTAGGATTTCGTAAAGTTTAGTCTAGAACTTACTAATAAATTAGCTACCATAATTAGATACTATAGCGTTAGAAATCTAATAGTAAGTAATAACCTTACAGATAAAAGCTTATATTACTATTTTAATATCTATATTTAGAAGAGAGTAGAGAGTTATGTTCTTACTTAACCTATTAGTAATTACCAGTAAGACTATATAGCTATTACTTTTTAGTAATTTAGTTATAAAATCTATTAAGATCTTTTTCTAAATATGATTAGAAATAGACAATAGGCGTAACAGCTCTTACTAGTAATCTCTTTATAACTTTATATAGCTATAAATATTATAGTTTTAAATATAACGTTATACGTAGTTTAATATTCCTAGCTAAAAGTAATTTCTTATTAATATTAGATAGGTGCTCTACCGTCCTAGGTGTCCTATCACTTATAATAAATAAATCTAGTAAATAATTAATATCCTTAATAGCTCTAAGTCAGGCACTTACTTTCTATTCTAATAATAAAAAGTTCTATTTTCGTTAATTGTGCACTTAGCCAGCGAAACTTTTAGTTTAAGCTCTAGAGAAAATTTCTGTTTCTAATTATAAAAGGCCTATACTGCTTTTATGTATACTTTATTATCTAGTATTATATCATGCTATCTTTATTTAAGCTTATTATAAAACTCTTAAGTATAAGACTTCTAGGCTTCAGTTATACTATTTTCTGTAATTATTAAAAAACTAATTTAAGTAGAAAAAGCCTATACTGCTTGCCTATTATTATTTAATTTAAGCTCTTTTTTCTAATATATAATTACTAGCTTTAGTAGCTGAATTATATAGCTCTTTAGCCTTTCATTATCTTCTTTACTTAGATAATTTTATTTATATCTTGATAGTATATTAGCTCATATGTTTTCTTTCTCTAGCCTATATTAAATTTCTATATTATATTAGCTAAGGAATAACTACCAGCGCGTATATCTTTCGCTTAATTTTTAAGACCTTATAAAGTACTTAAGGTTCTTATAATTAGTAATAACCTGGAACTTTTTAATAGACTATAATTCAGCATCTAATACCTTCAGGCAACGAATAATTATAAGAAGTTCTTTATTATATATCTTATAATTATACTTTATAGGTGTGTTCTTTTTTAAAAAGTATATATATAAACACAGTATACTATTATCACCGTATTATAAAAAAACTTCTCTAGTTATGTGACCTAAAGAGTCAGCTTTTAAAATAATCTTATAATTAGAATTAAATTAGGCTAGTACTAGTTCTAATATAAAGATCTCTTTTAGCTTATTAAATACTATTTGCTTTTTATTAGTCTATTGGAACAGCATGTTACTTATAAGTCTTATAAGTAAGACAATAATTTCTAAAAAAGACTTAATAAATTAATAATAGAAATTAGCAAATCTAAGAAAGCTTCTGATTTCTTTTATAGTTATTAGAGGCTACTACTTAGTAATTACTTTTATCTTAGTAGAATCTATTTAAATTTCTTACCCTACTTTAATAATAAACCCTAGATATTTTATGCTCTTGGTTTTGAATTTGTATTTTTTAATATCCAGATATAAACCTACAGCGCTAAGTTTCTTTAGTACTAAGTTAATTTACCAGCAATACTCTTCTAGTAAGCTTAAAAAGTAAATAAGTATATTATTAAAAAAGACTAAACAGAACTTATTAAGATATTTCTATAGGGTCTAGTTTATATACTGCTAAAACATACTAAAGACTTCTACTAGTCCAAAAGATATAACTAGCTATTTAAAGAGTCTAAATTTTATATAAAAGGCCGTTAGCTATTTATCTCCTTTTATAATATAAATCTTATAAAAGGCTATTAAAATGTTGAGCTTAATATACTATTTTATCTTACTAATCTAGCTAAGCGTTTTATAGATTAGAAGAAGAGAATACTTATTCTTCTTAAAAATCTTATTAAATATACAGTAGTTAATATAAAAGTGAAGGCCTTTACTAAACTTATATATAAATAGTACTAGGACTATAGCTAGGAAGTTACTTATATAAATAAAGCCCTTCTCTAATAGCAGTATTAACTCTTTTTATAATACTAGTAGTTTTTCTCTTAATATATTATACAGCAGTCCTTATAGGACCTTAAGGTCCTTTCTATTAATCTTTTTAAGTTTAATATAATGGTTTATTCTATGACCTTGTAGTGGTAGGAGTTTGTCTACTTCTTTCTCTAAAAACAGCTTTAAGTGCTTCTAATAGGCCTTAGAAAGTAATATTTTAGGATCTAGCTTTAGTTTAAACGCTAAAGCCTTTTAAATGTTTACTAGTAATACTATAAAGATACGTATCTTACTTATTCTTTTTAATTTATTTATTTATATTAAAAAAGTAGCTGTGCTAACCTCTATTAGCTTTTACTAACACAGTTTCTTCTTTTTCTTACTATAAACTCTTATTCTTAAAGTATGAATGTAGAACGATTTCTTTGCTAGCGTAATTATAATATTATTTTAGTTTATCTAGGGTGTATTTAAAATAAGATTAAACCCAAGCACATTATTAATAATATATATATAGACTTATTTAGTATATTCTTTAATATTAAGATTAATTTATGTAACCTAAGTAACCCTTTTAGGTTTTTTATATACTCTAATAATCCCCTATAGGGCTATGTTAATATGCGTTAAATAAGCTTTAGTAGTAAAAATAAAGCTTATAAGACTATAGTATAAATACCTAGTATTAATTATTATATATGCGATATTCATCTAGTTAATTAATAAGTATATAGTAATAGAGTTTATATCTATATATATATTTTAGAACTTCTGTTATTCTTTTTATAATACTATCTTACCTATTTCAGCTAAAGGCTTTTGCTTATAACTATAAGTAAAAGCTATTTTTTTCCTAACATTTTTTTTTTTTTTTTTATCTCTATCTTCTTTGTCTTTTTTGTTAGTATCTATTTATCTAGTCTTTACTAATACTATAGTGGCTAGGCGTAACTAATTTACTTTTATATATTTACATTTATTCTTTATATAGCTAAGAGAATTATATTAATAATAGAAGTCTTATTTACAGCGTTAGTTAAATTCCTTTTAGCTTATTTAAAGTATTTTAAATTAGTTATCCTATGGCTTTACTGCTCCTATATACGTAAGTATTACTTTCTAATTTATTAATTTAAGTATTAGTATAAATAGTATTATATAAATAGCTATAGTAGTCCTATAGTTATTTAATATAATCTATATAAGATTATTATTAATATGAATTACTTTCTAAGTGTACTCTTTAAAGCTTAGTGTTACTAAAAGGGCTATAATATACTTCTAAAGCTTTTTATCTAATCCCTAAGTAAATATACTTTTTTTTATGTTTTTATTTAGCTAATTACTTCCTTCTAGCAGCAGCTTTTTATTAAACTTTATATAGTATTCTCTTACTAACTTCTTTTTCTGTTTTATGCTTTACAGCTTATTTAGAGACTTTTACCTTTAGTACTAGTCTTTAAACTAAGAGTCCATAAACGCTTATATTGCTTTAAGGGTGGTATTATTTCTTTAATTAGAGAGCTATAAAAGAATAGTTTATATTACTTATTTCTTTAAATACTAAAAGAGATAGTCTATCTGTCCTTTCTTACCGCCTATATAGTATTTATTAAATTATAACTTAGCTTTAGCTTAATACTTAAACGTAGAGTAAAAAAACCATATACTATTAAATATAGAGAATTTAGGAAAATTAAATAGTTTAACTACTAATTTAATTACTAGTTATGGCGTTGATATGAAGAAAGTTACTAGTATTATTACTAGAACCTATAAAGGTAGCCTTAATAAGGAATTGTAATCTTTTAGTATAGTTAGCTTTTTAGATATTACTTATAACATATTTATAATTTCCCTGAGTGAGGTGCTGTTGCTGGCTTTATTTACTAGAAATAAAACTTTTCCTTTATTATACTAAGTAAAGTAGTTATTAAGTTTAATCTTTACTTAGCTTATTATTATTTTAATAGCTGAGACTTCTAACCCTTATAAAGTAAGTAACTAGTATAGTTTATAGCTAATTTATTTATTATTATATTCTATATTAAGTAGGTTTATTACTCAGGCTATTAGTATAAGTATTAAGTAGTTATTAGTATTTATTAATACTTACTATACTACTAAATAGCTCTTCTAAATACTAGAAAGTCTTTTATTCTTTTATAAAGTTAATTATACTACCGGAGGCCTCTTAGCCTCTTATGAGAAATAAGGTTAATTAAATCTAAATATAAGAATCCAGGCCAATAATGGTAATTAGGTATAATAGAATGGATTTAATAAAGAGTTAACTATATACGCTATAGAGACTTAATAGCTACCCCTACTAAGTCACTAAAGTCACGTGATTACGTATAGAGTTAAGTTAAGATAACTATTTTAGTTAACTATCTTAAGCTCTAGCCTATTACAATTTCTTTCTAAAGAGTTTCTAGAGATTCCGGGGCTGTTATCTACTTAAGGTTTTTAATATCTTAAAGGAATCCTTTTATGTCTAGTTTTTTAAGTATATAGTATTTTTTTTTTATAAATAAATAGCAGTATTTATTTAGATTTATATTAGTATATAATTTCTTATTAGAGTCTACTTATCTTTAGTTCTATAGAAGCTAACTCTTTTATATATTATATCTAATAGAAATATGAGGTTAATAATACTCTTTTTTTATTCTCTTTTCTATATTAATTTACCTCATAGTATAGTGAGTTAAAGACCTTATACTTTTATTTTAAGAAGTAGATATTCTGCTTATGCTTTGCTTATAATATAGCTTTCTCTTTATATTAGGTAGTATATATTAAAGTCTTTAAGAAGTATAACTTCTCTTTTTACTTTCTTAATTATTTTATTAATTTCTAGCTAAGTCTTTATCTATTAGTAGTTTTTATATAGATTATAAATATTAATAATAATAGTCTTTAGTCACTCTAGGCGAACCTAGAGTGCTATAATAAATAAACTATATTATTTATATCTCTAATATACAGCGTTAATGTTTTAGCTAATTATAAAATATACTTTTATTATAAAGTCTTCTTTATAAGCCAGAGCGTATTTATATAAGTAGTATATTAATTTAGTATATTTATTATGCGCTAGTTCTTAGATTATAAGTACTTAATACTTTATTTATATTATTTTATTAAAAAAGAAGTAGCATGCACCTTAATTTACGTTTCTATAATTATATTAAATAATAGTAAGTTTACTTATTTAGAGTAGGTACAAAGTCTTCTATATTAATATTAGAGTTATTATTTACTTTTACTTAGACTAAGTATATATCACCTGCGTTTAATATAAGTCTTAATTATAATATATTTCTATTAGTAACTTCTATATAAAAAGGTCTACTTAGTTTTTTTTTTAGTAATAGTCCTTTATATAGATTATCTAATAAAGTAATCTATTTTCTTTTTTTTCTTATTATAATAGTAAAGTTACTTTATATAGGGTTTAGTTATTCTGCTTATATTTTTTCTATAGTATAGATACGGAATATTTATTTAAAAAAGACTATTTTTTTTTATCTAAATCTCTTTTAGATAGCTCTAAAATATCTTATACTTTTTTTATTATTATATTTTATAAGCTTTATTATAGTTTACGTAGGATACTCTTTTCTAGAGACATTTTATTATATTATATAAGCTTATATAATATTTACACTATATTTTTATTTCATATACGCTTTAGGTATAGCCCTATTAATTATATTAAAAGCATTATTTAATAATTATACTATTATTAAATAGCCTTGTTTTAAAGAGCTGGGAGTTAATAACTAATTTATTTTTTATAATCTTCTATTAAATCGCCTGTGTGGGTGTTCTAATAATTAGAGTATTATATATTTTTTCTAGCTTTTCTAGACTTTTTATAGTATTTTTATAACATATCTCCTACACCTTAGAGTCATGTAGCTATTAGATTTAGATAATAGCTATATTTAGTGCTAACTATTTAGTAGCTTTATATATTATATATATTAGCTTAAAGTTATTTATGTTTCTTATTTTATTAATTTTTATCTTAAGTAGAACTTCTAAAATCTTTAAGAAATAGTTTTTTTTTAGGATTTTAAATTCTAGTGTATCTGGTCTATTTATGATTTAGTTTTTTATAGTTTATAATAACACGTAAACGTTAATATTACTACTTTTTAAGATATTTATAGTAAAAGCTTCTGGTATTATTTTTTTTACTATTTTTAATATCTCTCCTAAGTCTTTTCCCTAGGAATTTTTAAAGTAAATTTAGATAATAGTTTTTTATAATATAGTAATAATATTTATTATATATAACACCTATACAGTAATAGCTACTTAAGTTTTATTTTATATTTAGAAAATCTCTAAGCGGTTTTCCTTAGATATTTCTTTTCTAATTTTATTAATTCTAACTTTAATCTAATTAAGCTGTATCTTATTTTTATTTTTAGTAACTTAATAACATATCTAAAGATTTTAAACGTGTTATAGTGTTTTCTTTATATTAGTAAAAATCCTACAGCATAACTTCTTTTCCTTTTTTTTTATTAAAATTATTCTTAATTTTCTAGAGGGTTTTGATTGCTTTTTGCTAGTCTTAATTAGACTAATATTTTTTTTTTATATATTACTTACTTATTAGTTACTTCCTAATATATTATAGTTATAGTTTTTATAATTATAGAAATAAGATTACAACCCACCGTCGTCCCCCATGCTCTGTGGATGAAATATAAGAAGTTTATTAGAAATAATTAAGTACAGAGAATTATGTTCTAGTATCTGGTTTCTTTTTAAATAGTTTTTAGGCTTATTTAGCTACTATTACGACTTTATATTTAATATATATATTTTAAAAAGTTATTATAACTTAAAAATTAAAAATAGCTACTATTAAAAACTTTACTAATAATTAGTAAAATAAAGTTATAAAACTAGCTATATTAATTATATAAAAATTAGCTATTTATACAAAATTAAAATAAATACTTAAATATTTAGTAAATAGTATAACTATAAATAAAATATATATAAGTATTATTTTAGTACTAAAAACATAATAAAACTACTTATAATTATTAAAACTATTTAGTAATTAATAAGTTAGTTTAAGTAAAATTAATATATTAAAATAAAACTTAACTTAAATTTAAGATTAAAATAAACTTATAAAATTAAATATTTAATTTACTTTTATATTATAAAGTAAAAATAGTTTAAGAATGTAATTTTTTAAAAACTTTTATATTATAAAAGAAAATAACTAAATAATATTTAAAAGTAATATAAATAAAATATAAGTTAACTTATTTAAAAGTATATAAGTTATATAAAATAAAATAAAATCAAAAATAATTTTTTTATATTTTAGTTTTTTAGTACTAATAGTAAATTAAATAAACTTATAATTAAATATAACTTATAAAGTATTATAAAAAATATAGTAAAGAAATTTACTATATTAATTAAAAACTATTACAAAAACTTATAAATAGTAATATTTAAACTTATAATAAAGTTAAATTAGTTTACTATATATAAAACTTAAGTAGTTATTAAAAAATTATTAAAAAAAGAATTTCGTGCAAAATAAATAAATAGTATAGAAACTAATAACTAATATAAATTAACTAGCTAGCTATATATATAGTATAGTACATATAATAACATACTATTATAGTATTTTTTATTTAAATAACTATATATAATATTATTAAAAACTTATTTTTAGTAGTAAGTATATAAATTTTATTAAAAAGTTTAGTAAATAAACTAGATTTAAAGCTAAAATTAAACTAAAAATTAAATACTAAATAATTTGTAATTTAGTAATATTAAAAGCTATAATAAAAAATAGTATTTAATTAATAAAAAAAACTAAAAAAAGCAAATAAAAACTTAATATAACTAAAATAGTTAATTTCTATAAGTTTTATGTTATAAGAAGTTAGTTTAAGTACTAATTTTTAGGCTAGTTTTTAACTAAATAAAAGTATTAAGTATAATAGTTTATATATTATACTAGCTTAACATATTTATTATAAAAAAACTAAACAAAAAGTTAATTAATTTTTTAAAATACTGGTAAAAGCTATAATAAAGTCTATAATATAAAATAGTAATATTGTGATGACGGGCTCAGTCTTCACGCGTTATTACATAGATGCAGGTTAACAGGATAAGTTAGCTCTATTTCAGCTACACTAAAATAAGGAGAGAAGAGGTACAAAGGGGGCTCGCCTCTAAATAGGGCGGTGCATAGCCTGAGCGCAAGCTAGCCATGCTCCGAGCTCTGCGCTAGGTTGTGGCTAGCATAGCCAGTCACGATATTATGTAGCCTGTAGCGAGTAGAGTAAGCAGCACCGTCATATTACCCCCCCTCTAAGGAAGGCTCGTCCCTGAGTCTCTAGGTTATAGTCTTTTTCTTACTGGTCTCTGTACTACTCTTGTCTTTAAAGCCGCTTTATCGTTCTCCTCTGTTACGTCCAGGCCCTCCTCTGCTTCGTACGCTTTCAACCAGGCGTCTAGTCGTGCCAGCGGTCCTGCTTTCTCTGGATAGGCCTTATAGTAGTCTCTTACCTTATATGGGGCGCCTATAAAGCCTCGGGCGTTGTACCAGGTAGGATCTGGGTCATAAGCTAGCCAGGATGCTTTGTACTGTAGTTAGCTATGGAATAGGCAGCTATCAAGGATTTCCTGCACTAGCCACTTAGGATGCCCGTTGATCTTAATAGGCGGTTCCTCAGGTTCAATTTAGCCAGGCAGTGGGCGAGTAGAAGCCTTCTGTAGGCGGTCTGCATGAAAGACGTCAAGCATGCGCATATGCGACGGCAGCTTAAGGCAATAGAAGTATCCCTTCATGCCTACAATAGGATAGGGTCCGTACATCTGCTGGTTAAGCTTCTGGCTAGGTCAACTAGTAGTAAAGCCTTTAGGTATAACGTATACCTCATCTCCTGTAGAGAAGTCTAGCTTGCGGCGCTTCTTATTAGCCTGTCGAGCCTATTACTCTTATACTTAAGTAATCCCTTATTAAGCTATCTCTATAGCTAGCTTTACCACATTATGGCAAGCTTTAGCGTAGCTCTGCGCTTCCTCACGTGACATCTGTTTACAGACTATAGTAGATACCTTTATACGTTCCTCCCAGTCCCAGTAATAGATTAGCTAGTAGCCAAACTCAATTTAATAGAATAATAAGCCTATAGTCTTATATAGTAGAATTACTTGGGCCTAGTCTATATAGAGCAGCAGGTCTAACTAGTTGTCCTAATAATAGTTAACGAATAGGCGTAGGCGCTGGTTGATGTACTAGTTCAGGACCTTAGTGTTCCTGTTAGTTTAGAGATAATACAGCGTTAAGAGCTTTTGCTTAATTCCTATTAGTCAGCATAGCTCATCTATGAATGCTAAGGTGAACTAAGGACCGCGATTAGAGACTATTAACCTAAGTAGGCCAAATACTCGCCAGATGTAGCGATAGTACATATCAGCTACCTAAGCAGCTATAGTGGTCTTACAGCAAGGCAGTAAGAAGCAATACTTGCTTAGCTAGTCCACGACAACAAAGGCGCAGTCGTATCCTTTCTTATCTAGAGAGAAGAACTTAAAGTCTATAGAGACGTCTCGCCATACTCGTTCAGGGATTGGCAGTGATTTAAATAAGCCTAGGGTTTTGTCATGAGGTATGTGGCTCTATCTACAAGCTTTACACGCAGCTATATAGTCATCTACATCTTTGCCCATGCGGCCCCAGTAGTAGCGGTCGCGAAGTAGCTTGTCTATCTTTCTCTTACCTAGGTAAGCAGTCACCTAGGTAGCATAAATAGCTTAAATAAGATAGGTTCTCAAGAAGTGTACAGCAGGAACTACCAGCTTATCATGGTGCATGAGAAGGCCCTAGCTGAGTTTCCATGCTGGGTAGTTGCCAGAGAGGGCGCGCTCTTGGAATGGCTGTAGGCTCTCATGGCTACAGTTCGCCTCAATAATGCGATCGATCAGTAAGTAAGGGTTATTTAGGGGCAGCAAGGCCATAAAAGTATCAGCAGCAGCTACTTTAATTGTATTAGTAGCTAGCATGCCTCTTGCTGACAGCACAGCTAGGTTATCGCTCACGGCCTTAATAAAGCTAACATTAATTTGCTCTGCTAAGAGAAAGGCGCGTGTTCGGGCTGCTTTGTCCTTGTCTTTCTAGGTCTTTAGTTCCTCTTACTTACGCGAGAGCGCGTCGGCTACTATGTTAGCCGTACTAGGGTGATAGGTAAGCATCAGGTAATAGTCTGCTACGCTCATTACCCAGTGCATCTGGCGGGGAGTAAGCTCTCGCTTTATAGAGAAGTACTCTAGCGCACGATAGTCAGTCAGGGCACTGAATAACTCAGTAGTCTGTAAGCCTATAAGCTGCGAGCGCTATTCTCAGAGGCTGTAGATTACAGCCAACATTTCTTTGTCGTGTATGTCGTAGTTCATCTGAGGCTTGCTTATAGTCTTAGAGTAGAAGGCTACAGGTCTCTAGAGGCCATCCTCTTGGAGCTGCGATAGCACCCCTGTGACGACTCCATCACTTGCGTCTGTCTCCATACGCGTCTAACGATAGGGCGAGTAGTAAGCTAGGACATTATCTAACAGCATTAGATCCTTAGCTTGCTGGAAGGCTGCCAGCTCGCGTTCACCAAAGGCGTGCCATGCGCTCTTCTTGAGCAGCTTAGTAAGCGGTCGGATGATGCGTCCATAGTCCCTTAGGAAAGCTCTGTAGAAGTTACAGAATCCTAGGAAGGATTACAGGCTTTTGACTAACGTAGGTACTGGCCATTCCTGTACAGCAGCAACCTTCTCAGGGTCCTTTTAGATCCCTTCTGTGCTGATGATGAGGCCTAGGAACTTCGTTCTAGTAACAGCAAACTCGCTCTTCTTGATGTCTGCCTAGAGGCTGGCGTCCTGGAGACGTCTTAGCACCTGAGCGACATGCTCCTCATGCTGCAGCAGGTCTTCAGAATAGATTAGGATATCATCAAGGTAGGCAGTGCAGAAGTCGTTAAGTAGGCCATGAAGCACCTTGTTAATATAGCGCTGGAATGTAGCAGGGCCATTACAGAGACCAAATGGTAGCACGCAGTACTTGTAGTTCCCATACCGAGTACGGAACGTGGTTAGATCCTCTATGTCCTTGTTCAGACGTATATGATAGAAGGCCTGTCGTACGTCAAGCTTAGTGAACACCCTTGCACGCGCTAGCCGGGCGAGGGTCTCCTGAATCAGCAGGATCGAATAGGCGTCTTTCTTCGTAATGGCATTAAGCTTGCGGTAGTCGACGCAGAAGCGCCACCCTCCTCCAGGCTTCTTAGTAAACAGTACTAGGGAAGTATATGAAGCGTTGCTGTGAGTAATGACCCCTCATCGAAGGTGGTCGTCCAGGTAGGTCTTGACAAGCTATAGCTACTTAAGAGACATACTATACAGTGGGCTTAACATCAGCGTGTTCTTAGCTATTAGTTTAATATCATGGTCGACACCTTCGCGATGCGGGGGCAGTATGTCTGAGTTCTTTTTTAAGAAGTGGGCCTGAGTCGCGCTGGCGTAGCCAAGGTGGGGTAGCTTCTGCTTAATAAGCTGCCGAAGTTCCTCTTCTCCCGTGAGGTCCTTGTTTGATTGATAGGGCCCTTCTAGCGAAGCCTTTACTAAGGGGTTTCTAGGGTCTTAGGAAGAGGGCTTTAGGTCTGGTGGGCTGAGCTTATCTCTATAGTCCTAAATAAGCTTATCTACTTCATAAACGCTGGTGTGCTCTAGTATAGTTTCCTTCTGCTATACATGCATCATAAAGGCAACAGCTCCTATAGTATTAATCTCAAGGCCTGCCTTAGAGAGGTCTTTGCATGAGATAGGCTAAGAGCAGAGGGTTCACTTACTTAGCTCTAGCTGCTGTTATAGGTAAAGCTACTCTTCTATTTTTCTAAGGTTCTCTTGCTGTGCCACACGCTAAAGCAAGTGCTGAAGTAGCTTATAGGTGCGCTATAGAATCACTATATTTATCAGCTCATCACGTCAGTCAGCATTAGCTTAGTATGAGGGGTTGATTTTAGTTAATAGGCCTTATGTTAGAATAATAATATCATGCTTACAGTTAATTAGCTTATTATCTAGCTATTTAAGTGCTTGCTTTTTGTAGTTAATTAAAACACCTACGTCTTTAAAGAGCTTACGGCTGATTATAAGGTCATAACAGCTAGTGTTACAGAAAACGAAATAGATTAGTAGATAGTAGTTATCTAGTACTAGATCTACCTAAAAGTACTTGTCTACTTGTTTATTTAGTCTATTATTATAGCTAGCTAGGGGGATAAATTCTATTTAGTAAGTTTTTATCTTAAGCCCTTTCTTAATAGCGCGCATGTGCTTTAGGTGTACTAGAATAAAACTACTAGCTCTAATATTAAAAAGGCTATTTAGCTTGATAGCTAGTCCACTAGTAGAAATATAGTAGAGTAGAGTAAGAACAGGTCTGCTAAATAGTAGTTAGTAAGAGTTAAATTAGCTAGTAGCTTTAGAAAGTAACCTTAGAAAGAAGACTTCCCCTAGAGTAAGTCTTCTCCTAATAGTTTCTCTATAGTAAGCTAAAACTTCTTATTATTACTAGTATCCTAGGGCGTATAGAGCTCTTTATTAGTATCTATAAGCTTAATTACTTTAACTATAGCTTAGATAGGTAATTAGTAGTCTTTTATAAAGTAGCTAGGTTTCCCGCAATTATAGCAACTAGCTAGCTTAGAGATAGGTATTAGTAGAATAGTAGTAGTTACTATATAAGTTAGGTACTTAGTTTCTAAGTAAAACTACTAAATTAGCAGTAGCTAAGTTTTCCTAGTTTTTTTATTAATCTACTTAGTAGCTTTCCTAGCGCTGAGAGCTAGCTCTCTAGTAAAATCTTAAGCTAGGTTTATATACTTATTATATTAGTTATAGTATTATTATTAGTAAATGCCTATTTACGTACGCAGAGCGTTTGGGAGCTTCTCATGAAATTCTTCTACCTATTAATCTACAGGCAGGCTGTGTTCTTAAGCTAGGTAAAAGAAGTTACTTTAGAATATAATAAAGTTAATAGGGTCTCTAAGGTAGAGCTTTTGGAAATTATGGTAAGTATTAAGTCTCTTATATAAGTTACTGTACGTCCTTTCTAGGTGATCTATTATATACTAATAGCTAACTAACTACTCACTTTCTTTTACTATATATATTAGTATTAAGAGGTACTAGTTAACAGGACCCTCTGTATACATACGCATGTAAGAGATAATGTTCTTTTAAATAGTTTACTTACTAGCTCTAGTAAACTAGTTTTAGTTAGCGTGTACCTTATCCTCTAGAACATCCCTCTATTAATTAAAGGTAATATTCTTACTGTTTTTAAGTATTAGTAGATTAGGAAATTAGGCTAAGTAGCTGTTGCCTTAATAGCTACCTATAGTAAGCATAGCTAGTAAAGTAGCTAGTATATAGAATAATATTTAAGAAATTTAGTTACTAAAATCTTCTGTATTAGAACTATTGTTAGGTTTTATAGCTATATAGCTAGCCTAGTTCTAAAGGGTTTATAGCAGAGCTGTAAAGCGTGTCTTTTTTACTAGTATTAATAATAACACTAGGCTAGCCTTTATAGAGAGGAAGGAGTATATATTATGCGTAGGTTTTTTTATCTATACTTTTAGTATCTTAATCTTGTTCTCTTAATCTGCTACGCGCTTAAGCGTGTTATTTAATAGCTAATAAAGTTTAGTAAGCTTATCTTTAGCCTTATTAAGCTTAGTTTTAAACGTGTTGAGCGCTTTTCCTAGCGTATTAATATAATTATAATATATAAATACTTTAAGATAGCTACGCTCTAGCTCGCTAGTAATTATCACTTAATTAAGAATTATTAGAGTAGAAAGCGTAATCTCTATCTTCTAAGGCTTATAGGTATTAGTTTCCTAGGTAGTGCTTTTAGTAGTAGCTATAAAAAGTTTCTTATTATATTATACCTAAATATAGAGCTTCTTAATAGTATAGTTTTCTTTAATTATGTTATCAGAATAGTACGTGGCGGTACACCTAAGCGACTTAGGAATAAGTATATAGTTATTACTAGTGGCTATTGCCTTGGGATTAACTCTTATCTCTAGCGTTAAGAGCTTTCCTATAGTTCTAATCTATTTATTCTTATATATATATAAAGCTTCTGGCCCCTAGTAGGGTGAAGTAATTAGCTAATTCTCTAGTATAGAGAAAATAAGCTAGTAGTGCTTATAAAAATTAGTTTCTCTAGTAAAAAGAAAGTAAGCTAGTAGTGCTCACAGAAGTCAGTTTCTCTAGTAAAAAGAAAATAATAAAAGGGGGGGGGGAGTTTACTAGAGCTCTTATAACTCTCTTCTAACCTAATAGATATATTACCTATTATTATAGGTTTTCTAGTTACCTATTAAGTTACTCTTAAGGCCTGCTGCTGCAGAACTTATATAGGCTATTACTTAAGGTTTTAATTACCTACCGCTGTAAAGCTTTCTAGTAGAGATTATATAGTTAACGAACTAATAACTTAGTATAGTCATGCAATTAATTCTCTAGATACAGTTATTAATAAATTAAATACTTAAGTTAATTATGTAGGTTAACCTCAATATTATATCACCATCATCCGGCTAAGTTAGATTAATCTTAGTGTAATATAATAACGGGCTTAGTCTTCACGCGTTATTATATAAATATAGGTTAATAAAATAAGTTAGCTCTATTTCAGCTACACTAAAATAAGGAGAAAAGAGGTATAAAGAGGGCTCGCTCCTAAATAAGGCGGTGTATAGTCTAAATATAAGCTAGCTATACTCTAAGCTCTATACTAGATTATAGCTAGCGTAGCTAGTTATGATATTATATAGTTTATAGCAAGCAGAGCAAGCAGCACCGTCATAAATATAAAATATATTTAGTAAAAAAATAGTATTAACTTTATTTACTAGCTACTTAAAGTATATTAAATATATAACTAAATACTAATTTTTTTTACTATTAAATTAATATAAAACACTAAACTAATTTTTATTATTTGTGTAAATTATAATAAAAGTATTAAAAAAAATAGTTTTAAAGTTTTAAAACTAAGTTTTTTTAGTAAACTAATAAAAGTATAAAATAAAAGCTTATTATAACTACTTTAAATAGTTTTATATATAGTTAAAAGTATTAATTTTTGTAAGTTAATTAAACTAGAGTTTAATTTTAATAACTAAAAGCTAAATATATAGTATATAAAGTTTACTATTAAAGAAAAAAAATTAAATATAAAGAAATAGAACTAAGTTTAAAAATATAAAAGATTATTATAAAATAAGTAAATTTTTATATACTAGTTTTAAAGCTATAACTAAAGCTACTATATTAATAAAAAAAATTAATTTAATATACTAGTAAAAAAAAAAATTAGTTTAAATATAATAAGAACTTTTATAAAATATTTAAGTTAGTAACTAGTTAGCTATAGTTATTATAAATAAAATTAGTAATTTTTAATATTATGATGACAGGCACGGTCTTCACGCGTCGTCGCATAGATGCAGGTTGACAGGATAAGTTAGCTCTATTTCAGCTACACTAAGATGGGGAGAGAAGAGGTATAAAAGGGGCTCGCCCCTAAATAGGGCGGTGTATAGCCTGAGCATGAGATAGCCATGCACCGAGCTCTGCTAGATTATAGCTAGCTGTAGCTAGTCGCGATATCATGTGACCTGCAGCGAGCTAATTAAGCAGCACCGTTACATTACCCCCCTCTAAGGGAGGCTCGTTCCCGAGTCTCTAGGTTACAGTCTTCTTCTTACTGGTCTCTGTACCACTCTTGTCTTTGAAGCCGCTTTATCGTTCTCCTCTGTTACTTTCAGGTCCTCCTCTGCTTTGTACGCTTTCAACTAGGCGTCTAGTCGTGCCAGCGGTCCTGCTTTCTTTGGATAGGCCTCATGATAGTCTCTTACCTTGTGTGGGGCGCCTATAAAGCCTCGGGCGTTGTACCAGGTAGGATCTAGGTCATAAGCTAGCCAGGATGCTTTGTACTGTAGTCGGCCATGGAATAGGCGGCTATCAAGGATTTCCTGCACTAGCCACTCAGGATGCCCGTTGATCTCGATAGGTGGTTCCTTAGGTTCGATTTGGCCAGGCAGTGGGTGAGTAGAAGCCTTCTGTAGGCGGTCTGCGTAGAAGATGTCAAGCATGCGCATGTACAGCAGCAGCTTAAGGCGATAAGAGTGTCCCTTCATGCCTATAATAGAATAGGGTCCGTACATCTGCTGGTTAAGCTTCTGGCTAGGTTAGCTAGTAGTGAAGCCCTTAGGTGTAACATACACCTTATCTCCTGTAGAGAAGTCTAGCTCATGGCGCTTCTTGTTAGCCTATTAAGCCTATCGCTCTTATGCTTAAGCGATCCCTTATTAAGCTATCTCTATAGCTAGCTTTACTGTATTATAGTGAGCTTTAGCGTAGCTCTGCGCTTCCTCACGCGATATCTGTTTACAGACTATAGTAGATGCCTTCGTACGTTCCTCCCAGTCCCAGTAATAGATTAGCTAGTAGCTAAACTCAATTTAATAGAGTGATAAGCCTATAGTCTCATGTGGCAGAATTGCTTAAGTCTAGTCTATATAGGGTAGTAGGTCTAACTAGTTATCCTAATAATAATTAACAAATAGGCGTAGGCGCTAGTTAATGTACTAGTTCAGGACCTTAGTATTCCTATTAGTTTAGGGGTAATACGGCGTTGAGAGCTTTTACTTAATTTCTATTAGTTAACATAGCTCATTTATAAATACTAAAGTGAACTAAGGACTATAGTTAGAGACTATTAACTTAAGTAAACTAAATACTTACTAGATATAGTAATAGTACATATTAGCTACTTAAGTAGCTATAGTTATTTTATAGTAAAATAATAAGAAATAGCATTTACTTAGCTAGTCTATAATAACAAAAATATAGTTATATCTTTTCTTATCTAGAGAGAAGGACTTAAAGTCTATAAAGACGTCTTACTATACTCGCTTAGAGATTAGTAGTAATTTAAGTAAGCTTAAGGTCTTATTATAAAATACATAGCTCTATTTACAAGCTTTATATATAGCTATATAATTATTTATATTTTTATTTATATAGCTTTAGTAGTAGTAGTTATAAAGTAGCTTATTTATTTTTCTTTTATTTAAGTAAGTAGTCACCTAAATAGCATAAATAGCTTAAATAAGATAAGTTTTTAAGAAGTATATAATAGAAATTATTAGCTTACCATAGTGCATAAGAAGGCTCTAGCTAAGTTTTTATATTAAGTAATTACTAAAAAAAAGTATACTCTTAGAATAGTTATAAACTCTTATAACTATAATTCACCTTAATAATATAATTAATTAGTAAGTAAGGGTTATTTAGGAGTGGTAAGATTATAAAAGTATTAGTAATAATTACTTTAATTATATTAATAACTAGTATATCTTTTATTAATAATATAGCTAGGTTATTACTTACGGTCTTAATAAAGCTAATATTAATTTACTTTACTAAAAGAAAATCACATGTTTAGATTATTTTATTTTTATTTTTTTAAATTTTTAGTTTCTTTTACTTACGTGAGAGCGTATCAGCTATTATATTAATTATACTAAAATAATAAATAAGCATTAAATAATAATTTACTATACTTATTACTTAGTATATTTAGTAGAAAGTAAGCTTTTACTTTATAAAGATATACTCTAGCGTGTAGTAGTTAGTTAGGGTACTAAATAACTTTATAGTCTACAAACCTATAAGCTACAAGCGCTATTCTTAGAGACTATAAATTATAATTAATATTTTTTTATTATATATATTATAGTTTATCTAAAGCTTATTTATAGTCTTAGAATAGAAAACTATAGGTTACTAAAAGCTATTCTCTTAAAGCTATAATAGTACTTTTATAATAACTTTATTATTTATATCTATCTTCATACATGTCTGGCGATAGGGCGAGTAGTAAACTAAAATATTATTTAATAATATTAGATTTTTAGCTTACTAGAAAGCTACTAGCTTGTGTTTACTAAAGGCATATTATATACCCTTTTTAAGTAGCTTAGTAAGTAATTAAATAATATATCTATAGTCTTTTAAAAAAGCTCTATAGAAATTATAGAATTTTAGAAAAGATTATAGGCTTTTAACTAATATAGGTACTAGCTATTCCTATATTATAGTAACTTTCTTAAAATCCTTTTAGATCCCTTTTATGCTGATAATAAGGCTTAGGAACTTTATTCTAATAATAATAAACTTACTCTTCTTAATATTTACTTAGAGGCTAGTGTTTTGGAGATATCTTAATATTTAAGTAATATACTCCTCATACTACAGCAAGTCTTTAGAATAGATTAGAATATTATTAAAATAAATAATATAGAAGTTATTAAGTAGATTATAAAGTATTTTATTAATATAGCACTAGAATATAGCAGGGCTATTATAAATACTAAATAGTAGTATATAGTACTTATAATTCTTATATTAAGTACAGAACATAATTAGGTCTTTTATATCTTTATTTAGATATATATAATAAAAGGTTTGTTATATATTAAGCTTAGTAAATACTCTTATACGCGCTAGTTAAGTAAGGGTCTTCTAAATTAATAAAATTAAATAAATGTTTTTTTTATAATAGTATTAAGCTTATAGTAGTCAATACAGAAGCGCTATCCTTTTTTAAGCTTTTTAGTAAATAATACTAAAAAAGTATATAAAATATTACTATAAGTAATAATATCTTATTAAAGATAGTTATTTAGATAAATCTTAATAAGCTATAGCTACTTAAGAGACATACTATATAATAAACTTAATATTAGTATATTCTTAGCTATTAGTTTAATATTATAGTTAATATCTTTATAATGTGGGGGCAGTATATCTGAGTTTTTTTTTAAAAAAATAAACCTAAATTACCCTAGTATAGCTAGAGTAAGATAGTTTCTATTTAATATATTACTAAAGTTTTTCTTTTTTTATAAAATTCTTATTTACTTAATAGAGCTCTTTTAGTAAAGTTTTTATTAAAAGGCCTTAAAAAAAAAGCTCTAAGTCTAATAGGTAAAGCTTATTTCTATAGTTCTAAATAAACTTATCTACTTTATATATACTAGTATACTCTAGTATAGTTTCTTTCTACTATATATATATTATAAAAGTAATAGCTTTTATAGTATTAATTTTAAGGCCTACTTTAAAGAGGTTTTTATATAAGATAGATTAAAAATAAAAAGTTTACTTACTTAGCTCTAGCTACTATTATAAGTAAAGCTATTTTTTTATTTTCTTAAGATTTTTTTACTATATTATATACCAGGGTAAGCGCTAGAGTAGCTTATAGATATATTATAAAATTACTATATTTATTAACTCATCACGTTAGTTAGTATTAGCTTAGTATAAAGAATTAATTTTAGTTAATAGGCTTTATATTAGAATAATAATATTATATTTATAGTTAATTAGCTTATTATCTAGCTATTTAAGCGCTTACTTTTTATAGTTAATTAAAGTACCTATATTTTCAAACAGCTTATAGCTGATTATAAGGTCATAGCGGCTAATATTACAGAAAATAAAATAAGTTAATAGATAATAATTATCTAGTACTAGATTAGCCTAAAAGTACTTATTTATTTATTTATTTAGTCTATTATTATAACTAGCTAGGGAGATAGATTCTATTTAGTAAGTTTTTATCTTAAGTCTTTTCTTAATAGCGCGTATATGTTTTAGGTATACTAGAATAAAATTACTAGATTTAGTATTAAAAAAGTTACTTAACTTTATAGCTAGTTTACTAGTAGAGATATAATAAAATAGGGTAAAAGCTAGTCTACTAAATAGTAATTAATAAAAGTTAAACTAGTTAGTAGCTCTAGAGAGTAATTTTAGGAAAAAAACTTTCTTTAAGATAAGTCTTTTTTTAATAGTTTCTCTATAGTAAGCTAAAACTCCTTATTATTACTAGTATTCTAAAATATATAAAGCTTTTTATTAGTATTTATAAGCTTAATTACTTTAGCTATAACTTAAATAGGTAGTTAATAGTCTTTTATAAAGTAACTAGGTTTTCCGTAATTATAATAACTAGCTAGCTTAAGAATAGGTATTAGTAGAATAATAATAGTTACTATATAAGTTAAGTACTTAGTTTTTAAATAAAACTACTAAATTAGTAGTAGCTAAATTTTTCTAGTTTTTTTATTAATTTACTTAGTAGCTTTTTTAATACTAAGAGCTAGCTTTTTAGTAAAGTCTTAAACTAAATTTACATACTTATTATACTAGTTATAGTACTTTTACTAGTAGATATTTATCTATATATATAGAGTGTCTAGAAGCTTTTTATAAAATTCTTTTACTTATTAGTTTATAAGCAGGCTGTGTTCTTAAGCTAGGTAGAAAAAATTATCTTAAAATATAACAAAGTTAGTAGGGTCTTTAAGATAAAGCTTTTAAAAATTATAATAAGTATTAAGTTTCTTATATGGATTATTATACGTTTTTTTTAGGTAATTTATTATATACTAGTAGCTAACTAGCTACTTACTCTCTTTTACTATATATATAAGTATTAAAAGATACTAGTTAACAGAACCTTCTATATGCGTATATATATAAGAGATAATATTTTCTTAAATAGCTTACTTACTAGCTTTAGTAAATTAGTCTTAATTAGTATATATCTTATCCTTTAGGATATTTCTTTATTAATTAAAGGTAACGTTCTTACTGTTTTTAAGTATTAATAAATTAGGAAATTAGGCTAAGTAGCTATTACCTTAATAACTACCTATAGTAAATATAGCTAGTAAAGTGGCTAGTATATAAAGTAATATTTAAAAAGTTTAGTTACTAAAGTTTTTTATATTAGAACTATTGTTAGATTTTATAGTTATATAGTTAGTTTAATTCTAAAAGGTTTATAGCAGAGCTGTAAAGCGTATTTTCTTTACTAGTATTAATAATAACACTAAGCTAGCCTTTATAGAGAGAAAAAAGTATATATTATATATAAATTTCTTTATTTATATTCTTAGTATTTTAATTTTATTCTCTTAATCCGCTATGTGTTTAAGCGTGTTGTTTAGTAGCTAATAAAGCTTAGTAAGCTTATCTCTAGCTTTATTAAGCTTAGTTTTAGCTATATTCAGTACTTTTTCTAGTATATTAGTATAGTTATAATATATAAGTACTTTAAAATAGCTATGCTCTAGCTTACTAGTGATTATTACTTAATTAAGAGTTATTAAAGTAGAAAGCATAATCTCTATTTTATAAGACTTATAGGTATTAGTTCTTTAGGTAGTGCTTTTAATAGTAGCTATAAAAGATTTCTTATTATATTATACTTAAATACAGAGCTTTTTAATAGTATAGTCTTTTCTAATTATATTATTAGAATAGTGCGTGGCGGCACACTTAAGTGATTTAGAAATAAATATATAATTATTATTAGTAGTTATTATTTTAGAATTAACTTTTATCTCTAGCATAAAGAGCTTTTCTATAGTTCTAATCTATTTATTTTTATATATATATAAAGCTTCTAGCCTTTAGTAGGATGAAGTAATTAGCTAATTTTTTAGTATAAAGAAAATAAGCTAGTAGTACTTATAAGAATTAGTTTCTCTAGCAGAAAAAGAGTAGTTTTTAAGGAAGAAAAAAAAGAAAAAGTATATTTACTAAAACTCTTATAGCTTTCTTCTAATCTAGTAGATATATTACTTACTATTATAAGTTTTTTAGTTATTTATTAAGTTACTCTTAAGGCCTGCTACGCAGAGCTTATATAGGCTATTACTTAAGATTTTAATTATCTACTACTATAAAGCTTTCTAATAAAGATTATATAGTTAACAAACTAACGACTTAGCGTAGTCATGTAATTAATTCTTTAGATATAATTATTAATAAATTAAATACTTAAGTTAATTATATAGCTTAATCTTAATATTATATTACTATTATCTAGCTAAGTTAGAGAGATTTTAGTGTAATATAATAATAAACACAATCTTCACGCATTATTATATAAATATAGGTTAATAAAATAAGTTAACTCTATTTTAGCTATACTAAGATAAAAAGAAAAGAGATATAAAGAGAGCTTATTTCTAAATAAAATAGTATATAGCTTAAGTATAAGCTAATTATATACTAAGCTCTACTAAATTATAGCTAGTATAGCTAGTTATGATATTATATAATCTATAGCAAGCCAATTAAGCAGCACCATCACAAATATTATAAAAAGCTATAAATAGTAATATTTAAACTTATAATAAAATTTAAGTAGTTATAAAAAAATTATTTAAAAAAAGAATTTTATATAAAGTAAATAAATAATATAAAAACTAATAACTATATAAACTAATTAATTATAATATATTTTATAGGGGACTAGTTTACTTAAGTAATTAGCCTACTATAAAATTTACTAAAAAATTAAGAATTTACACCTTAATATCTTAATAACTATATGATAATAAATTCTAAAAATTTAATAGCTTATTAAAAGTATCTAGAAATAGAAACCTATGAAATTTATAGAGGCTAGAAATTAATTACTATTAAAATATTTAAGAAAAAGTAAATTTAGGAGTCTAAATACTATTATCTTAATAATAATTAATTTCTAACCTCTAAAAATTTTACGGGTTTCTATTTCTAAGCACTATTAATAAGATATTAGATTTTTAGAATTTATTATTATATAGTTATTAAGATATTAAAGTGCAAATTCTTGATTTTTTAGTAAGTTTTAAAATAGGCTAGTTACTTAGACAAGTCAGTTTCCTATAAAGTATATTATATATAATATAATACAAATAATAGTATATTATTATAAAAATAAAGTTTAATTAATTTAAAAAAGTTGTTAAAAATTTAAATAAAACTTATATAACATTTATATAATATTTATTTAACTAGTTTTAATAATTAACTAACTAATTAATTAATTTATATACTTATATTATATAAATTTAAAATAATATAATTACTTACTTTATTTTACTATATATAGTAATTAATTACTAACTTAAACTTTATAATAATTTTAAGTTTTAAAACTTATTATTAAGTAAGTTTATAAAAACTATTATATATACTATTTACTATAAAAATTATTATATAAATTTAAAAAAGTATTATAAAGTAATAGTTATAATAAGATAATAAAATATTAATAAGTATTTATAGTATAAAAGTATATTAATATATAGTAAAATAGTAACTAAATAAAACTTTAATTTATAATTAAATATAAAAATATTAAAGTTTTAAAATTTTTTTACTAAAAAAAGTTTAAAATTAAAAGAAAATTAATTATTAGTAATTAGCAATTTTTAAAATAATTTTATAAAATTAGTTATATAGTTATTAAAAAACTTTAATATATTCTTAATTTATATATAAAAGTAAAAAGTGTAATGGGCTAGAGCTTAGGATAATTAACTAAAATAGTTATTTTAACTTTAACTCCATGCGTAATTACGTGACCTTAGTGACTTAATAAAGGTAGCTATTAAGTCTCTATAGTATATATAATTAACTCTTTATTAAATCCACTCTGTTATATCTAATTACTATTATTGGCCTGGATCCTTATATTTGGATTTAATTAATTTTATTTCTTATAAGAGGCTGAGAGGCCTCTGGTAGTATAATTAACTTTATAAAAGAATAAAAAACTTTCTAGTATTTAGAAAAGCTATCTAGTAGTATAGTAAGTATTAATAGACGCTAATAACTACTTAGTACTTGTACTAATAGCCTGAGCGATAAACCTGCTTAATATAGAATATAATAATAAATAGATTAGCTATAAACTACGCTGGTTACTTACTTTATAAGGGTTAAAAGTTTCAGCTATTAAAATAGTAATAAGCTAAATAGAGGTTAAACTTAATAACTATCCTGCTTAATATAATAAAGAGAAAGTTTTATTTTTAGTAAATAAAGCCAGCAACAGTACCTTACTTAGGAAGATTATAAATATATTATAAATAATATCTAAGAAATTAACTACACTAGAAGGTTATAATTCCCTATTAAGGCTATCTTTATAGGTTCTAGTAATAATACTAGTAACTCCCTTCATACCAACGCTATAACTAGTAATTAAACTAATAGTTAAACTATTTAATTTTTCTAAATCCCTTATATTTAATAGTATATGGTCTCTTTATCTTACGTTTAAGTATTAAGCTAAGGCTAAGTTATAATTTAATAAATACCATATAAACAGTAAGAAAGAATAAATAGACTATTTCTTTTAGTATTTAAAGAAATAAGTAGTATAAACTGTTTTTTTATAGCTCTCTAATTAAAGAAATAATACTACCCTTAAAGCAATATAGACGTTTATAGACTCCTAGTTTAAAGACTAGTATTAAAGATAAAAGTCTCTAAATAAGCTGCAAAGCATAAAATAGAAAAAGAAGTTAGTAAGAGAATACTATATAGAGTTTAATAAAGAGCTGCTGCTAGTAGGAAGTGATTAGCTAAATAAAAACATAAAAAAAAGTATATTTACTTAAGGATTAAATAGAGAGCTTTAGAAGTATATTATAGCTCTTTTAATAACACTAAACTTTAAAGAGTATACTTAGAAAGTAATTTATGTTAATAATAACCTTATATAAATTATATTAAGTAACTGTAAGACTGCTATAGCTATTTATATAATACTATTTATACTAATATCTAAACTAATAAATTAGAAAGTAATACCCACGTATATAGGGGTAGTAAAGCTATAGGATAATTAATCTAAAATACTTTAAATAAGCTAAAAGGAATTTAACTAACACTATAAGTAAAATCTTTATTATTAATACGGTTCTCCCGGCTATATAAAGAATAAATATAAATATATAAAAGTAAATTAGTTACGCCTAGTTACTATAGTATTAATAAAAACTAAATAAATAAATACTAACAAAAGAGATAAAGAAGACGGAGATAAAGGAGAAAAAAAAGAAGTATTAAAAAAAAAATAGTCTTTACTTACAGTCACAAGCAGGGGCCCCTAGCTGAAATAAATAAGATAATATTATAAAGAGAATAATAGAAGTTCTAAAATATATATATAAATATAGACTCTATTATTATATACTTATTAATCAACCAGACGAATATCGCATATATAATAATTAATACTAAGTATTTATGTTATAATTTTATAAGCTTTATCTTTACTACTAAAGCCTATTTAGTATATATTAATATAGCCTTATAGGGGATTATTAGAGTACATAGAAAACCTAAAAGAGTTATTTAGGTTATATAAATTAATCTTAATATTAAAGGATATACTAAATAAGCTTATATATATATTATTAATAATATACTTAGGTTTAATCTTATTTTAGGTAGACCCTAAATAAACTAAAATAATATTATAATCACGCTAGTAAAGAAATCGTTTTATATTTATACTTTAAGAATAAGAGTTTATAGTAAGAAAGAGAAGAAACTATATTAGTAAAAGCTAATAGAGATTAGCGCAGCTGCTTTTTTAATATAGATAAATAAATTAAAAAGAATAAGTAAGATACGCATCTTTATAGCATTACTAATAGATATTTAAAAAACTTTAGTATTTAAACTAAAGCTAGATCCCAGAATACTACTTCTTAAGGTTTATTAGAAGTATTTAAAGCTATTTCTAGAGAAGAAAGTAGATAAACTCTTACTACTACAAGATCATAAAATAGACTATTATATTAAACTTAAAAAGATTAATAAGAAGGACCCTAAGGTTCTATAAGAACTACTATATAATATATTAAGAAAGAAACTACTAGTACTATAAAAAGAGTTAATACTGTTACTAGAGAAGGGCTTTATTTATGTAAGTAACTTCCTAATTATAACTCTAATACTATTTATATATAAGTTTAGTAAAGGCTTTTACTTTTACGTTAACTACTACGCGCTTAATAAAATTTTTAAAAAAAATAAATACTTTCTTCCTCTAATCCATAAAACGCTTAGCTAGATTAGTAAGGTAAAATAGTATACTAAGTTTAATATTTTAGTAGCCTTTTATAAGATTTATATTATAGAAGAAAATAAATAGCTAATAGCTTTTTATATAAAATTTAGACTCTTTAAATAGCTAGTTACACCTTTTGGACTAGTAAAAGCCTTTAGTATGTTTTAGCAGTATATAAACTAGATTCTATAGAAGTATCTTAATAAGTTCTATTTAGCTTTTTTTAATAATATACTTATTTACTCTTCAGGCTTACTAAAAGAGTATTGCTAGTAAATTAATTTAGTACTAAAAAAACTTAGTGCTGCAGGTTTATATCTAGATATTAAAAAGTACAAATTCGAAACTAAAAGCACGAAATATTTAGAGTTTATTATTAAAATAGGGCAAGAAATTTGAATAGATCCTGCTAAGATAAAAGTAATTACTAAGTAACAGTCTCTAACAACTATAAAAGAAATTAGAAGCTTTCTTAAATTCGCTAATTTCTATTATTAGTTTATTAAGTCTTTTTCAGAAATTACTGCTCTACTTATAAGACTTATAAGTAATATATTATTTTAATAAACTAATAAAAAGCAGACAGTATTTAATAAGCTAAAAGAGATTTTTATATTAGAACTAGTACTAGCCTAATTTAATTCTAATTATAAGATTATTTTAAAAGCTAACTCTTTAAATTACATAACTAAAGAAGTTCTTTTATAATATAGTAATAATAACATACTATGTTTATATACATACTTTTTAAAGAAAAATATACTTATAGAGTGTAATTATAAGATACATAATAAAGAACTCCTTATAATTATTTATTACCTAAAGGCATAGGATGCTAAATTATGGTCTATTAAAAAGTTTTAGGTTATTACTAATTATAAAAACCTTAAGTACTTTATAAGGCTTTAAAAATTAAGTAAAAGACATACGCGCTAGCAGTTATTCCTTAGTTAATATAATATAGAGATTTAATATAAACTAAAGAAAGAAAATATATAAGCTAACGCACTATTAAGACGCAAACAGGATTATTTAAGTAAAGAAAATAATAAAAGACTAAAAAACCATATAATTCAGCTACTAAAGCTAGTAGTTATATATTAGAAAGAAAAGCTTAAATTAAATGATAATAAATAAGCAGTATAGGCTTTCTCTGCTTAAATTAGTTTTTTAATAATTATAAGAGATAGTATAACCAAAGCCTAAGAGTCTTATACCTAAGAGTCTTATAATAAGCTTAAATAAAGATAGTATAATATAACACTAAATAATAAAGTGTATATAAGAGTAGTACAGGCCCTTTATAATTAGAAATAGAGATTTTCTTTAAAGCTTAAACTAAAAGTTTCGCTAGCTAAGTACACAATTAATAAAGATAAAATTCTTTATTATTAGAATAAAAAGTAGGTGCCTAACTTAGAGCTATTAAGAATATTAATTATTTACTAGATTTATTTATTATAAGTAATAGGATACCCAGGACGGCAGAGCACCTATCTAATATTAATAAGAAATTACTTTTAGCTAGAGATATTAAACTATGTATAGTATTACATTTAAAACTATAATATCTATAGCTGTATAAAGCTATAAAGAGATTATTAATAAGGGCTATTATACTTATTACCTATTTCTAATCATATTTAAAAGAAGATCTTAATAGATTTTGTAACTAGATTACTAGAAAGTAATAGCTATACAGTCTTACTAGTAATTATTAATAGGTTAAATAAAAACATAACTCTTTACTCTCTTCTAAACATAGATATTAAGACAGTAATATAGGCTTTTATCTATAAGATTATTACTTACTATTAGATTTCTAATGTTATAGTATTTAATTATGGTAGCTAATTTATCAGCGAGTTCTAGACTAAGTTTTATGAAATTCTATAAATTAAAAGGTAATTATTAACAGCATTTTATCCATAAACAGACGGTTTAATAGAAAGGATAAATAGTATAATTAAGGCCTATCTTTAAGCGTTTATTATATAGGACTAAGTAAACTAGGTAAAGCTCTACCTAATAGCTAAAATTATAGTAAAAAAAAGAGACGTTATTTTAATAGAAATAAGCCTATTCTTTCTCTAGCACGGATATAATATAGAACTGCTATAAGTAGATATTAGAACTAGGTATAATATAACAGCTTAAAACCTAAAAGCTAGTGCTAAAGAAATTATAGGAAAATTAAAAAAGTATATTAACTTAGCACAAGCAACCATAGCTAAAGTATAGTAAAAATAAGAAAAATAAGTAAACTAATATTAGAATAAAGCCCTGTAACTGCGTATTAGAAATAAGATATAGCTAAAACTTAATAACTAACTTTCTACTAGATAAGAAAATAAGAAGCTAGATTAAAAGAATACTAAATATACTATAGAAAATATAATTAGCTTACACGCTATAAAGCTAAATACGTCCCTAAAACTAAACCTAACGTTTTATATAGATAAACTATAGCTAGTAAATAACAACTTATTACTAAGCTAGCTTATAGATAACTTTTAGCTATTACTAATTTAAATAAATAACTATAAAGAGCACGTAGTATAGGATATTATTACTAAAATATAAACGAGATAAGAGTAAGGCTACTAGCTACAATATAAAGTAAAATAAAAAGGCTATACGTTAATAACTATAAAGCTAGTAAACTAACTAAAAGATATAATAGTATTAGATTATTAGAAGGAGTATATAGCGTCTCTGTGAAAAGGCAAATACAAACTTCTACTAGTAAACTACTAATAAAAGCTTTAGAAAAAGCTATAGCAAATAGAATCTAAAATAGGCCTATTGTGATAACGGGCTTGGTCTTCACGCATCGTAGCATAGATACAGGTTGATGGGATAAGTTGGCTCTATTTTAGCTACACTAAGATGAGGAGAGAAGAGGTACAAAGGGGGTTCGCCTCTAAATAGGGCGGTGCATGGCCTGAGCGTGAGCTAGCCATGCTCTGAGCTCTGCGCTAGGTCGTGGCTGGCGTAGCTAGTTGCGATATCATGTGGCCTACAGCGAGCAGAGCAAGCAGCACCGTCACATTACCCCTCTTTTAAGGGAGGCTCGTTCCCGAGTCTCTAGGTTACAGTCTCCTCCTTGCTGATTTCTGTACTACTCTTGTCTTTAAAGCTGCCTTGTCATTTTTCTCTATTACTTCTAGATCCTCCTCTGCTTCGTATGCTTTCAATCAGGCGTCTAGTCATGCCAGCGGTTCTGCCTTCTCTAGATAGGCCTCGTGATAGTCTCTTACCTTGTGTGGGGCGCCTATAAAGCCTTGGGCGTTGTACCAGGCAGGATCTGGGTCATGAGCTAGCCAGGATGCTTTGTACTGTAGTCGGTTATGGAATAGGCAGCTATTAAGGATTTCCTGCACTAGCCACTTGGGATGCCTGTTGACCTCAATAGGCGGTTCCTTAGGTTCAATTTGGCTAGACAGTGGGCGAGTAGAAGCCTTCTGTAGGCGGTCTGTATAGAAGACGTCAAGCATACGCATGTGTAGCGGCAGCTTAAGGTGATAGGAATGTCCCTTTATGCCTATAATAGAATAAAGTCTGTATATCTGCTGGTCTAGCTTCTGGCTAAGTTAGCTAGTAGTAAAATCTTTAAGTGTAACGTATACCTCGTCTCCTGTAGAGAAGTCTAGCTTACGGCGCTTCTTATTAGCCTGTTAAGCCTATTACTTTTATACTTAAGTAATTCTTTATTAAGCTATCTCTATAGCTAGCTTTACTATATTATAGTGAGCTTTAGCGTAGCTCTGCGCTTCCTCACGTGATATTTATTTATAAACTATAGTAGATACCTTCATATATTTCTCCTAGTTCTAGTAATAGATTAACTAGTAGCTAAACTTAATTTAATAAAGTAATAAGTCTATAGTCTTATATAATAGAATTACTTAAGCTTAGTCTATATAGGGTAGTAGGTCTAACTAGTTATTCTAATAATAGTTAACAAATAAGTATAAGCGCTAGTTAATGTACTAGTTTAGAATCTTAGTATTTCTATTAGTTTAGGGGTAATACAGCGTTAAGAGCTTTTACTTAATTCCTATTAGTTAATATAGCTTATTTATAAATACTAAAATAAACTAAAGACTGTGATTAGAGACTATTAATCTAAGTAAACTAAATACTTACTAGATATAGTAATAGTATATATTAGCTACTTAAGCAGTTATAGTGGTTTTATAGTAAGATAATAAGAAATAGTACTTACTTAGCTAATTCATAATAATAAAGGTATAGTTATATCTTTTCTTATCTAGAGAGAAGAACTTAAAGTCTATAGAGACATCTTACTATACTTACTTAGAGATTAGTAGTAATTTAAATAAGCCTAAAGTCTTATTATAAGATATATAGCTCTATCTATAAGCTTTATATATAGCTATATAGTTATCTATATCTTTACTTATGCGGCTTTAGTAGTAGTAGTTATAAAATAGCTTATTTATTTTTCTCTTACTTAGATAAGTAGTCACCTAAGTAGTATAGATAGCTTAAATAAGATAAGTTTTTAAAAAGTATATAATAAAGACTACTAGCTTACCGTGGTGTATAAGAAGGCTTTAGTTAAGTTTTTATACTAAATAGTTACTAGAAAAAGTATGCTCTTAAAATAGCTATAAACTCTCATAGCTATAATTCACCTCAATAATACAATTAATTAGTAAGTAAGGGTTATTTAAAGATAGTAAGACTATAAAAGTATTAGTAATAGCTATTTTAATTATATTAGTAGCTAGTATACCTCTTACTAATAGTACAGCTAGGTTATTACTTATAGTTTTAATAAAGCTAATATTAATTTACTCTACTAAAAGAAAGACGCGTGTTCAGGCTATTTTATTTTTATTTTTTTAGGTCTTTAGTTTCTCTTGCTTACACAAGAGCACATCAGCTACTATATTAATTATACTAAAATAATAAATAAGTATTAGATAATAGTTTATTATATTTATTACCTAGCGTATTTAGTAGGAAGTAAGCTTTTATTTTATAAAAAAGTACTTTAGCACGTGATAATTAATTAGGGTATTAAATAACTTAGTAGTCTATAAGCCTATAAGCTGCAAGCGCTATTCTTAAAGGCTATAAATTATAGCTAATATCTTTTTATTATATATATCATAGTTTATCTAAGGCTTACTTATAGTCTTAAAGTAGAAAACTATAGATTACTAGAAATTATCCTCTTAGAGCTATAATAGCACTTTTATAATAATTTTATTATTTATATCTATCTCCATACGCGTCTGATAATAGGGCAAGTAGTAAGCTAAAATATTATCTAATAGTATTAGATTCTTAGCTTACTAAAAGGCTGTTAGCTTATATTTACTAAAGGCATACCATACGCCCTTCTTAAACAGCTTAGTAAGTAATTAGATAATATATTTATAGTCTTTTAGAAAGGCTCTATAGAAGTTATAGAATCTTAGAAAGGATTATAGACTTTTAATTAATATAGGTACTAGCTATTTCTATATAGTAGTAACTTTCTTAAGGTCCTTTTAAATCCCTTTTATGCTAATAATAAGGCCTAGGAACTTTATTCTAGTAATAGTGAACTTATTCTTTTTAATATCTGCCTAGAGACTTACGTTTTAAAGATATCTTAGTATCTAAATAATATACTCCTTATACTACAGCAGGTCTTTAGAGTAAATTAAGATATTATTAAAGTAAATAATATAAAAGTTATTAAGTATACTATAAAGCACCTTATTAATATAGTACTAGAATATAATAGGACTATTATAAAGACTAAATGGTAGCACGTAGTACTTATAGTTACTATATTAAGTATAGAACATAATTAGGTCCTCTATGTCCTTATTTAAATATATATAATAAAAAGTTTATTATATATTAAACTTAGTGAATACTTTTACCTACGCTAGCTGGGTAAGGGTCTTCTAAATTAGCAGAATTAGATAAGTGTCTTTCTTTATAATAGTATTAAGCTTATAGTAGTTAATATAAAAGTATTATCTTTTTTTTAGTTTTTTAGTAAATAGTACTGGAGAAGTATATAAAGCGTTACTATAAGTAATAACACCTTATTAAAGGTAATTATTTAGATAAGTCTTAATAAGCTATAGCTGCTTAAAAGACATACTATATAATAGACTTAATATTAGTATATTCTTAGCTATTAGTTTAATATTATAGTTAACACTTTTATAATGCGGAGGCAGTATGTCTAAGTCTTTTTTTAAGAAATAAGCCTAAATTATACTAGTGTAGTTAGAGTAGAATAGTTTTTACTTAATAAACTACTAAAGTTCCTCTTCTTCTATAAGGTTTTTATTTAATTAATAGGGCTCTTTTAGTGAAGCCTTTACTAAAAGGTCTTTAAAGCCTTAAGAGAAGAGCTTTAGATCTAATAGACTAAGCTTATCTCTATAGTTCTAAATAAGCTTATCTACTTTATAAACGTTAGTATACCCTAATATAGTTTCCTTTTACTATACGTATATTATAAAGGTAATAGCTTTTATAGTATTAATCTTAAAGCCTACTTTAGAGAGATCTTTGTGTGAGATAAATTAAAAATAAAAAGTTTATTTATTTAGCTCTAGCTACTATTATAGATAAAGCTACTCTTTTATTTTTTTAATATTCTCTTATTATACTATATACTAGGGCGAGTACTAAGGTAGCTTATAGATATATTATAAAATTACTATATTTATTAGCTTATCACGTTAGTTAGTATTAGCTTAGTATAAAAGATTAATTTTAGTTAATAGGTTTTATATTAGAATAATAATATTACGCTTATAGTTAATTAGCTTATTATTTAGCTATTTAAGTGTTTACTTTTTATAGTTAATTAAAGCACCTATATCTTTAAACAGCTTACAGCTAATTATAAGGTCGTGGCGGCTAATATTATAGAAAATAAAGTAAGTTAATAAGTAATAGTTATCTAGTACTAGATTAGCTTAAAAGTACTTATTTACTTATTTATTTAGTCTATTATTATAGCTAGCTAGGGGGATAGATTTTATTTAGTAAGTTTTTATTTTAAATCCTTTCTTAATAGCACGCATGTACTTTAGGTATATTAGAATAAAACTACTAGCTTTAATATTAAAAAAACTACTTAACTTAATAGCTAGTTTACTAATAGAGATATAATAAAACAGGGTAAAAGCCAGTTTACTAAATAGTAGTTAGTAAGAATTAAACTAGTTAATAGCTTTAGAGAGTAACCCTAAGAAAAAGACTTCCTTTAGGGTAAGTCTTTTCCTAATAGTTCTTTTATAATAAGCTAAAACTTTTTATTATTACTAGTATCTTAAGGCGTATAAAGTTTTTTATTAGTATTTATAAACTTAATTACTTTAGCTATAGCTTAAGTAAATAGTTAGTAGTCTTTTATAAAATAGCTAAATTTCCCGTAATTATAGTAACTAGCTAGCTTAAAGATAGGTATTAATAGAATAATAATAACTACTACGCAAGTTAGACACTTAGCTTTTAAATAAAACTATTAAATTAATAGTAGCTAAGTTTTTCTAATTCTTTTATTAATTTACTTAATAGTTTTTCTAGTGCTGAGAGCCAGCTCTCTAGTAAAGTCTTAAGCTAAATTTATATATTTATTATACTAGTTATAATACTACTGTTAATAAATGCCTATCTGTATATATAAAGTATTTAAAAGCTTTTTATAGAATTCTTCTATCTATTAGTCTATAAATAGGCTGCGTTCTTAAGCTAGGCAAAAGAAATTACTTTAGAATATAATAAAGTTAGTAGAGTCTTTAAGGTAGAGCTTTTAGAAGTTATAGTAAGTATTAAGTCTCTTATATAGATCACTATACGTCCTTTCTAGGTAATTTACTATATACTAGTAACTAACTAGCTACTTACTCTCTTTTATTATACATATAAGTGTTAAGAGGTACTGGTTAACAGGACTCTATATATATATATATATATAAGAGATAATATTCTCCTAAGTAGCTTACTTACTAGCTTTAGTAAACTAGTCTTAATTAGTATATATCTTATCCTTTAGAACATTCTTTTATTAATTAAAGGTAATGTCCTTACTGTTCTTAAGTATTAGTAAATTAGGGAATTAGGCTAAGTAGCTATTACTTTAATAGCTATCTATAATAAACGTAGCTAGTAAAGTAGCTAGTATATAGAATAATACTTAAGAAGTTTAGTTACTAAGATCTTCTATATTAGAACTATTATTAGGTTCTATAGCTATATAGCTAGCCTAATTTTAAAAGGTCTATAGTAAAGCTGTAAAGCGTGTTTTTTTTACTAGTATTAATAATAGCACTAAGCTAGCCTTTACAGAGAGAAAGGAGTATATATTATATATAAATTTCTTTATTTATACTCTTAGTGTTTTAATTTTATTCTCTTAATCTGCTACGCGCTTAAGCGTGTTATTTAATAGCTAATAAAGCTTAGTAAGCTTATCTCTAGCCTTATTAAACTTAGTTTCAGCCATGTTAAGCGCTTTTCCTAGTGTATTAATATAGTTATAATATATAAGTACTTTAAAATAACTATGCTCTAGCTCGCTAGCGATTATTACTTAATTAAAAATTATTAGAATAAAAAGCATAATCTTTATTTTCTAAGGCTTATAGGTATTAGTTCTCTAGATAGTACTCTTAATAGTAGCTATAAAAAATTTCTTATTATATTATATCTAGATACAGAGCTTCTTAATAGTATAGTCTTTTCTAATTATATTATTAGAGTAGTATATAGCGGTACACCTGAGTAACTTAAAAATAAATATATAGTTATTACTAGTAGCTATTATCTTAGAATTGACTTTTATCTCTAGCGTAAAGAGCTTTCCTATAGTTCTAATCTATTTATTCTTATATATATATAGAGCTTCTAGTCCCTAGTAAGATAAAATAATTAGCTAATTCTCTAGTATAAAGAAAATAAGCTAGTAGTATTTATAAGAGTTAGTTTCTTTAGTGTGAAGAAGATAAGCTAGTAGTGCTTATAGAAATCAGTTTCTCTAGCAAAAAGAAGATAATAAAAGAAAGAGAAAAAAAAAAAGAGATTTACTAAAGCTCTTATAACTCTCTTCTAATTTAATAAATATATTACTTATTACTATAGGTTTTTTAGTTACTTATTAAGTTATTCTTAAGGCCTACTGCGTAGGACTTATATAGGCTATTACTCAAGATTTTAATTACCTACTACTATAGAGCTTTCTAGTAGAGATTATATAGTTAATAAACTAATAACTTAACATAGTCATGTAATTAATCTTTTAGATACGATTATTAATAAATTAAATGCTCTTATTAATCACGTGGTTTGACCTTAATATTATATCACTATCATCCGGCTAAGTTAAAGAGATCTTAATATAATATAATAATAAGCTTAATCTTTACGCATCATAGCATAAATATAGGTTAATAAAATAAGTTAACTTTATTTTAGCTATACTAAGATAGGGAAAGAAAAGGTATAAAGAAGGCTTACCTTTAAATAGAGTAGTATATAGCTTAAATATAAGCTAGCTATATTTTAAGCTTTACGCTAGATTATAGCTAGCGTAGCTAGTTATAATATTATATAGCCTATAATAAGTAAAATAAATAGCACTATTATACTTATAAAAGCCTTTAGGTAAATAGTTCACCAGAGAGCCTCTATCTAGTCTATAAAAAAAGAAGTAATATAATAAGCTAGAGCTTAAAATAGTTAATTAAAATAGTTATCTTAGCTTTAACTCTATACGTAACTACGTAACTTTAGTAATTTAATAGAGGTAACTATTAAGTCTCTATAGCGTATATAGTTAACTTTTTATTAAATCTACTTTATTATATTTAATTACCATTATTAGCCTAGATCCTTATAAAAAGTATTTAAAGTTATTAAAAAACTAAAAATAGTTAAAAATACTACATAAATTATTTAAATAAAAAATTATTAAACAATAGTATGTTAAGAAAAAAAACTTTATTTAAATTTAATTAAATTTAAAAAAAAGTTAAAGTATAAAAAAGTAGTAAAATATAAGTATTAATAAAATTAAAATTAAAACTAGTAATAATAGTAATAAAATATTAAAATAGTAAAATAGTAAATAGTAAATAGTAAATAGTAAATAGTAAATAATAAATAATAAATAGTAAATAGTAAATAGTAAATAGTAAATAGTAAATAGTAAATAATAAATAGTAAATAGTAAATAGTAAATAGTAAATAGTAAATAGTAAATAATAAATAGTAAATAATAAATAGTATTTAAATAAATTTAGTAGTAGTAGCAGTAATAGTAGTAATAATATATATTAAAATTAATTTAGTATTAGTTTATTAAATTTTATAATTAAGTAATTTTATACTATTTTAATTTTTTAAAAATTTTAAGAAATTTAAAATAGAATTTTTTTTATAATAAGTATTTTTTTAAATACTTTTTATTATAATTATTTTTTAGTACTTTTTACTTTTTATTTTTATAGTTTTTTTTAACTATTTTTCAAATTTTTTTTTTACTTAAAACTAGTTTAATTAATAACTAATTTAAATTTAAAAAGCTTTTAAAGTATTTTTATACTAAAATACTAAATTTAAAATAAAATTTTTAATTAATAATAAAATACTAAAGCTAATATAAATGTTAGAAGGCTTTACTAGGCTTAGTAATAAATAGTATAAAAAAAACTATATAAAAAAGTAGTATAAAGAAATAGCGTAAGAAAAACAGCGTAAAAAAAATAAAATAAGAAATAAAATAAAATAAAAAGAAAAATAGAGTAAAAAGAAAAATAGAGTAAGAAGAAAAATAGAATAAGAAAAGAAATAAGATTAAAAGAAAAGCAGCGTAATAGAACTTACGTTAAAAAAGTAACTATTAAATCTAAATTAGCTCTTACTTTAAATCTAAATTAGTTTTTATAATTAAATTAGAATTAGCTTTTATATTAAACTGAATTAGCTTCTATATTAAATTAGATTTAGCTATTAAGGAGAAGACCCCCTTAAACTCTCTTTTCCCTTACAGGAAACGTAATTTAAATTAAATTAAATATATATTAAAGAGAAAACTCTTTTAAACTCTTTTCCTTCTATAGGAAGTATAATTTAAATTTAATATAAAGCTCTAAAAATAGCTTAGTATAAGACTCTAGAAGTAGCTTAGTAAAGAACTTTAAGAATAGCTTAATATAGACCTAAATATAAGTTAGTAAATATTTTAGTAAAGGCTTTAGTAAAGCTAAATATTAGCTTAATATAATATAAGTACTTAGCTTTCTAAGTAATCTAGTTTATTTTATTAGTAGCAGTATTTTTAGAGCTACTATATTAATAGTAAAAAGGTATATCTATTAGTAAAGAATATAGCAAAGTACTTTAATATTAATCATATAAGAGAAGTATTAATAGAATAAAAAAAACTTTAGTAATAAAGAATAATAGTAATTTAATATTCTTTACTAAGAATTTGCTTACGTAATGTCCGAATTTTTTATCTAATTAGAAAATAAAAAACTTTAGTGTAATTCTAAAGTAGTTTTAAATAAAAACTTTTTTTTTCTCTAATTAAATAGAAAGAGCTTTGCTATACTTAGTAATAAAATATTTACTAAAATACTATAATAAATTTTTATAACTTAAATAGTATTTTAAAAACTTTTTAATAAAAGCTTAATATAACTAATATATATTACTTAACTAGTACTATTTTTATTAAATAAGCTTTTTTATTTAAAAAAATATATAAATAATTTTTTGTATAACTTTAATAACTTTTTATTATACTATTAATAAATAAACTAAAAGTAAATTAAAAAAGTATTTTAATATTACGAATAGTATTAAAAAATATTACCTAGTATTTAAATAAATATAAAAAAGTAGTAAAAAAATAAAAATAAAATATACTTTTAATAACTTTTAAAAAAGTTTTATAAAACTAACAGTATTTAATATAAAAAAATTTAAAATTTAAAATATAACTTTATAAATACTAAAGTACTATTTAATTTAATATTTAATACTATTTTAAAAAGTTATTAATTAAAACTAGAAAATGTATTTAAATAAAATTTATTAAAAATAGTAAAAAAAAAAATTGTTTTCATTTTATAAAATGAATATTAATATATTATACTTAAAAGGTTTTAAAGTATTTAAATTTAAAATTAAATAAACTTTTATATTTTAAATACTAGAAAATTATAAAATACTTTTAAAAAATAAGTTTAAATTAAAAGTAAAGTTTAAATACTAAATTTAAATACTTTTAATATTTAGTTTACATGTTTTAAAAAGCTATTATAACTTAAAAATTAAAAATAACTATAATTAAAGACTTTACTAATAACTAGTAAAATTAAATAAATTGTTTAAAATTAGTAATTAAAATTATAAAACTATTTATTTATATTAAATTAAAATAAATACTAAAATACTTAATTAGTAGTATAGCTTTAAATAAAAAAAATATATAATTACTATTTAAGTACTAAAAATATAGTAAAACTATTTATAGTTATTAAAATTATTTATTAATTAATAAGTTAATTTAAATAAAATTAGTGTATAAAAATAAATTTTTAATATAAAATAGTTATATTACAAAAGTACTACATATAGAAAGTTAAGAGTTTAAAAAAAAGTGTTAATTAATTACTATATATAATATTAAGTAATAGTTCAAAATATTACATAAAAAAATTAAAATAAGATATAAGTAAAAATATTTAGAAATAAAGTCTATATACCAGCACGTAACTAATATATAAACATATAATAAAAATTTTTTTTATAAAAAAGGCTTTTTTAAAAAGCTCTTGTAAAATATTATAAATAGTTACTATAATACTATTATTTTTTTAAATTCAAGCTTTTATAAAAAGTATTTATGTTAGATATTAAGTCTAAATTAGTCTAAGTTTTTAAAATAATTTTTTTATAGTAGATATATTTTAGAAATTGTTTACAGATTCTTATGTTAAATTATTATATTTAGTTTATTTAACTAAATATTTATAGCATTTCTATTTGTAGTTTAAGTATAGGTTTTTAATTTATTTAATATAGTATTTAGTTTTCTTATTAACTTTAACAGGCTTAAGTAGTAAGTTTTATTAATTTAAAAAATATTTAGATTTAAGTATAACAGGCTAAAGTAATACTATATAAAAAACTAAATATATATTTAAAAATTTAAAGAGTTTAAGTTAGTATGTGTATAAAGAAATTATTTAAAAAATATAGTATTTTTCTAAGACTTTTAGGTCTAGCTTTTTAAATAGTTATTTTATTTAAATATTTTATACATTAAGTTAAACCATGTCTTCTATTTAGTAGTTAAAAGTAAATAATTGTTTTTAGTTTATATACTCTTCTTAAAAAGCTTAAGTCTAAATTTTTTTTTTAAACTAGTTATTAAATATTAGCTATTTTCTTTATTATATAATTAGTTTCTATAGCTTGTAGTATTTAGTATAAACGTTTTTAAGTTTTTATAAAAAGTTTAAAACCTAATTAAAAGTGTTAACTTATATTACCTAAAAATAAAAAAAACTTTTATAAATTTAAATATAATGTTATTAGCTTTAAACTATACTAAAAGTAGCTAGTTTATTTAGTTATTTTACTAGTAGTTTATATATATACATAAATCTTACTTTATTACACTATTAGCTTTTTTGTTTAGCTATTAGTTTCTAAATAATAAGTAGAAAATAATTAGAGTTTAATTTATAGTTATTTATAAAGTTTATTATAGAAAGTAAAAATAAATTCTATTTTTTAGTCTAATATAATTATTTCTAGGAAACTGTAGTCTACTTATATATAATAGTAAAAAAAATAAGTTATAGTTAAAATAGTTATTTTACTATAAGAAATTAAATATTAGTATTTTATAAAGTAGTTTACTACTACTATAATATTAATATAGCTTTTAAAGTTTAGGAAATTAGTAATAAAATTTATAGAAATATTTTTTTCAATTTTTTTAAAAAATAAAAAAAGGTTTTAAAAGACTATAATACTTTTTATAAAAAGCCTTAAATTTTTAGTAAGTATAGTATTAATATATTATTTTAAATATTTAAGGCTAGTAGTATTTACATTTTAAAATTTTAAAGATATTTTTATAACTAAAATAGTTACTAGTAAAAGAATTGTACATAATTTAAAAAAGTTTAATCTTAAGTTTATTATTATTAGGTATTATTAGTTAAATATAGTAATATAACTAACTTTTTTAGTTTTTATATTTACTTAAAAAAAATCTTTTTAAAGCAACAAGTTCTGTTTAATATTAGTAATAGAGTTTTTTAAATAAATTTATTATTTAATACTTATTTTTAATAATTTATTAAATAGGTTTATTTATTTTAGTTAAGTTAAATTCTAATATATTATTAAATAGTTTTAAGTAGAAAAGTGTTTGTTATTAAGCTTTATAAGCTTTTTTTTAGGCTAGAGCATTTTATATATAATAGGTAAAAATATCTAATTTCTTTCCTTATTTATTTAATTAGTATATAATTATAAAGTTAAACTAAAATAGATATTTAGCTTAGTGGACTTGTTAATAACTTAGCTACTTTATAGTAATAAAATATTATAAATTTTTCTAGTTATTTAATACTTAAATTAAAAAAGCAGTACTTTTTAATTTAGGTTTCTATTATTTAAAATAGTATATAATAGCTAGTAATTTCTTATTATAAATTTTATAGTTATATTTAATAGAATTAATTTTTTTTTTAAAAAGTAGGTAATAGGTTTTAGTTTATTTTATTTATTTTTTAGAAAAGCACACTAGTAGTTATATAGTTTAAGAAATTAGCTTTTATAATAATTAATAGTTTTAAATTAAAAAATTAAAAAAATTAAAGTAGTTATAAATATAAGTTTAAAAGTTTTAAATGTCTTTTAATAGAAGTTATTAAATTTAAATTAAGAATTTTCTTTATTAAGGCTGTAAGTAAAGCCATAATATAAAAAAAGTTATTAATAAATTATTAATAGAAATTAGTAAACTCTAAGAATACTTTTATATTCTTTATATTACAAAAGTTTTTTTAATTAAGAATAATCTTTATTTTATTTAGATTTATACTAATTTTTTTAGTAAAAACAATATATCTAAAAAATATAACTTATTCTTAATAATATTTATATTTATTAATATTAAGTTATAGGCTAGTTTTTTTTTTTAATTTTTAAAATTTATTTTATATATTACTAGTGTTCCTATAAAAAGTTACTATAAATTAGAATGTTATTAATATAAGCTGTATAGAATACATTAAGATATAACTAAAGAATATTATTTATATAATATTAGAAAGTACTTAGTATATTAGCTAGCTTAAAAAGTATTATAAAATACTTAAATAAGCTATATTTAGTTTAGAAAATAGTTAACTATTTATCTTCTTTTATAATATAGAAGTAGTTAAAAGCTAAAATAATATTAAGCTTTATAAAGTACTTTATTTTACTAAAGCATAATAAGGTTTCTTAAATTAACAGAATTAAGTAGTAGTTTTTAACAGTAACAGTATTTAGAGCTTAATAGTTAACATAAAATTAAAGACCTTTATTAAGTTTCTTTATAAAAATAATAAAAAAGAATATAAAAAAAAACTTGCTTTAATAAATTCTTTAGTAAAATACTTATTAAAATACTTTTTAAGAACTTTAAGTCTATTTTAGAACATGCTATAAAGAGAGCTAAATTTACGTTTTTTTTTTTTTTTTTTAAGAATAATCTTATAGTTATATAGTTAGTATTTAAGTAGTTTATTAGTTTTTTTATATAAAAATGTTTTAAAAATATTATAGTATTCTCCTAAAACCTTTATAAATAAGTTAGTATAGGTTTTTAGAGTTAGAGTCTTATTAATATTAGCTATTAAAATAGTAAAAATTTCGTATTTATATTTTTAAATAAGCTAAGTAAAGAGCACTATTTTTATTAAGTAAATATTTATATTTAAATTAAGTTTAAGTTTTTAGTAAAGCTTTTTTAGTAAAACTTTTACTAAAAAGTTTTTAAGGCCTTAAAAAAAAAGGCTTTTTTATAAGGTCTTTATTTAATTTAGTGTTAAATTTAAATACGTAGTTAAATATAAATTTAGCTTCTATATAAAGTTTTTTAAAAAATAGTTTATTAAAAGGTTCTTTAAATAAATATGAAGTTCTTATAATTAATAGTTTATTTTAGCTAACTAGTTATTATATTATACTTAAATAGATAATAGTAACTTTAAAAAGTAAGTTTAAAAATAAATAAGTAAATAATAAAAGCTTTTTAGTAAAACTTTATTAAAAAAAATTTTAGGTAGTTAATAAATTTCTTTAAAAGTATTAGTAATTAAAATAAGTATAAGTAGTAAGTTTAGTAATAGAAAATATTAAAAAGCAGTTTTTATATATTATAGTTAAAGTTAATTTTATGCTTTTTTATTTAAAATTAGCTAAAAATTAATTTATAATTTCCTATAGTTATTATATAAAATAAATCTTCTTAACGTAATTTACAAAGCAAAAAGTTATACTAGTAGTGTATAAAACATAACTTTTTTAAGTTATTTTCTATTAAAACTAGTAAAGTATAGAATGTGTAAAAATAGCAAAAAATAGAGTTTTTAAATACTAATTAAAAATTTATTAATATAACTTATACTAGTTACTTTAGTATTAATTAAAGTAGTAATAAAGTAAGATATACTATTTTATTAAATAGTATATAAAACATTTACTTAATAGTCTTAAAAGTTAGTTATTAAGTAAAAAGTTTATAAGTTAATAAAAACCTAATATTAGAAGTATTTTAGAAAGTAACTTATAGTTCTGTATAAAACTATCTATGCTTTTTATATACTATTTTATCTTACATTTTTTAATATAAGTAATTCTTGTACTTTAATTTATTATTATATAATATTATATATTTCTTTTATTCTAATTTTTTTTAAATACACTTAAGTAAAAAGAGCTTACTTTATATAAGTAAAAATTATTATAGAAAAGTACTTAAAAGAAATTACTTTACTTTTAATTTTAAGAAATCTTTTTATCTTACTATAGACTATTCGCAATACTATTCTTAAAGTAATTTCTTATTTTAATAAAAAGTCTGTACTATAATCTAGCTAGTCTAAATACTATAAAAAAAGAAATAAGAAAAAGGTTGTATGTATTATATATCTTAACTCTTTTCTTAAATACTTAGACTTTAAAAGAAACTTAGGTCTTAATTTTTAAGAAATATACTTTACTAAATTCTTAAAATATATAGAATTACTAATTAGATTATAAAAAAGTACTTAATACTTATAATAAAATATATATATAAAAAAGCTTACATAAGCATTTACTCATACAAATTATATAAATAAATAATAAGAAAAAGTAGTATAGTTTAATAAGTATTTTATAAAAAGAAATAATAAAATAAAAAACTTTAAGTTTTTAAAACTCCTTTAAAGAAATAAAATAAGAACTAACGTTTTTTATAAGTAAGTGGGCTATATAAGTGAGTGGACTACTTTTACTAATAATTACCTTTTCTTTAATAACTTTACGAAAACTGAATATTATTTAACAAAATTTTAAAATCTGCTTTTTAGATATTAAATACAACTAGTATTAAATTTATATTGTAGTAGCCTTATGTAATTATAAGTTATTAAGCTTAGAATTAGCTTTTTAAAAAATTGGTTTTTAGCTATTAATATTTTAATAACTATTAAATAAGAAACTATATAAGTTGAATTTAAACTATTTTATGTATAATTTAAACTATATTATGCTTTTATAATAATAGAATAAGTAGGTTTTTAAGAACTCTAGGTAAGAAGAAGTTTTAGCTCCTACTTTTTAATATCTTAAAAACTACTAATACTATAGCTTTAAAATTTCAATATATTATAAATTTAGGCTTTAATACTTTATATTTAAGTTTTTATAATGTATTATTAAGTAATATTATTATTATTTCTTATTTACCGCTTGATTCGATCCCCCTAATGGGTTTATGCAGGCTAATTTCATGCTATCTAGATAAATAAAAAACCTCTAGGGGAAACATAAAAGGCAATACTTCAAATAACGTTCATACTATATTAATAGAAGGAAAAATACTATTAGGTTATGCTATACTAATATCTTTTAAAAGTGTCTATACTTTTTTTATTCTGTCTACTATTTAAGCTATTTTAGCTATATTTATGTATTACTTTTATATAGCTATATACTTATCTCTAGCTTTTTTTAAGTCTCTTTTATATATATATATAATTATCTTAATAACTACTTACGTTCCGCCTAAAAGTGCGTAACCACTAAATAGATTTTTTTTTCTATTTTTTAGTTAATAATAGTAAAGTATTTTTTAATATTATTTTAGCTTTAAAGCTTAAACTTAAGCTCTTTTATTATACTGTAAATAATTAGGAGATATATTTAGTACTTTATAAAAATACCTAAAGTTTCTATAGCTAGATACCTAGGCTGTTAAATAATATTAGAATAAAAGACTACTTTTACTTATAGTTTTAGGGCACAGATTACTTACGTATTATATATATATATTATACAATATAATATAATACAATACAGAAAAGAGAAAGTTATTAAAAAAATATTTCCTATTAATTTAAATAACCGAATGTGTATGTTGAAATGTGGTGGTTATATTTTTAAATTTTTACTAAAGCTTACTCTTCTAGTAAAAAATATTTTATATTATTATTATACTATTATATTAACGTTATGTAGCTGTATATATGTCTTTACGTTTACTCTAGTAGTCTATTAATATAATCCTAATAGAATATTAATAGTAGTTACTAGGTTTTTAGGCTCTACTATGTGAAAGTACAGAGACCGCTTTTTATAAAGCCCTATTAAGTAATATTATAAATATAAATAGCTAAAAAGTAATTTAAAGTAAAGTATATTCTAAGCTTAATAAATTATGATTACGTAAGACTACTATAATGCAAATTTAATACTAGTTGCATCTAATATCTAAAAGGCCAATTTTAAAATTTTGTTAAATAATATTCATTTTTCGTAAAGTTATTAAAGAAAAGGTAATTATTAGTAAAAGTGGCCTAGTTACTTATATAGCCTACTTACTTATATAGCCCACTGACTTATATAGTCCACTTACTTATAAAAAACATTATATTTAAATATATAAAAAAGAGAAGAGCTTACAAGTTATAGTATAAAAAACTATTTAAAAAAAATCCTATTTTATTATTATAAATAAGGACTTTAAAAGTAAGAAGTATAGGTATATTTCTACTTCTTATATTAAAGTCCTAGAGAAAACTTTTCTAAAATTCTAAAACACTTCTATAGTTTTTATATAAAATAATACTTTATTTATAATACTTATATAACTAAAGACTAGATAGAAAAGTATGAGATTAATATTATACTTAATTAGTTTTTTTATTCTCTAGATTTTAATACTATTAAGTATCTATAATAGTATTTAAAAAAGTTAGTATATAAGATCTATCTAGACATTAAGAGCTTTATAGATAGTAAAAAAATAGTAAGAAAAACCCTAAAAGAAGCTCTACTTAAGACATAAAAGAAAATTAATAAAAGAATTATATATAATATAGTTAGAAGTATAAGGAATAGAATATAAAAATTATAATTAAAGTAAAAAAATAATACACTAAATATTAAGCACCTACAATAGTATAAACTAGTCTGTATATAAATTATATATATATTTATTTAGTCTTAACTTTTCTTTAACTTTAGAAATCTCTAGGTAGCTATTTAAATAATTTAATATAATATATTATTTTATATTAACTTTATATATAGAGACTTTTGCATAAGTACTATATTTTTAGAATAAAGCTTTTAACAAGTTAAGTATAGATTACTAATTAGGTTTCTAACTATAAAATTTATTAAAAATAAATAAAAATAAACTATTAAATTAAAGTTTAAATAAAGGAAATAGGTAATTTTAAATAAAGTAACTATAACTTACTATATTTAAAATAAAAATTCTTTTAAACATGTTTCTTTTTTTTAGCTAAATAAAAAAAAAGTATAATATATTCTATAAGTAAGTAAGTTATATAAGCAAGTAGGTTACCTTAAAACTTACTAAAAAATCAAAAATTCGCACTTAAATATCTCAATAACTACTTAATAATAAATTCTGAAATTTGAAATTTGAGCTTTTCTATATGTATAACAACGTTTTTGAAGGTCACATGAAAATAAGTTAAGTAGTTTTTAAGATATAGTAATATAGCATAGTTTTAGCTTCTAAATTGCTATATCTTAGAAACTACTAAACTAATTTTTATGCAACCTTCAGAAATGCTGTAATGCATATAAAAAAGCTTAAATTTCAAATTTCAGAATTTATTATTAAGTGGTTGTTGAAATATTCAAGTGCGAATTCTTAATTTTTTTAGTAAGTTTTAAGGTAAACTACTCACTTATGTGACCTACTTACTTATAAAATACGTAATATATATATTTTAATTTCTTTTTATTAAAATAAAATAATCTTTAATAGTTATATAACAAAATGTTTTTTTTTAAAATATTAACTTAAAAAATTAGTTATAAAAAATATTAAATTACTATAAACAAAAAAAGAATAGAGTTTTACTTTTTAAAATGTATTTTAAAAAAAAAGAGTTTTATAATAACTTAATAAAATTAAGCTAATAAATAAATAAAAATAGTAAAAAAATTACTATATTTATTAAAAATAAAGTTTAGTTAGTTTTAAAAAGTTTTAAATAAATAAATAAAACTTATATATTATTTATATAACATTTATTTAACTTTTTTTTTAATAATTAATTAACTAATTTATTTTACTATTATAGTAAAGTAAATAAAAATTACATTACTTTAATAATTTTTACTTAATATAAATAATTAAAATAAAATAATTAATTAAACTATTTTATTTAAAAGAGTTAAATAAATAGTTATATATTAAATATTATTAAATAAAGTTTACCTACTTTTTCTTTTTTTATAACTTTTTTAAACTAATTAAACTCTATTTTCAATTAATATAGTAAATATAAATAAAATATTAGTTCTAAAACTTAAGCTTATAAAATAATTAAAATATATAATTAAATTAAAAAGTTTATAAAAAGTATTAACTTATAAAAGAATTATAGTATTTACTTTAAGTAGTTACTTAATAAATTTTTAATATAAAAATTAATTTCCTAATAAAAATAGTTATTAAAAATATATTAAAAGTTAAAAAAAATCCTTTTTATTGTAAAATATATAAATTTATAAAACTTAATAAAAAATTTAAATAAAAAGTAAAAAGTAAATACAAAAAGCTTAATTATTATTTAATTAACTTAAATATAGTTAAGTTTTTAATTAATTAATTATATTTTTTGTGTTAAAATAAAATAATTTTTAATAATTATATAGTAGAAAGTTTTTTTATTTATATATACTAGCTTAAAAAGTAATTATAAAAAAATTAAATTACTATTATTAAAAAAATACAATTTTACTTTTTAAAAAGTATTTAAAAAAAATTAAGTTTTAAAATAATTTACTAAAATTAAGTTAATAAGTTAAAAAAGTATATAGTTAAAAAAATTTATATTAATTATAAGTAAAGTTTAGTTAATTTAAAAAAAAGCAATAACATTTATTTAAAAAAAATATAATATTTATTTAACATTTAATAATATTTATATATTTATTTAATTTTTTTTAATAATGTAATTAACTAATCTTTTATTTATTTTTATTAAGTAAACTATTAAAGTAATATAATTTTTATATTATTTTATTATAGTAATATTAGTACTTTATTATATTTATTATTTTATTTTATTAAATGTAGTAAATTACTAAGTACTATTATTAAATTTTTAGAAATTTTTTTATACAACTTTAAATAAAAGCATTTATTTTTAAATATTAAAAAAATTTAAACTTATAATAATAATAAAATTTAAAAATATAGTACTTAATTTATATTAAATTTGTGGTTTTAAAGTTTACTTAAATAGTTTTAGTTTTTTAAAAAAATTAAAAAAGTTATAATAAAATAAGTAATTATAAAAATATTTTAATAAAATATTTTTAAAAATTTATAAACTTTAAAAAAAACATAAATTTTTTATATAAAAAAAATAAAGTAACTTAATTTATAACTATTTTAGTTTACTAAAAATTTATCTTAATATTAATAAATAAATAATAAACTATAGAAATTTAATTAAATTAGTAGTAAATATGTACTTTTTAAATTACATAAAAAGTTAGTTTTACTATAAATATTTTAGTACTTATTAAATATAATTTTTCAATTTTTTCAATTTTTTCAATTTTTTCAAATTTTTTTTTTTTAAAGAATATTATTAAAATAAGTTATATAAAAAATATTAAGTAACTTTAATAAAATATACTTAATATAACTTTAAAAAGTGGTAAAAATATTTTTAAATTTAAATAATATTATTTAATACTTAAAGTAGTTATAATATATATAAAATACTTTTTTTATTATATTAAACTTTAATTTAATAATAAACTTTTTTAAAATTTAGTTAAGTAAACTTAATTAAGTTTATTAATAAATTTAGTATTTTACTAATTAATAGTAAAGTAAAATAGTTTTGTTTTAAATTTTTTTTATTAAAACTTTTGAAGTTAATATAAAGGTATAAACTACCTTTTTTTTTTAAAAAAAAAAAAGTAAAATAAAAATAAATATGTTTATTAAACTAATACTATTTTTTATTAAACTTTTTATTTTATGTTTACTATATAGTTGTAAAAAGCTTAAAACTTTTTTTTAAAAAATAATTAAATAGTAATTTAAAAAAAATTGTACTTTTTTATTTTAATTATATAATTATTTTTATAGTATAAATAGTACTTTTATAATATTAATAAAAGTTAAGTTTTAAGTTTTAAGTTTTTTATAGTTACTATTACGGCTAGTATGAACCTATAGGTAATTATAAGTAGTTATAAGTAATAAAGCACTATATTAGAGCTACTCTAGTATAAAGAAAAGAAAAGAATATAGAAAGAGAATAGAGAAAGATTATATAGGTACTTATAATATACATATAAAACCATAACACGTAACTAATAATATTATCTATAATATAATAACATAATAATATGTAGTAATGCTTTCTGTAAATATATCATATAACAGGCCATCACAATTACTATAGTTTTTTTAAATATAATATAAATATACTTTTTAAATTAATATATATATTTACTAAATTTTTTAAACCTATATTTTTATTTTAAAACTATTAATAATATGAATTTTTTTAAAGTTTAAAGATTTAAAATAACTTATAAAACTGTTTTAATTGTTTTATAAAAAGTATTTTTTTTTATTTAAATTAAAATTTTAAAAATATATTAACTATATTTTTATATAATGATTAGTATATATAATATTAGTAATTTAAATTTAAAAAAAAAATTAAAACTTTATTTTAAAGTAAATTCTTTGTTACTAATATTAATTTATATTTATTATTTTTAATTTTATTATATTTTATTATTATTATTATTATTTCTATTTACCGCCTGATTAGGTCCCTCTAATGGATTTATATAGGCTAATTCTTTTTATAGAAAAAACTTACTAATAAGAAAATTTATTTATATACTATACTAAAAGGGTGTTAATACTCTACTATTATAATACTTTTTTTTTATTATTTTATTTTTTATAGAATTTATATTTTTAGCTATTATGTCTGTATCTTATAGATGATTTTATTTTATTTTTTTTCTTATACCCTTTTTTTCTTTCTCCTACTATTAGTTTAGGCTTTAGAATGGGCGGAAGTGGTTTATTTTCTTAGTATTAATTACTTTTACTATATAGAATTAAGTAAGTATTTTTAATCTTATAAACTATTTTATAGCTACTTAAGTATTATCTTTTTAGCTTAGTATCTTATCTAATTATTCTAATAGAAATAATACTATTAGTTTAGTTCTCTTAAGTCTAGAATAGTAGAAAAAAATATAGTATATAGTTTATACTAGCTAGCTATAGTTATACTATAGGAACTTATTTAAGACCCCTATTTTTACTAGCCAGACGTTAAGGCTAAGGACTTTTATATATAATAAAAATAGAATAGTAGCTTCTACCTTTAGGAGTTCTTTATAAAGTAAAATTATAAATATTTTCTATAATATACACTAGATAGTTATTATCTATTCTTTTATTATACTTTACTATTAACGTTACTATTTTTTATTTACTTATTTTAAAATAAAAGTAGCTATATGCTAGTGATGTTAATAGCTATTAATATAATATACTTATATTTCCTCTACATATTTCTGTCCCTGTTAGTACTAGTATTTTCTAAAAGTTTCTTTTATAGAATAGGCTAGGACTTTTTTCTTATATTCTTTTACCTAGTTTTAAAGCTTTTCTAGTGGAGTTAGTAGTTATATTATTATCATAGTAGTACTATAAGCAGAGGGTTAAGTGCTTAATAAGGAGCGTTAATTAATTACTAAGTACAGTACCAGATAATAAGTCAAGACGTTACGTGAAGAAAGGAAGAACATAATAAGTTATAAGCTGAAATATTTGGGGCGAGGGCTTATGCGCTAGCGTGAGACCAAAGTATAAACATATAATATAAAAAGAAAGCTTATAAAAAGGCTTCCTTAAAAGGCTTTTATGTTATAGATAGTTATTATAATAGTACCCCCCTTTTAGGTCCAAGCTCCTGTAAGGGGTATTTATGTTAGATATCAGGTCTAGGTTAGTCTGGGTTTTTAAGGTGGAATTCTTCTACAGCAGCTATATCTTAGAGGTCGCTTATAAATTCCCATGTTAGGTTATTATATTTAGTCTATTTAACTAAGTATTTATAGCGTTTCCGCCTGCGATTTAGGCGCAGTTTTTTGATTCATTTAACGTAGTATTCAGTTTCCCTATTAACTTTAACAGGTTCAGGTGGCGGGTTTTGTTAATCTGGAAGGTATTCAGATTTAGGCATAGCAGGCCGAAGCAACGATACATGGAAGACCAGGTGTATGTTTAAGGATTCAGGGAGTTCAAGTCAGTACGTGTATGGAAAAACTATCTAAGAGATATAGTATTTCCCTAAGGCCTTCAAGTCTAGCTTCTTAGAAGGTTACTTTATTTAGATGTTTTGTGTATTAAGCTAAACCATATCTCCTATCTAATAGTTAGGTGCAGGTGATTGTTTCTGGTTTGCATATTCTTCTTAGAGAGCTTAGGCCCAAATCATCTCTTCTTAGATTAGTTATTAGATATTAGCCATTTTCTCTACCATGCGGTTAACTTCTAAGGCTTGTAACACTTAGTAAAGACGTCTTTAAATTCTTATAGAAGGTTCAAAACCCATTCATGGATGTTAGCCTGTATTAGCCAGGAATAATAAAACTTTCATAAATTCAGATACGGTGTTATTGGCTTCAAACTGTGCTAAAGGGAGCCAGTTTACCTAGTTATCTTACTAGTAGTTTATATATACACGTAGGACTTATTCTATTACACTATTAGCTCTTTCTATTTAGCTATTAGTTTCTAGGTAATATATAGAAAATAGTTAGAGTTTAATTTATAGTTGTTTATAGAGTTTATTATAGAAGGCAGAGACAAATTGTGTTCCTCAGTCTAATATAATTATTTCTAGAAGACTATAGTCTATCTATATATACTAGTAGAAGAAATAGGTAACATCTATAGTAGTTATCTTACTACAAAGAATCAGGTATCTGTATTTTATAAGGTAATTAACTATAACCATAATATTAGTACAGCCTTTAGATTCTAGGAGGTTAGTAATAAAGTCTATAAAAATATCCTTCCATCTCTTTTCAGAAACAGAGAGAGGTTTTAAGAGGCTATAGTATTTTTTATAAAAAGCTTTAGATCTTCAGCAGGTATAGTAATAAGATATATATTAATATATTATTTTAAATATCTAAGGCTAGTAGTATTCACGTTGCAGGATTTTAAGAGTTTTTCTATAACTAAAGTAGCCACTAACAGGAGAATTGTGCATAATTTAGAGGAGTTTAATCTTAAGTTCATTATTATTTAGTATTATTAGCTAGTCATAATAGTATAACTAGCCTTTTTAGTTTTTATACTTACTTAAAAAAAGCTTCTTAAAGCGTCGGGTTCTATCCTATATTAGTAACAGAATTTTCTAAATAAACTTATTATTTAGGTATTTATTATTAATAATCTATTAAATCGACCTATCTATCTTAGTTAAGTTTAATTCTAGAGTATTATTAAATAGTTTAGAGCGGAAGAGTATTTATTATTAAGCTCTTTAAGCTTCTTCTTAAGCTAAAGTATTTTATATATAGTAAGTAAAAGCATCTGGTTTTCCACCCTACTTACCTAGTTAGTACGTGATAGTAAAGTTAAATTAGAATAAATATTTAGCCTAGTAAGCTTATTAATAGCTAAGTTACTTTATTATAGTAAAGTATTAAAGATTTTTATAGTTATTTAGTACTTAAATTAGGAATATAGCACCTTCTAATTTAGGTCTCTATTATTTAAAGTAATGTATAATAGCTAGCAGTTTCTTATTATATATCTTATAGTTATATTTAGTAAAATTTAGTCTCTTAAAAAAGTAGGCTATAGGTCTTAGTTTATTTTATTTATTTTTCTAGAAAAGAACTCTAATAGTTACGTAGTTTAAAAAGTCAGCTTCTATAATAATCAGTAACTTAAAATTAAAGTGTTGGAAAACTAAGGCAGTTATAAATATATATTTTAAATATTTAAACGCCTCTTAATAAGCGTTATTAAATTTAAATTAGATATCTTTTTTCGTTAGGGCTATAAGTAAGGACGTAATACAGAAAAAGTTATTAAGAAATTATTAATAAAAATTAGTAAATTCTAGGAATGCTCTTATATCTTTTACGTTCTTAAAAAATTCCTAGTTAAGAATATTCTTTACTTTATTTAGATTTATACTAATTCCTCTTATTAAGATTATATACCTAAGATGAGTAACTTATTCTTGGTGGAACTTATATTTATTAATATCAAGTTACAGGCCAGCTTCATCCAGGGCTTTTAAGACTTATTTTATATATTATTAGTATTTATATAAAAAATTACTGTAGATTAGAATATCATTAAAATAGACTATATAAAATATATTAAGAAATAATTAAAGGATATTATTTACATAGTATTAGAACATACTTAGTATATTAGCTAGTCTAAATAATATAATAAGATATTTAAATAGGCTATATTAGGTCTAAAAGGTAGTCAACTATTTATCTCTTTCTATTACATAGAAATAGTTAAAAGCTAAGATAATATTTAGCTTTATAAAATACTTTATCTTGCTAAGGCAGAACAGGGTTTCTTAAATTAATAAAATTAAATAATAGTTATTAATAATAATAGCGTTTAGAGCTTAATAGTTTATATAAAATTAAAAACCTTTATTAGGTTTTTTTATAAAAATAACTAGTATAACTATAGAAAACAAACTTACTCTAATAAATCCTTTAGTAAGATAGTTATTAAGATACTTTCTAAGAACTTTTAGTTTATTTTAGAATATTCTATAGAGAGGTCTAAATCCGGGTTGCTTTCCTTTCTTAAAAATAATCTTATAGTTATATAAATAATATTTAGATAGTCTATTAGCTTTCTTATATAAGAATATTTAAAGAGTATTATAATACTTCTTTAGAACCTTAGTAGCTAGATTAGTATAGGTTTTTAAGGCTAAAGCTTTATTAATATCAGCTATTAAAATAGTAAAGATTTCGTGTTTATATTTCTAGGCTATTTGTATAAAGAAGACTGCCCTAATTAGGCAGATATTTATACTTAGTTTAGAGTTCTTATAAAAGCCTTTTAGTAAAGCTTTTACTAAGGGGTTTTTAAAGCCTTAAGAGAAAAACTTCCTTATAAAATCCCTATTTAGTTTAGTATTAGATTTAGGTATAAATTTAGATTCTAAATAGAAGCCTTCTAGAGAACAGTTTACCAGAAAGTCCTTTAAATAGATATTAAATTCTTATAATTAATAGTTTATTTTAGCTAACCAGTTATCGCGTTGAGTTTAGATAGTTAGTAATAACTTTAAAAAGCAAGTCTATAGGCACCGTATATAAATAGTGTTAAGATAAAAGTTTTTTAGTAAAGAGTTTACTAAAAGATCCCTTAGGCAGATAGCATTTTCTTTTAAATAAATAAGAAATTAAAATAAGCATAAGTAATAGGCTTAGTAATAAGAAATATTAAAAAGTAGCTTTTATAAATTATAGTTAAAGTTAATCTTATATTTTCTTATTTAAGATTAGCTAAAAATTAATTTATAGTTTCCTATAGCTATTATAAAGAGATAGATTTTCTTAACGTAATTTATATAGTAGAGAGTTATACTAGCAGTATATAAAATATAACCCCCTTTAAGATATTTACTATTAAAACTAGTAGGATATAAGACGTTTAGGAGTGGTAAGAGATAGAGTTTCTAAATACTAACTAAAGATCTACTAATATAACCTATACTAATTACTCTAGTATTAATTAAAGTAGTAACAGAGTATAATAAGCTATTTTATTAAATAGTATATAGAATATTCACTTAATAGTTTTAAGAGTCAGTTACTAGGTGAGAGGTCTAAAGGTTAATAAAAATCTAGTATTAGAAATATCCTAAAAAGTAACTTAATACTAGAATAGAGCTTTTAATAGGCTAGCTTAGAGAGTTTAAAAGTATTCTTATTTATAAAAAGATTTAAATCTAAAGAAAGAACAAGAGCAGGTTACTTATTAGAGTTAGAATAAGCTTATAAATCAGAATTCTAGTAGGAAGATAAAGTAGTTTTAGAAAATATAACTATATTTATTACACTTAAAATATTAGCTATTATGCTTTTAGGCTTCTCGTTTAGCTAATCTAATAAAAACATAATTAGAGATATTAATTTCTATAATATTAAAATCTTTTTATAATACAGGTTACGGCCTAGTAAGATGCGGTAAAGAAAGATACTAAAAGTTATTATTATATAAAAATATCAGGTTAACGTAGTTATTTAATGTATTAGGGATTTTAATACTTACTATTATCTAGTAGAGATCATTATTTAATAACCTTCTTAGCTAAGTAATTAGACTAATTTTATTTAGTCTAGTATTAGCAGCTAGTTTATAGAATTTAATAAAGTAAGTAATAAAACTTTTCTATCCTTAATAAAACAAATTAAGCTTACTTAAGATAGTGAGTTTTCTATTTAGGTCTCTGTATATAGCTTATAAAAAGGCAATTAATTATTCTATTAAGTGTATATCCTTATTTATAAAAAAGTCCACAAGTATTACTAGGTCCTTCTCTAGCCTTAAATATGCATATAAAAGTTAAGAGTGTTTAATAGGGTATTAGTTAGCATTATCTTCAAGCTTATAGTTAAGTTTCCTAATAAAGATATATAGGTTCTTTTGTTTTCTGGTAAATATTAGGGGGTTAGGTAGGTAGTCAGATTTTATTATTATTAGTAGCATAATAGGTTCTAGCGTGATAATTAATCTCACGTTTCTAACCATAACTTAAGGAACTTAAAGATAGGTACTAGTTATAGTTATAGATAGAGTTAGAATTATAGGACTTAAGCTACTTCTAGATAAACCAGTAACAAGAGCTAGACTTTCTTTAATAGGGGAGATAGTAATAATAGAGGTTAAACTAGTAGACGCTTACTTTATCTTATTAAGCTTAATATAAAAAGCTTTTATACTCTCTTTATATTAGGTTTCTTATTTTGCTAAGGTGTTTATAAGTGATTTATTACTCACCTTTAGAGTCACAAGTTAAGAGGTAAGATCTCTAAGGATTTCAGTAAGATCTAGATTATTTATTATAAGAAATTAGTAAAGACGTAATGTAATATCACAGTAGTGCTACAAGCAGAAGGTCAAGTACTTAATAAGGAATGTTAATTAATTACTAAGTATAGTACTAAGTAATAAGTCAAAACGTTACGTAAAGAAAGAAAGAACATAATAAGTTATAAGCTGAAATATTTGGGGCGAGGGCTTATGCGCTAGCGCGAGGCCAAAGTATAAATATATAATATAAAAAAAAAGCTTATAAAAAGGCTTTCTTAAAAGGCCCTTATATTATAGATAGTTACCATGATAATTATAATCTACTATTAACTTACTAGTAATATCTAAATATTATTAAAAATACTTACTGTTTTTTTTTTATTAAGTTTTAGCTAGTGTCTAGGGTCCTCTAGAGAACTATAGTATTTATATAAAATATAATTAATAAAACTACTATCTCTTTCTTAATAGCTATTATTAATATTCTTTTATATACTTCTATAATTTTATAAAGACACTGGTTTTAAATCTTTTAAAATAGTAAAACAAGATTCTTTACTATTAGATTACTATTATCACGAATTTCTTATATCTAGATACTATAGGGTATTATTAGGTGGATAACTGCTATATATAAAAGGCATAAGCATTTTATAAATAGGTCTTATATTAATATAGTAATTTATAATATAGCTTTAAAGGCTACTATGCCCTTCTTTACTACTTTATAAATATATTCTTTTTATTAAAGCTTTAAGTCTACTTAGATTCTAAGAATATATATACTTAAGCTTTAGAGAGTGGCTTTATAGCTAGTAATTTATATCATTAATACTAGATCTATACTATTATAGCGTTTTTTTCTAGTAAAATATATAAGTTAGTATTTTTTTAGTATGAATATAGCGCTGTGGTATTTAGCCTATGCTATATATTAATTATATATAGCTATTAGGCATTAGCAATTCTCAATAGCTAAGTTTTTTTATAAAATAAGATTTATATTATTAATAAAGCTAAATACTAGTATATTACTATTTAATCACTAAAACTCCTCTAGAAGCTCTAATATAAAAAAGAGGAATAAAATTAGTAAAAATAGAAATCCCTATAAGATACCTATTTATATTTAAATTTACTTATTTTAATATCTAGAAAATATAATGCGCGTTCGTTGAGCAGTTATAAAGCTTTATATAAAATAAATTATCTATTCTAGTAGCCTCTTTTTCCTTAGAATATATAGTAGATATTTATAGGAGATATTGTTAAAAGCTTTAGCTAAATCTAAACTTAGTATTAAAATAATATAGCCTAAACGCGCTCTCTACGCTGTCTGAATACTAAAAATAAGTATACTAATTACTAAAAACATTAAGTACTTCTTCTTTACTTTTATTTAGTTCTAAGAGAGTAGTTTATATCTTTTAGCGGCTATTACTATTATATCTATTACTTATTTCTTAATTACCTTAGCTAGGGTGTTTTCTAGCGTGATTAATTAATAGCTTTTTAAAAGAAAATAATCCTTCTTACTTTTTTTACATAAAGTAATTATAATTAATTCTTTAAGATATATTAATATTATTCTGCTTTTAAGGTACTAGTGGACCGCCTATATAAGCTTCTAAGCTATTAATAAAAGTATAATTTTTAGAATCTTATTTAGTATACTATTAGGGCCTGTGGCATTTTTATTTAGAAATTCTATAATTAAAATACTTATTACTTTCTTAGATATATATAAATTAATATTAATTCAGGTGTGCTCTAGCTGTGTTTTATTATTAATATCTTTTAAATTAACTTCACCTATATTTAGGAAAAACTTCTTAGCTAGAATTTTTATTTTTATAGTATTATCTTTAGTAAGAGGGTTACTAGTTAAGCTTTTAAAATTAAAAAAATAGAGATTATTTTTTATTATATTAATGCTTTTTCTACTCCACCTTAAGAGAGTTTATAGTTTCTTATTATATAGTTTTATAAGATCTGCTATAAATTCTTGTATGAATTATTTTTAGTTATTTTTTTTTACTTTTTAGATTTTTTTTTAGAGCTGATTAGACAGTGTCTTATAGCTCTAGTAATTATAATTCTTTTTATAGTTATAGTACTAGTACCTTATCTGTTTAACACTTATAAGAAATTAAATTACTCTTAGTAACTATATCCTACACGTTTATAAGCTAGGTCTTATATGTAAATAGTAAATCTTAAAAGTATATATAATTTCTTTTTAAAGAGTTTCTAGAGGTTCCGGGGCCGTTATCTACTTAAGATTTTTAATATCTTAGAGAAATTCTTTTATATCTAGTTTTTTAAATACGTAGTATTTATTTTTCTTTTATAAATAAGTAACAGCATTTATTTAGATTTATATTAGTATATAGTCTTTTAGTAGAGTTTATTTATCTTTAGTTTTATAGAAGTTAACTCTTTTATATATTATGTCTAATAGAAATGTGAGGTTAATAATACTCTCTTTTTATTCCCTTTTTTATATTAGTTTATCTCATAATATAGCGAGTTAAAGACTTTATGTTTTTATTTTAAGAAATAGGTGTTTTATTTATATTTTACTTACAATATAACTTCCCCTTTATATTAAGTAGTATATATTAAAGTTTTTAAGAAGTATAACTTCTTTTTTTACTTTTTTAATTACTTTATTAATTTCTAGTCAGGTCTTCATCCGTTAGTAGTTTTTATATAAGTTATAGATATTAATAATAGTAGTCTCTAGCCCCTTTAGGTAAAACTAGAGTACTATAATAAATAAGCTATATTATTTATATCTTTAATACATAGCATTAATATTTCAGCTAATTATAAAGTATATTTTTATTATAAGGTTTTTTTTATAAGCCAGAGCGTATCCACATAAATAGTATATTAATTTAATATGTTTATTATATACTAGTTTTTAAATTATAAGTATTTAGTATTTTGTTTATGTTATTTTATTAAAGAAGGGGTAGCATACACCTTAATTTACGTTTTTATAGTTATATTAGATAATAGTAAGTTTACTTATTTAGAGTAGGTATAAAGTCTTTTATATTAATATTAAAATTATTATTTATTTTTACTTAAGCTAAGTATATATCACCTGTGTTTAGTATAAGCCTTAATTATAATATATCTTTACTAGTAACTTCTATATAGAAGGGTTTATCTAGTTCTTTTTTTAATAATAGTCCTTTATATAAGTTATCTAATAAAGTAATTTATTTTTTTTCTTATTATAATAGTAAAGTTACCCTATATAGGGTTTAGTTATTTTATTTATATTTCTCTTATAGTATAGATATAGAATATTTATTTAAAAAAGATTATTTTTTTTACTTAAATCTCTTCTAAGTAGCTCTGGAATATCTTATACTCTTTTTATTACTATACTTTATAGGCTTTACTATAGTTTACGTAGGATACTTTTTTTAGGGATATTTTATTATATTATATAGGCTTATGTAATATTTACACTATACTTTTTTTCCACATACGCTTTAAGTATAGCCTTATTAATTATATTAAAAATATTATTTAATAATTATATTATTATTAAATAGCCTTACTTTAAAGAGCTGGGAGTTAATAACTAATTTATTTTTTATAATCTTCTATTAAATCACCTATATGGGTATCCTAATAATTAGAGTATTATAAGTCTTTTCTAGCTCTTCTAGGCTTTTTATAGTGTTTTTATAATATATTTCCTACGCCTTAAAGTTATATAGCTATTAGATTTAGATAATAGCTATACTTAATACTAGCTATTTAGTAGCTTCATATATTATATATATTAGCTTAAAGTTATTTATATATTTTTTTTATTAATTTTTGTCTTAAGTGGAACTCCTAGAACCTTTAAGAGATAGGTTTTTTTTTAGGATTTTAAATCCTAGTGTATTTAGTCTATTTATGATTTAGTTTTTTATAGTCTATAATAGCACATAAACGTTAATATTACTACTTTTTAGAGTGTTTATAGTAAAGGCTTCTGGTATTATTTTTTTTTCTATTTTTAATATCTCTTTTAAGTCTTTTCCCTAGGAATTCTTAAAACAGATTTAGATAGTAGTTTTTTATAATATAGTAATAATATTTATTATATATAACATCTACGTAATAATAGCTATTTAAGTTTTATTTTATATTTAGAGAATCTCTAGGCAGTTTTTCTTATATATATTTTTTCTAATTTTATTAATTCCGGCTTTAATCTAGTTAAGCTGTGTTTTATTCTTATTTTAGATAACTTAGTAATATATCTAAAGATTTTAGACGCATTATAGTATCTTTTTTATATTAGTAAGAAGCCTATAATATAGCTTTTCTTCCTTTTTTTTTATTAAGATTATTTTTAATTTTTTAGATGATTTTAATTACTTTCTATTAGTCTTAGTCAGGCTAGTATTTATCCTTTTCTTAGTATTATTTATTTACTTATTAGTTACTTTATAACGCGTTGTAGTCGTAGTTTTTATAATTATAAAAATAAGATTATAACCTACTATTATCCCCCATACTCTATAGATAGAATATAAAGAGTTTATTAGGAGTAATTAAGTATAGAGAATTATATTCCAGCGTCTGGTTTCTTTTTAAGTAGTTTTCAAACTTATTTAGCTACTATTACGGCTTTTATATTTTATTATAGTTTATTTTTTAATAAGTTTATTTATAATAGTAATAGTATTTTTTTTAAATAGTAAATAATATTAATAAAATGGAAAAAATACAATAGTAGTTATAAAATATAAAATAATTATTATTTAAATTTAAAATAAAATTTATATATAAGTTATATATTTAATAATAACTTTATATAAATTTTTTTAAAGTAATATTATATTTAATAAATTTTTATTAAAACTTTAAAAACTTACTATACAAGTATATAATTAATTACTTTTAATTATTAAAAAAAACTTTATTATATAACATATATATATATATATATTAATTTTTTATTTATATTATAGTTTTAACTATTAAAATTTTTTTTAAATACTATAAAATAAAATAATTTTTTAATTAAAATACTTACAAATTAAGTTAAAAAAAATTCGAAATTTCTTAATTTTAAAATTGTATTAAAAAATTAATAATTAATTAATATTAATATAATATTTGTGTAATAGTAGTTTAAAAGTATTTTTAAATTTTTTTTTAAAAAAAGTATACTATTTTTACTTTATTAAAAAAGTAACTAATGAAATTAATTTAGTATAAAAAAATTTATTTATTATTATTTATAAAGTACTAAGTATTATAAAGTATTTATATACTAGTTTTAGTTTTTTAGTAATTACTTTTTTAATTAACTAGTTTCCTGTATTATAAAAATTTCTAAATATAAGTACTTATTATAAACTATACTAAATACTTTATAATACTATATACTATTATTATTGCACTATACTGTAAGCTATTTCTAATATTTTCTTATTATTAAAAATACTAAATATATAAAAAAAAGCTTTTTTTATAATACTACTACCTATTATTATTTTAAAATTATATAAGAAAAAGTTATATACTTAGTTTAATATTTTATAATATTTTATTATACTTCTTATACTCTATTTTTATTAAAAAAAAGTATGTACTATTTTATAAATAAAGTAATATTTTATATAGTACATATATATATTATTTTTAGAATTTTATTATAGTAACTACTTATAAAACTTTATAAAAGTTTTTTTATAAGCTTTTTTATTATATTATATGTTTATATATTAGCTTTATACTAGTACATAAGCTTTTACTTAAATACTTTATTTATAGCTTATTTTATTTCTTTTTTTTATACACAATATTTTGAATTATTACTTAGTACTATATATAGCAATTAATTTATACTTTTTTTTTAAGTTTTTAAGTTTTTATATATAGTACTTTTATAATATTATATTATGTTATTACTACTACTATTAATAAAATATTTAATTTTTTAAATACCTTTATTTTAACTACAAAACTTATATAGTTATTTAAGAAATAAATAACTATAATATAAACCGTATTTACTAAAGTATTAAAATAATAGTAAGTATAATTAAAATATTAGTAAGTATAACAACAGAAATTTATTAATACTTTTTAAAATAAATTATAAAAAGTTTAAAAACAAACTATATTTACTTTTTTTAACTTTATTATTTAAGTAACTATTACTAAAAAAGTTTTAATAGGTACTACTAGTTTATTTAAAAGTAAATTAAGTTTTATAATTTTAACTTTACTTATAACTATAACTAGTACTTATTTCTAAGTTTCTTAAATTATAGTTAAATAAGTAAAGTTAATTTTTATACTAAGTTTTACTACTTTATTAGTAATAACAAAATTTAATTACTTACTTAACCTTTTAATATTTATTAGAAAGTAAAAAAACTTACTTATTTTTATTAAAAAACTTTACTATAAACTTAAAAGTAATACTAACTAATATTTTACTAAATACTTTTAGCTTTTATATATATACTTAAAACTAAAAAAACCTAGTAATACTTGTAAATCTTTTTATAAATTAGAATATATATATAGTAATGTAATTAATTACTTTTTTACTAGCAATATATAAAGTTTAAAAAAAAAACTTATTACTTTAAGTAAGCTTAATTTATTTTACTAAAAATAAAAAAACTTTACTACTTGCTTTACTAAATTTTATTTAATACTACTATTATAAAAAGTATAAAGTTTTACAATCTTTTTACTATTTAGAATTAAATTAATAGTAATAGTAATTTGTAACTATTTTTATTAAATTCTAGCCTTAATTATAACTAAGAAAAGTTGGTAATTAGAGCTTGTTTTTTTTAAAGTTATTTTTCTTCTAATTATAGTCTTTTTAATGTTTTTTGAAATAATTTTTTTAACTAGTTTTAAATAGCTTATAGTTCTCTTTTAAAAAGTCTATTAAAAACTATTAATTTACTAATGTCTTTTTTTTAGTTTTAGTACTAGAAGTATTTTCTACCTTTTTTTAAAATTACCTCTTACTTTTATAGTTCTTGAATGTGTTACTAAAATAGTTACGTTTTTAAGTTTTTATTATAAAGTTATTAAATAGCTTATAAGTAATTTTTAAGTTATTACTATACTAAAAATAAAGAGCTTTTTTAGTATTTAAAACTACTTTTTTAAACTTAGTTTAGGTTTTAATATTTTATAAAGTATTAATACTTTTTATTTAAAAGTAAATAAGCTTAATAAGTTTACTTTAAATAAAGCCTATTTTTACCTACTTTTACATACTACTATTATAGTTAATAAATAGTTAAAAGTTTATATACTAAGCCTTTAATATAAAGTAATTAATTAAGTTTGTATATTAGTTATTAAGCTTTATTTTAGTATTTTAGTACTTTAGTACTTTAGTACATTCTTAAACTTTATAAGTACTAAATTTTAAGTAAAAATTTAAATATAAGCATAAAGCTAAAGCTAAGTATAAATAGTACTAAAGTTTATTTTTTAAAGAATTAGATTTCTTAGTATACTATTATTAATTTTTAAAATAATTTAATAAGTACGTTGTTTAAACTCTTGTATTATAAATAAAAATTAAAAATAGTTATTTATATTTTAAATCTAATTTTCTAGTATTTATATTAAAGAATTTTTTTATAAAAGGTGTTCATACTCTTTTAAAGTTATTTAACTATTTTTAGTTAATTATAATACACGTGCTTTTTTACTAGCTAAGTTAAAAATTATCTAAAAAATAGTACTTATTTTACTTATAGCTAGAAAGTTATAAAGTTATAGTTAAGTAATTTATAAAAATAATAGACCTTTTTTTTTACTTATATAATTTCTTTTTTAAAGACTTATAACCTTTTAAGAGTAAGAAAATAGCTAATAAACTTATAAAGCTAATTAATATTTTTTAAAAAGTTAGAAACTAGAGCTAGTTCTATATCTTTTATTTATAATAAAATAGTATTTAAGTTTGTTTTTAAGTACATATTTTTATAACTTATAGAATATTAATCTAGTATTAGTATACTCTTATTTTAAATAGTATTATTTATTTAACTAGCTAATAATTAGCTTTGGCTAGCTTATTAGTAGTGTAATAAACATTTATAAGTATTTAAATTAAAAAAAAACTTAAATAGTACTTTAAGCTCTAAGTACTATAGTACTAAAAACTTTTTATATAAGTATATTTATAATTTTATTTAATAGCTTTTTATTATTAGAGTACTTATTATTTAATAGTTTTCTAAAAATAAGTTATTATATATTTTTAATAAAATAGTTTCTATTATTATTAATAAAATAGTTTCCATTATTATTAATAAAATAGTTTCTATTATTATTAATAAAATAGTTTCCATTATTATTAATAAAATAGTTTCCATTATTATTAATAAAATAGTTTCCATTATTATTAATAAATAGTCTCCATTATTATTAAAAGCTTTCTACTCTTAAAGTTAAGATTCTTAATAGCTTTTAGCATAAACTTATTTAGTACTAAAACTTTTATAATTTCTAATTTCTAAAGTAGTTATTTAAGAGCTTTTAAATAGTTTATAAGTAGCTATTTTACTTTTTTACTCTTTTATATATATAGTTATAAAGTAGAATTTAATAACGTTTTAAAATTAAAAAAGTAAAAATAGAATAGATTTTCTAGCTTTTTAAGCTAGCTGCCCTTTTAAAATAAAGAAAAAAAATTTTAAATATAAAAGAAATTTTATAAATAAAGAGTACAAAAAAAAAAAAAAAATTAAATTAAATTAAAGAGAAATAAATTCTTAAAAAGTATTTATATACTTAACTATATACTAACTATATAAGCTAGTACTTTAGTACTAGTTACTTAATAGGGGCCTATAGAGTGCCTAGATAAGCTAGTTAAAAAATAGAAGAAAAAAATACTTTTTATATTTATATTACTACTTTATTTTACAACTTTTTTATATATAAACTTTAAATTCTTTATAACTTTAAACCTTAGCTAACTTAATTGTAGATTTTATAGTTTTTTATAATTATAATTAATAAATAACTAGAACTCTTATACTAGTTTACTTAAAGTAAAGTATACAACTTTTTTTACTAGTAAACATTTCTAAAAAGTCTATATATAATTAAAAAAAAGGTAACTTTAAAGCTACTTAAAATTATTTACTTTTTTTTATATATTATAATATTTTTTTTTATATAGTATAGCTTTTAAAATTTAGTTTATTAAAGTCAAAAGCTTAATAAAACGTTACTTTTTTTATAATATAACTTATAGTCTTTATTTTTTGTAAAAGTTGTAGTAATAATAAAATATATACTACTATAAATACTACCTATTTTTAGAAGTTTTTTAATCTTATTTTCTTAATTTTTTTAAATAATATAAAGTAAGTTAGTTTATATATACTTTATTTTAAGCTTTTATATAACATTTAAAGTATTTTAAAATATTTTTATTAAACTTAGTTTAGATATACTAATTAACTAATAAGCTTCTAAATTCTTTTTAGTTGTTTAGAAAATAATAGTTGTTTTCTCTATATTGCTATTACTTAACTCCTAATAGTAATTAAGTGTAATATACTTGTACTTTATGTTTAATACCTTAAATAAAAGAACTCTTATACTATTACTACTATCATTAATTCTTAGTAACTACTTTGGCCTAGTTTTTTTCTTTTTAGAGCTTTTATAGTTTTTATAGTTCTTATTATAAAGTATAAGCCTAGACTAGATGAAATTGAGACACTCTAGGCTGCAGAACTTAAAGTAAGTACTCAAGCTATTGCAAATAAGGAACCAAGCATAGCGTAATCTTTTTAAAGCAAACCCAATTATTAGTATGATTACATAACTTTTGTTAGATAATAACTAACCTCTATTGTAATTTGGATCCTTAGCTCTTCAGGATCTCCTGCTTTAAATGGCTATTGCAAATTGATTAGAACAAGGTCGCTTCTACTTAATTATTGGGAAATAGTTATTAGAACAGATTCATTCTTTTCTTTGTCTAGGTAAAGCCATCTGTTACTAAATAGGCCTGCAGATTCCGATAGGAGCTTACATCGAATGTAACTTAGAGCCGCGGCCTTACTGTTCCCACCCAGGGTCGTTTCAACTTGGAAGTCACTGAACTCGTGACAAGTCTGACACTTTGATTTCTGACTCCTAGCTCTCATGGTGCGCTCAAGGGCATAGTCAATTAGGTTTGATATATCCTTTAGGGTTTTGCAACCTGATAGCTTGAACACTCAGTAATGTTATGTTAGGCTTTCTGCCTAGAGTAAGCGTGTATGTGCGGGATTTTCCGCCCATCTAAAAGGGACAGCGGTCGGGATTATTTCAAGAGTCATGGGACCGCAAGTCTCCAACCATTAAGGATGGAGGTAAAAAGCTTCAGTTCAATATGAATGCAAGATGAGGTGAAGAATTAATGTAGGGCGCAACATCACAAAAGTGATAGAGGTGGCAGGGAACAAGTTCTCAGCAACGCCGCAAATCGGATGGTCAGCTGCTGCATTGTTGCAGTACTGGGGCAACTTGTTTGGTTTTGAGAGTAAACACCTACTTCTTCTCCCCAGTCACACACAAAAGCTCCAAAGATATATGATGGAGGTCATGTCTTGGCAACTGAAAGTACTCATAAATATTATCTTCAAATGAATTAATTGATTTTGTTGAAAATGCTCGAGGTAATGACTAGTTAAGTACATCATAATCAAATAGACAGTAACGACAGTATGACTCTTCGATGACTTACGATACCGTGGTGGCGTCGATGCCTTGAGTTCTGCCTACCTTGGCGCAAGGTAGCAATGGTAGCCTATCGCAGTTATGCTAACAATATATATTCCCCGGGCGGAAGGCAGAGTCCCCTTTCTTAGACTGTTGAAAGTCGCTAAATGTGGACCAGGCAAATTTGACCATGAGAGGAGACCAATTTCTGAAATCATTTCACCAAAGAATCTGGCAGTGTATGCCCCGCGAGAGAAACCGAAGATGTAGATTTTGTCCTCGTCGTTGTAGTATCGCATGATGAACTTGTAGCAAGCGATGACATGGTGCACGAAGGAGGTACCGATCGCCTGGTCAAGGAAAGTGGTGAAGAGGGATTTCAATTTGGTAATCATGCCCCCGCTTGACGAATTTGAGATTTGATTTTCGAGATATGTTCCGATGCCGGCTGTTCAGCCCAATTAGTCCATAAGCTCCGTTTCTAACCTTAAGAGGAGGGTAAGCATACGTTGATAGTAGTTGTATTAGTTTCTAGTATTTTAGTCTAGTATCTAATATATTTCGGCGATGTTGGTGTTAGACTCATTACCAGTGCATTTGTTTCCAGTGCCGTCAAAACACAAAACGAGACGGTTGACTGAATGACTCGTAGGTATTGCCAGTGTATCGTGGTAATCATTGTCTCTGGCGACCCTGTAGGAAGATGTCGTTGGGTATAGTAAAAAAAGAAAGTAGGTCTAACTAATGGTTTAGTCTAGTCCCCCAAATTCTTTTGGTGGAAAGAAATATGACCATGAATTCCTCAACCCTAACTACGTGAATAGAATACGACCAAGCTAGCTTAATTATAAATACAATCTAGTAATTCGTCCGCACGCTTTTAATAGAACAACACAGGCGAATACCACATCCACCGGTATATAGACCGTGGTTCTGCCTTTGTTATCAACAACGCCAACTTTTTCGACTACAACGACCATCACCTCAACATCAAACCAATCTTCACCACCCTCCCCCCCAAAACCCAACAAAGCTTACAACTACGTAATACGGTTGCAGGTAAAAGTTTTGTGGGTGGAGATTTATGGCATCTAATTCCATTTCGTGCACAGGCGTAACTTTAACATTATCTTGAAAGGTCAATTGGCTACAATGCCTGTATTAGTTCTGTGTTTTGATGCCCTGTTGCTAACTTCATGTGCGGCTCACCTACGAAACTTTTGCCTGCAACCGCAGTACTGTGTACGCAAAGATGGTGTGACTATTTTGAAGAAGTTGACTCACCGGAGAAGCGGTCAAAAAAATGACGCATAGCGTGAGATACTAGCCGAAACAACCAAAGAAGTCTTCCTCCAATCATGTCAAGAAAAAGCGCCAAGGAATACCGTTCTCTACTTATCTAGCATAGTTACCATCTACATGTGTACCGTGGTACGTATATTAGGCCTGATTGCACCAAACACCACCCCACTCTACTACGTAGTGCTGTGTACGCAAAGATGGTGTGATTATTTTCAAAGAAGTTGACTCACCAGAGAGGCGGTCAAGGAATAACGTATGGCGTGAGATACTAGCCAAACTAACCAAAGAAGTCTTCCTCTAATCATGTCAAGAAAAAGCGCCAAGGAATACCGTTCTCTACTTATCTAGCATAGTTACCATCTACATGTGTACTGTGGTACGTATATTAGGCGTACTTACACCAAACACCACCTTGCTGTACTATGTAGTACTGTGTACGCAAAGATGATGTGATTATTTCAAAGTTGACTCACTAGAGAGGCGGTCAAGAAATGACATATGGCGTGAGATACTAGCCAAACTAACCAAAGAAGTCTTCCTCCAATCATGTCAAGAAAAAGCGCTAATGAATTACCGTTCTCTACTTGTCTAGCACAGTTACCAACTACATGTGTACTGTGGTACGTATATTAGGCGTACTTACACCAAACACCACCTTGCTGTACTATGTAGTACTGTGTACGCAAAGATGGTGTGATTATTTTCAAAAAAGTTGACTCACCAGAGAGGAGGTCAAGGAATGACGTATGGCGTGAGATACTAACCAAACTAACCAAAGAAGCCTTCCTCTAATCATGCCAAGAAAAAGCGCTAAAAATAGATATATATATAATTTCCTACTTATTTAGTATAACTAACTACATATATACTATAGTACATATATTAAATATATTTATAACAAATATTACTTTATATCTATGTAGTATTACATATACAAAAAATAATATAATTAATTTTTAAAAAAGTTAGTACACTAAAAAAGTTGTTAAAAAATAAATATAATATAAAATACTAACTAACTAATTAAAAAAACTTTTTTTAATTATATTTTAAAACTTTAGATCTTTTTTTTTAATTTTATTTATAATTAAATAGTACTTTTTAAATTATTTAATAGTAAACTTAACTATTTTTTTATTTATTAAATATATTTATTATAAGTAAAGTATTTTACAATTTATACTTTATAAAATATAAACTTAATATTATAATATTATTAAATAGAAAATATACTTTTTCTTAATTTTATATAAGGTAGTTTTATAGTATAAAAAGTACTAAAAGTAAAATAATAAATACTACTTTTAGTAACAAAAATAATTATAACTTTAATTACTTTTTTTACTTATTTAATTATTAAAGAAATTATTATATTATTAATACTATTTTAGTTTAAATAAAAAATATAGTTGTTATAAACGAATAGATTATTAAGTATTAATAATAAATATTAAAGTTTAATAGTTTTTGATTTTATTGCTAGTAGAATTCCATAAAGGTGGTATATACTTTTTTTACTTCTAGCGCCTCCATACATTCTACTTTCGCTATCCTGCTATAGCTAATTGGGTATAAATCTGTATCTTGGGATCATGTCGAGGTATATGGAAGATTCGACGACATGCTACACGAGTTCAACTCAATACCCGAAGAAATTCTGGCTCGGTGGCCAACATAGAAATTGTGGTCACCGACAAATACTGTGAGGGGAGGAAAAAAGATGTAAAGTCGGGCAAATCATGCATAATGATGTCCAACCAGAATCCACATGGCGCTGCCGGTATGGACTTGGAATGGCTTGAAACAAACTTGTGTTTTTGTTGAACTCAACGACGTAATTGATTAGGATCCCTCCTATGTAATCGAATTTGCCACCAGCCCCATATATAAACCAAAGGTAAGGTCAAGGTCAAAGGTCAAGCTATTTCTGAGAGAACATCTATCCCTTGTCCCCTGTTTACTCTCGTTGTAATTGAACGTTCTTACGGACATCTATTCCCACCTGCAGTTGCACTTTTATAGCAGCATTATTGCGCACCATGACTGACAGATATCAAGCTGGTGAGGCATACGCCGACGATGTGGCACTTACGACTGGTCTTCTCGAAGATCTGCAAGCGGTTGGAATTGGCGGCGTTACCAAAGATGTGCAGACTTTGATGGATGTCTTCAAAACAAAAGGAAAGGCCATAGATGATAAGGAAATGACGGTAGTGTCTAAAAGGCGTGATAACCCAGTGCACACACCTACTAAGACTCAATAGATGGAAAAGCTTATCGCAATTGCCGCCTCACTTCCAAACACCTCGAGAGCTCGGGCCAAACTGACCCATACAATCATTGATACATTATGGGGCAATCTTCAGCATCCGCCGTTGAGCTATATGGGGGATAATTTCATGTACCGAACTCCAGATGGGAGTTACAACGTATGATGCTGCAATTTTATTTGTCTTTAAAGATTGTTGCTGATCATCTTTACAGAACGTCTTGAATCCTTCGCTCGGAGCAGCTGGGACACCTTACGCCAAAACCTGTAGAAGCGCAAAAAAGCTGCAAGGTGTAAAACCAGATCCAGGGCTACTTTTTGACCGTGCATATGTTCTTACCCAAATCTTGATCATAATCCGCTAATCCCATCTACTTAGTTTTAATGTCCCGAGAGAAAGGTCACTTCCAGGAGAATCCCGCAGGCCTTTCTTCTGTTCTGTTCTATCACGCCACTATCATCATTCATGGTGAGAAGCGTCGCTCTCCCCTCGATTAGGCACTGATATATTCGTCAGATATCTTCCGCACCAGCCGCAAGGATCATAATATTTCCGATGTATCTTCTTACCTTGACTTGGCACCCCTCTATGGATCGAGCTTTGAAGATCAAATGAAAGTCCGTACCATGGAGAGAGGGCTCCTTAAGCCTGACACTTTCCATGAAAAACGCCTCCTTGGCCAACCTCCCGGGGTCAATGTCATACTGGTCATGTACAGTCGATTCCATAACTATGTTGCCGAGATGCTCCTTAAGATTAATGAAGAAGGGCGGTTCTCCTTGGCTCCATATGACGACGCTAACGAAGAAGAGAAAATTGCTGCTTTGAGAAAGCAGGACAACGATCTGTTTCAAACCGCGCGTCTGTGAGTTTCCTGCATTAATGAGATCTAAAAATCAATTCTCTGAGATTGACTGGTGTGCAGTATTGTCGGCGGTCTCTACGTGAATATCTCTTTGCATGACTACCTGCGCGGTCTCACCAACACTCATCATTCTAAAAGCGACTGGACTCTGGATCCTCGGGCGGAAATCAACAAACAATTCGACGGAGAAGGCGTCCCACGAGGTATTGGAAATCAAGTCTCTGCCGAGTTCAATCTCTTATACCGCTTCCATTCTGTTATTTCCTTGCGCGATGAGAAATGGCTAGAGAAATTCTTCCGCGGAGTTTTTCCCAATTTGGAAAAACCTTTGGAACAGATAACTCCGGTCGAATTGTGGCAGGGTTTAGCGCGATATGAAGCGTCAATTCCACAAGATCCCAGCAAAAGAGAATTTGGAGGGATCACGAGAGGTCATGATGGAAAGTTCAAGGATGCCGATTTGGCGGAGATAATGCAAAAGAGCATTGATGACCCAGCAGGTTCGTACACAGCTTGTAAAGTAAGAGAACGGCTTTACCGAAAAGAATGCTAACGATATTTTCATAGGTCTTTTTGGCGCACGCATGGTGCCAAAGGCACTAAGGGTTGTGGAGATTTTGGGTATACTCCAATCCCGCAAATGGTATGTTAGTCTAAGTTACAAGAAATTGATTGTGTTGACGCAATGATAGGAAACTTGCGTCCTTGAACGAGTTCCGTGACTTCTTTGGCCTTAAAAGACACACGACTATGGAAGACATCAACCCAGATCCAGAAATCGCTAACCTTCTAGGGAAACTATACAACCACCCTGATATGGTCGAACTGTACCCAGGGCTATTCCTCGAAGAGGGAAAACCTCGTATGGATCCCGGTTGTGGTGGCTGTCCGCCATATACTGTTGGCCGAGCAATCTTCTCCGATGCAGTCACTCTTGTTCGATCAGACAGGTTCTATACTCTGGTAAGTTCTCAGGTCCTGCGGAGGCTTTACTAATTTCGCGAAGGACTATACTCCAGCTACCCTGACAAATTGGGGTATGCAAGAAGTCCAACAGGACTACAAAACGTAAGTGTTGAATTATTTGTCTTTGTAAAGAGAAAGAACTAATGACCAGAATCAGACTTGGCGGCTCAATGTTCTATAAGCTCATCCAGCGAGCTTTACCTGGATGGTTTCCCTACAACTCACTCCACGTTATGCAACCAATGTTTACCAAAAAAATGAACGAGATAATCGCGAGGAAAACTGGTACCATCCATCTTTACACGCTGGACGACCCCTCCCCTCCACAGCGACCGATTGTCGTAGCAAAGCACAGTGCCGCCTGTAAGGTTCTTAATGACCAAGCCTCATTTAAAGTTCCGTGGGCAAAAGGGTTGAATGAGCTGTTTCCAGGGAAGAAAGAATTCTCGAGCTTCATGCTAGGCGCCGATTTTGCCGTAAATACAGCTCAACGCAATCTTGTTGAAGACACCGTGTACGGTTTCAAAGAGCTGAGGAAAGACCTGGCCGACTTTGTTGCCAACTATGGATCGGAGTGCCTCAAGGCAGAAACACTCAACATGGCCAAGGACCTAGACCAAGTTGATATTATTCGAGAGTGAGTATTTCGTTATAATTTCAGAGTAGTCACATCGGCCAAACTAACCATACGCCAGTGTTGCTATTCCGGTAAATACCCGCATGATCGCGGACATTTTCTCTCTTGATCTCAAAACAGCGGAAAATCCAGACGGTTCGCTATCCATTTCCCAGCTATATAAAGCGCTTGTCGATGTTCGAACTTGGGGATTCAACAACAATGATCCTGCTATGGCGTGGAATCGTAGGCGATGGGCGCAGGATAGCGCAACATTACTTTCCAACTCGACGGACGTTGTCGTAAACAACATTAGCAAGGACGGACGTGCTCGGAGACCCCTCCAATCTTTAACTGGCTCAGCACAAGGTCGCCGAAACATGACCAATGAACGATCACTGAGATGGTATGGCCGCCATATCGTCAGTAAACTTCTTGCGGCGGGAAAATCTCCCCAGGAAATTTCAGAAATCTGCTGGCTTACCGCTGTTGCTGGTGTTGGCGTTGTAGTGGGTGTGGTTAGTAGCATTCCCCCTCGAGCATGATGAGTTTGCAGTGTTAAATTTTGTAGTTTTCCGACGTACTCAGCTTCTTCCTCCAGCCGGAGCATCGGAGGCTCTGGGCTGAGATACAGGATTTCACTGCGGCGCAGAATCCAGAATCGGACGGGGCTATTCGGGAATACGTTCTCGAGGCGCAAAGATTGACAAGTCAACAGCGAGATATGCGCGTTTGTGCCAAAGAAGCGACACTTGACGGAATAGCGTTCAATAAGGGAGACGCCGCAATTATTTTGCTCGTAAGATTATGTATCCTACATACTTACAGCTGCTGATTACTACTATTAGGGGGATGCTGTCAGAGACCCTGAAGCTATTCCAAATCCAAGTGAATTCACTCCAGGCCGCCCTGCAAATGCTTACATGAGTTTCGGGTTCGGACCACACGAATGCTTGGGCCGCGAGCTTTCTGTGTCATACTGCACATCTCTGATCAAGCTCGTAGCTGGACTTAAGCTACTCCGTCCAGCTCCTGGAGAAATGGGTACCTTGAAGCAGATTATGGTCGGAACGGAGCGTTGTTATCTTAATGATAATTGGTCATACTTGACATTTGATCCAACCAGTAAGCATAAGAGTATCATTGATTTTGGCCTGACTAACGTGTGAGCAGCGTGGAAACTTCACTTCTCGGGCTACGGGAAAGGAGTTGCTACTGAAGAGCCGCCATTTATGGCTACACAGGAAGAGCTAGATTCTGCGCTATACAGGCTCTGAAAGCAACAAGTCAAAACTCAAGAAGCCAAGACTCTGTCGGCCGGAGTAAACTCAGAGAACTTTGCCTCTGTTATTGCCAACTGGTGAAGCTATATGGCCAGCACTAGCTGGACCTGGTTGTTACAGTATAGAGCTTGCGAAAGAGATGGTTACTACAAACCCGACTGGGAGGCTCGGCCTTATAAGTATGTGGAATGTATCGCGCTTGAGCACTGAGCAGCTGTCAACTCTTGGCGGTATTCTTAAATTGTTAGTTGATTAGACAATTCCATCCAAACAACCATTACGCTTTAAGCATCGGGGTTATAGATCATGGATACGTGAAATACGAAACTGGCTGGAGTCTGTCGGGCTTGTGTTGGAGGATTGAAGTCGTTTCTTTAAAGCAAGGCTGGATGATCTTTCTTACAGTCAGGCAGACTGATTAATGATATGAGCTTCTTCTGGACAATATCACTTCAGTCGTGAGAGCGACGTTTACGATTTCGGAAGCTGTGCGGAAACAGTCTTGGAGATATGTTGTTATTATACAATCTTGCGTATCCCTATAGAGTATTCTCCGGGGTGCAAGATCCTGGATTCTGGGGTGTAGTACCCCGTATAGTTAGGGGTGAAAACACCCTGATTCTGGGATAGGAGACCCTAGATATTCACCCAATTTTGTATAGGGGGTCCGGTACGTAAGATCCCGAAAAGTGACGCCTTTTCCCGAACGTTTTCTGGGTTTGTATAGCCCAGATTCGCTCTGGGTTGTAGTATCACGTATAGAATCTGGGTTAGGTTACTACGTACAGGATTCGGGTTGTATCACCACGCATACAGTCTGGGATGTATCATTGTGTACGAATCACGTGCATTCACCCACTACCTATAGCTACCTACTGCCTCCATCCTGCCCTCCCCTACCTGCTCCCCTCGTCCATCCACGTACTCCACGTCCTTCTTCCTATGATACCGTCATCCTAGCGCCACCCAGCGCTGCTAAAAACTCCACCTTGAGATGTTTCCGTCATCCTATACACCTGCCTTCATGTCGCCCGCTTCTCTTGTCCATCCACGCACTCCACATTCCTCTTCCTATGATCCCGTCATCCTAGCGCCACCCAGCGCTGCTAAAAGCCCTACCTTGAGATGTTTCCATCATCCTACACACCTGCCTTCATGTCGCCCGCTTCTCTTGTCCATCCACGCACTCCACACTCCTCTTCCTATGATCCCGTCATCCTAGCGCCACCCAGCGCTGCTAAAAGCCCTACCTTGAGATGTTTCCATCATCCTACACACCTGCCTTCATGTCGCCCGCTTCTCTTGTCCATCCACGCACTCCACACTCCTCTTCCTATGATCCCGTCATCCTAGCGCCACCCAGCGCTGCTAAAAGCCCTACCTTGAGATGTTTCCATCATCCTACACACCTGCCTTCATGTCGCCCGCTTCTCTTGTCCATCCACGCACTCCACATTCCTCTTCCTATGATCCCGTCATTCTAGCGCTACCCAGCGCTGCTAAAAACCCTACCTTGAGATGTTTCCATCATCCTACACACCTACCTTCATGTCGCCCGCTCCACTCATCCATCCATATACGATCACCACTGCCTATCTTCGTATCCGCCTGTGATCTAGTCATCCTACACACCTGCCTTCATGTCGCCTGCTCTACTCATCCATCTAAATGCGATCACTACTGCCTGTCTTTATATCTGCCTGTGATCTAGTCATCTTAGCGCCCTCTAGCGCGCCTAAATTAAGGCACTAGAATAACAGAGACATTCTCAGGCAGGTGTAGGGTTTGTGAAGACGTGATATGTAAGGTATTCACCCATTATTATTTACCGGTTTCGCGCCTTCCTAACGCGGTCAGTACCTAAGATAACGTCAAGCAGTCCTATCAACCTACTACCACCTATTCTGATGTCGCCGTTATCACCATTTATGAGATTTGTTAGCGCTAGGCGGCGCTTAGATGATTTGGCCATAAAGTAGAGTTATAGTGGTTTTTTAAGTAAAGGAGACTAGGTATTTGTTTACCTTCCTACCGTCGTAGTTCGCTATAATATAAGAATTGTTACTATAATAACTTTATAATAAGTAAGCATCGTGACGTCAGCGCGTTAGATAAAATTATTATTATTTATAAGCTTCTTTTTCTCACTATAGTACATAATTATACACAAGTTATATTATAATTCTAACTTACCTTTAGGCGAGTTTTTACGGGTCTAATAGCTCTACTATTTTTAAGAGTAAGCTTACTAGCCTTAATAGTTAGTATAAAGATAAGTATACTAGTTTTTTATATAGCTTAGTAATATAGTATTTATATTATCAGCATGTAGTATAGCCGCCTACTTAGATTATATAATAGAAAAATCTAGTATAGGTGCTTTCCCTTATTATAAATTATTAGCTAATATTTAAATAAATTTTTTTTATTTTTATCTAATATACTAATTTAGGCTATTGGTTTGGTTTAAACTACTTTAATAATTTAAATAGCTTTAATAGTTTAAGCTGCTTTAGTAATTTAAGCTAATATAATATTAAATAAAAAAAAAGAATAAAATAACGCTTTTAGATGATTTTATAAAGATAAATGCTTTTAAGAATAAGAGTAATTTTCCTTTAGATAGACCTTTCTCTATATAGTAAAAATACTTAGTTTAGAATTTAAATAATTCTATTCTAAGTTCTAATAAATACTTCTCTGTGGCTAGTTTATTAATATTTTTATAATTATATATAAACTCTAAAAAGCAGTTATATAAGCTAGTAGATAGAAATACTTTATTAAATATAAATAAGAGACCTTTAGGTTTTAATTCTACTAATAATAATAATAAAAAAAAATAGGTAGTATTAGGTTAAGTTAAGAAATAACTTTACTATCAGTCCCTTCTATAACTAGCTAGAGGATTATTATAAAATAAGAGTATATAATTTCTTTATTCTCTTTATATAAGTATTATAGTTAACTTTTTATAGTAATTTAGACCTCTAGTGATTTTACTATTTACTAGTTATAGCTATTCTAAATCTTTATATATTTAATAGTAAGGTTGTATAGTGCTAGATAAATAAAGCGCTAAATATATAATTTTTATAGTAATTTATTTATACTAAAGTTATTAATACTAGAGATAATAAACTTCCCCCTTAATAGTAAAGTAAGTAGTAGTATTAGATTTAGGCTAAATAAAAGGCATTAAATACAACAGTATACAGATAATAGAACTATATTATTTATATAATAGAGTCTTTACTTAGTAAGGTTATTAGCAATAGAAAGGTATATTCTTACTATATTAAGTATAATTACTAGTATATTAAGTACAGAACAGATATAGCTCTTAGTAATAAGGTAGTTATTATAAGAAAAATCTATACTTATTACTAGCTTAAGAAGAAGTCCTATAATTATACTTATAAGCTATGTTTTTTTTATTAAAAATATAGAGACTAACTAACTCCTAAAAATAGTAGTTTATTAATTTTAGATTAATATATAGTATAAAGTATGCACTACTTTAATAGTTATATGCATATAGAAAATATCTTTTTTCTAATAGTATTTATTAATTAGTCACTTATCTATCTAACTTTACGTTAGATTTTAGAAAGTTTAAGTCTTTAAATTATTCCTTTTCTTATTTCACGTTACTTTAATATTATATTCTAATTAAATCAAGTATTCTGCGTACCTAGCGGCTAGTTATCTTAGTAAAGTTATATATATTAAGTTTATCTTAAATACTAGCTTTGTATTTTATACTAGTACTTACTTTTTTAAATATATAGAAAAGAAATTACTTTACTAACTAAACGTCTTTAGTAAGCGCGTGAATAGATTAAAAACTTTTATTAATATTAATAGTATTACTACTACACTAAGGGAATTACTCTTTTTAGTATTAAATAAATTAAAGTATTTTATTAGTTTATAGAGCGGCTTATTAACCTTTAAGTAATTTATATTAACTTTATATATACTAAGTATATTTTTTAAGAAATACTAGATAACTAGCCTTATACTTAATTATTCTAATATCTAAATAGAGTAGCGCTGGAGGGTACTAGAATAACTAGATATAAAACTAGTTATCTAGTATCACATGTTAAGTGGAATTAGGATATAAAAAAAAGTAATTAATTAAGCAATTATTAAAAAGCTAGTACTAATAAAGTTATTATAATTAGTTTTAATTAGTAGTAGTAGTAGTATATATATAGGCTAAAACTAACTATAGTAAATACTAAGTAATACTTTTACTAAATAGACTTTTATCTTATTATATAGTATTTTAGTGTCTGAAAAAGGTAGTACTAGATAGCACTAAAATAACAGACAGTATAGCTATAGTTTAATATAATTATAAATACTATTTTTACTAATAATATACTTTTATATGCTATTTGTAGATACTATTTATATAAGTTTAATAAGACTAGTAATAAAATCTACGTGAATTTATTATAATGCTTTATTAATACTACTTTTTTTTAATACTTCTACCTTATAGAATTACTTCCTATTATATGATATATACTATAACTAGGAAGTTAAGATAAGTAAAGAAGTTAATATAGCTATATAAAAATAATCTATTAGCGTCTCTATAATAATATATATAGTAGTTATTTTAATTAATATTAGTCTTCTACTAGAACGGCTGCCTAATAATAATAGCTTTAGTAAAAAGCTTATAGCTAGACTAGAAACTAAACTTATCTATCTCTATAACTATAAAGACTTTCTAATATATAATAGCTATAAATTTATTAACTACTTACTAATCTAGTATTTATTATTTCTCGTATAATAGCTTTAAGTTACTATTTAGAGAAGTAGACTTTCTATATTCCTCTAATAAAAATATAGCTTATATATTATACTTATTATCTTATACACTAGTTACTAAGCTCTTAATTATATATAGAGAAGAATTAGTTTTACTTTTAATAAAGCTTAAATAATTCTCTAATAGCTACTATACATAGCTAGCTGGTAGACCCTAATTCTTTATATTCTAAGTAATATAAAGTATTAAATATAGCTATAGTATATACGTTTATATTCTAGAAAGATTATTAATATTATTATTTATTTTACTAAACTTAGTATAATAGAGTTGTTTATATTTTATTATAAACTAAGTAGTAAGCTCCTACACGTGTTATTATATATCTAAAATAATTCTTTATTATAATAGTAATTTATATAACTTACTAAGTATTATAAAGTTCTAATAATATTCTTCTAGTACTATAAGGGGCTGTAGGTAAACTAGACTATATACTAATAAAAATATTTTCCACTTTATAGTTTTTAGGCTAGCGTGGTGAGTTTCTATAACTTATAGTAAAAAGCTAATATATACTAGTATACTTCTATAGGACTATATAAAAGCCTAATTAATATAATCTTTATTTACTAATAATATATAGTAATTACTAGTATCATATATAGCAGTTTTATTACTACTAGTATTATTATTATTTAGTTAATTACTATATCTTATGTTTTACTAATGCTTTTTTGTTTTTTAAAGCTTCTTCTATTTAATCCTCCACATAAAGTTAAAAAGCTCCTTTATTAGGTTTAGTATAATTAGGTATATAGTATTAATAAAAAAACTATTTAAAAAGTATAGTATAAAGATATTTTATAAATAGGTTTAATAACTTATGCTCTAGTGCTTATAGCTTTTTAAATTTATTTTATCTATATTCTCTACTAGAAATACTCTAAACGGGAGGTTATAAATATTATAATTATTATATAGTATATAGTAACTTTTATTATAAGGTTTTAAAATTACTTTTATTACACACACTTAATAGAAATAAATAGTGTTATTTAGTTTCTTTATATTTATAACTTTAGCTATAGCTTAGCTATTACTTATTACTAATATAAAATAACTATAAAGCTAAAAGTCTGCCTCTATTAGATCTATACTACTATTAACTATAAGAATATTATTTTAAGATAGGATAATTAACTTTTTAATTATTAACTTTAAAAAAATATTTAGATATTTATTAGAGTAACCACTAGAGATTACTATATTAATCATAGTATTCAACTTTAGAAACCGATAATATAGAGAGAGATTTAAGATATAAAAGAATATAATAAAAATCTTATAAATATATTTATATATACGCTTATTAGTTAAGATTATTTTATTAAAAGAAGTTTAAATAGTAATTGCTTAATAGTTACTTATATAACTATTTTCTTTTAATTACTAGTATACTGCCTTATTCTGCTAGTTAGAAGCTTCTAAATTTCTATTTAGTTTATACTCTTCTTACAGCTTTGCTGCGTAAACTGGGTTCTTATATTACTATATAAAACATAGTATAATTAGAAAGATATTAAATTATATAATAAATATAATTAAATTTAGCTTATACCTTTTCTTATTATATATAGTATAGGTGTTTTAATTAGTATACTTATTATTAAACACTATATAGCTATTAGAGCATTAATTATATTATCTATATAGTATATTTATAATATAGTATACTAATTAACTATATTGCTTACTATAACTAATATTAATACACTAAAAGGTATTTAGTATCTATTATAGTATACCTTAAGCTTTTTATCTAATATAGTAATATAACTAGTACATGTATATATTCTTTAAAAGTAGTTATTATTAATCTAAGTTATTTAGATCTATGTTATAATCTAGTTCTGGTTTATCTAAATCTTTTTTATTATTTTTTATTTACTTATCTCTAATATTAATACCTATGCTACTAGTTATATAATTTCTAAATATATCTACGTTAAGGTAGTTAATTGCGTTTATTTAGTTAAAAATATTACTATTATTATTATCACTTTTATAATCCGTGTTTAACTGTTTAGTGAGTATTTAAAGTACTTTTATAATAACTTATTTATTAGATCTAGGCCTATTACTATCTAAATATAAGTATATAGTAAAGTTTATAGTATTATAAAATTTCTTATAGTTTATATAGTATTATTTAGCTCTCTTTAGAAGATAAAATAGTCTCTTATTAACTAATAATATACTATTACTATTACGTAGTAACTTAGTCTTTATTTCCTTAACTAGCTAAATATTATCTCTTTTTTTATATACTTAATATATCTCTAGAATTAATATAGACTAAGCTTATAACCTAGAGTGTACTTTAATAAATACGTATAAAAATAAATATACTAAAATATATTAATAGGTAAGTTATTAGCAGCCTTATAATATAATAGTATATAAGATTTACTTTTAAAAAAGCTATTAATAAGCCTAATAAGCTTTATTATAGGCTGTTAATTATTAGGCTATATTTTTTCCCATAACACGTCTTACTTTAAATAGAATTATTCTTAATATAATACTAGTATTATTTTTACCTAAATTAATAAGAGTTATGTAGTGCTAGAATAACACTAATATTTATATAATAACTTAATATAAGTAAAATAAGAGGAATCATAAAGCCATAAACTATTAATAATAAATAGTAAAATAATAAACTGAGTAAATACTATATAGCTACTACTTTATATTTTTATATCTTAATAGATTTATTTTATTAGACTAAACTAGTATACCTTCTTATTACCTACTTAATAAATATAGGTTTATAGCTAAATATTTAAGAATTTTTGTTATTTTAGTATCTCTATTTTACAGCACTCTGCAGCACTATAATAAACTAAATTTATTTATAAAAAGAAATAAATAGGGTTTACTAGCTGTATAGTATAGAGATAATTAGAACTAAAGATATTATATAAAAATACTATATATACTAACTATAGTCTAATAGATAATCTGTTTGTATATAGAGTTACTTTTAAGCTAGTTATTAAAACAAAACAGGCTCAAGAAAGCCGCGTAGATAGTAAGTTTATTTATAAATACTTTATATTAAAGTAGTATTATAACGCCTTTCTGAATTTAAAGCCGCATATTATATACTAAGTAAGTCTTAAATAAGAGTATCTAGTAAATATATTAATTAAATAAAGAGATTTAGTTATAGTGTTTTAGATATAGCTCTAATAAAAAGCTCTTATAATAAAGCTTATTAGTAGTAATTAAGATATAAAAGTATAGTATACTAATATAACTAGTATTTATGATTATACTATACTTATAGTTTTTTTAAAGTATAGTAAAGGTAGTAGTAACGTCCACTAGAGATAGCTTCTTCTTAGTATAGTAGTTATATCTTTAAAAAAAAGTAAGTAATCTAATAAGTAAAGATTATACACTAGTTATAAAAAAAAATTAGCTATATTATAGATATAATAACTTATTAGTAATAAGACTAATAAAAGAGCTGAGAGGTTTTAGTATTTATTTAATATATACTATAATTAGAAAGAGGCCGCTATAATGCAGGCTATAGAATATTATAAATAAATAAAATTCCTTATATAAAGCTACTACTCTTTTATTAATAGAATGTAGATTAAAAGGCCTAAATTATAATAGTCTACTAAAAGTAAATACTATATATAGTATATTACTAGTATTACTTTCTAGTCTAGACTTCTAACTTCTAAATAATTTATACTAAGCTTATTATAACTGCTGCTAGTGCTTTTATAAGCTAGTAAAACTTATAAAGCTAGACTTTAAAGGCTAAGAAATTAAAAAAATATAATAATAAAATTAACTTTTCTTTCTAATCTAATAATAAGTGGCTATTTTTATGTAATAGTTTTATTTCTTATTTATTATATCTCTCTAATTACGTTAAACCTGAGTATATTGCTCTATATATTTATTATTATATTAAATTATTTAGTATAAATAATATCTAATATTTTAAGAATTCTATTATATATAAAAGGCTTAAGTAGACTCTAAAAAAGATTATTATTAATAAGTATCTAGTACTATTAGAACTAGATTATAAGAGACTATAATAAAAGAATAAATATATACTTTATTACCGTGAGAGCGATCTCCTGGTTGGATATACTATTAACTAACTTAGTAATTTTTTACTATATATAGACTCTTCTTACTCTCTAGATTCTTAGGTCTTTAATGTAATTTTATTTAGTCTCTTAGCTATTTATTAAGCTTAATTTACAGTAACATACTTAAATAAAAGATAGTTAATAAGCTTATTAGATTTTATTTATTTTTCTACTATTTTAAAAGCAGGTAGGCTGCTTACTGCTTTTTATATAAATAATAAAAAATATACTAAAAGTAAGTTAAGTAACTAGCTAAGAGAAATAATATACTAAAAAAATTCTAACACACGTGTAGTATACTGCTTGTGTAATATAAAAACTTAAAGTTACATAATAAAAGCTTCTACTAAAAGTATAAGATATATTTTCTTAAATTTAAGTTTAAATAAATAAATAACTAATACTATAAGCAGCACAGGCTAAATTAATAAAATAAAATTATTAAATAAACTATTAATAATAGTATTAGTAATAATAGCGCTAATAGTGATAACACTAAATCTATAATAATAAGTATATATATATATATATATATATATATTTCTATTTATAGCTAAAAAAAAACACTACTAGCTAATAGCATAATAGAAATAAAGAAAATAGAAAAAATAAAAATAATAAAAACAACAGCAGAACCAGTAATAATAAGGGAAAAGAAAATAAATAAAATAAAATAAAAGTATTATAATTAGCTATTAGTAGTAATACTAAGCATTAAAGCTAACCTATTAAAACATATAAAAAGACTAGTAATAAAAGTAATAATAATTTATTTTATTTATTAAATTAACTAGTTAGCTTTACTAATATTGCTAGAGAATATATAAAAAAAGAAAAAAGCTATTAATCTACTTATTTACTTTTTTTAGTAGAAAAATATTTATTCACTTCCCTTTAATAAAAAGCTAGCTAAGATTAAATAGTGATAGGGTAGTTACTATAAAGAATTATAGCTAATCTAAAATCCCTATTATTATATTATTTTTATATAATAAATTTAAGTTATTTTAGTGCCCAGAATAGGAGCACCAGGCGATACTAAAATACTATAAATTTAGTAATAAAAGTTATTTTAAAATCTTATAGCTTATTAGTGTTTATATACTCTAAAAGTTTTATTCTCTTTTTTCTTTTTTTATTTATATTTTATAGTAAGCTATTTACTGGTTATTTTAGGCTCTATATTATTTATTTATTTTTTATTTTTTTTATTTTAGCTATGTGTACTAGAAGGATACTTTAGTTTTAATAAATATATACTAAAAAATACACTCTAAATTAGATAAGTAGAAGTTAAAATAGTTTATAGATTATATAATTTTTATTTTATAACCCTCTCCGTAAGCAACATAAGGCTGCTAGATGAATAAAGTTAGGTATATATAATAAAAGAAAATTCCTCTTATAAGCTAGAAATCTGTAAGGTTAAGATCTAGTATATATAAAATATACTAGCAGGTTAATTCTTACTTTAGCTTTTTAAATAAAGCTTAAAAATATAATATATTCTTCCTAATACCTTATTTTATATTTATTTTAGTAAGTTAACTAAGTCTAGGTACTACTAAAGCATACTAGGTTTTAGTTATTATATATATAACTAACTTTAGGTAACTATAAGAGTTTATTTAAATAAATTTAAAACAAGTCTATACATAAAAACAAAATAAATATTTAATATTAAAGTTAAATTTAAATTATAAACTAGCTAAAGCTAGTAGCGCGGTTAGTAATACTAAGCTAAAACTAAATTATATAAAATAAGTATATAAAAAGTTTTTAAAAGCCTATAATAGAATTACTCTAATAGTTTTATAAGAGTACTTTATTAATATAAACTAGAAAATAAATACTATTTACTAGGCTATATTCTAGTAAATAATAAGTCTAGTAAAGGTCTAGCTTAGTGCCTATTCTTATATTCTTAATATTAATAAATCTAGATTTATAAACTTCTAATAAAAAACAGCTTAAATTAATTTCTACTAATAATAAATTATTAATCTTCTTATATTTGTAGGTTTTCTTAAGTTATTACTATTTTTTATTTCTAATAGTATTTAAAAGAAATAAAGAGTATAATACCTCTAAAGTATAAATATATTTCTTATTAGAAAGTAAAATAAACTTCTTTCTAAGAATAATACTTAACCTAAAACTAATAAGATTGCTGTTTTTTTATTAGTAGTATTATTTATATCCTTTTTTCTACTAAAGCTCTATACTATAGTAACTTATAATAGAAAATAATAAAGCTTAAAGATAATTATAGTTAGAAATATTTGTATTAAGATTTAATATAATAAAAATACTACCTAATATAGTTAACTTTTATATTTCTTATTATATTAACTAGAATTAATATAACTTACCGCAGAACTTATACAGGTTCTGGTATAAAACTATATAGATTAAAGACCTAAAGTTATTTATATTTATAAAAGGTTTAATCACACTTTAGTAGTGTAAAGTATTAAAGACTTAAAATTATAAACCTATAAATACTAAGATTAGCTAATAGTAGATAAACTAGACTATACTTTACTTAAATCTATAAGGTAAGAACTAGTAGAGATAAATATATTAGATAATTTAAACTATAACTATACTAAAACCACTAGTGTGATTCCTAACATAAAGTTTAAATCTTAAAAGATTATAAAAGTATAATAAGTATAAGTATAAAGTTCTCCAGACATGCTAGAAAGTATGTCTATTAAAATTAATATAATATTCCTATATTAGTATAAACGTACTTAGTTTAGAAAAATAGTATATATTACTTATAAGCATTCAGCGTTAGTGCTAGATATAAAAAAAAGAGTATTAAATAAAAAAAATAATTAAAGTATTTATATATAGTCAGCTAGGCTTTAAATTTAGAAAAAAAAAACTTAATTTAGCTAGTTTTTAACAGCAAAAAGGCACTAAGGATTTAATTATAATAAAAAAGTTAAATAATATTTATATATAGTTAGCTAGATTCTAAAGCTAAGAAAAAAAAATACTTAGTCTAACTAGTTTTTAACAGTAAGAGACTACTAAGAATTTAATTAAAATAAAAGAATTAAGTAACGTCTGCGTATAGTTAGCTGAATTCTAAAGCTAAAAAAAAGAGATACTTAGCCTAACTAGTTTTTAACAGCAAGAGACTACTAAGAACTTAATTAAAATAAAAAAGTTAAGTAATATCTATATATAGCTAGCTAAATTATAAAGCTAAAAAGAAAAGAGACTTAGTTTAGCTAGTTTTTAATAATAAAAACAGCAAGAACAGCAAGGACGGCAAGGAAATACTAAGAATTTAATTAAAAAGAAAAAAAAGTTAAGTAACGTCTGTGTATAGTTAGCTAGGCTTAAAAAACCTAAGAAAAAAAAAGACTTAAGTTAAATTATTAGAAGATTAATATAAAAATAAAGGTTAGTTATAAGAAAAAAAAGAAGAGTTAATAGGTTTATATAAATAAAAGCTTAGAATTAGATTATTAATCTTCCGTACTAGAAACATGCTAAGAATGTTGAAGTGAATAATAAATTATAACTTAAACATAAGTAAATCTATCTCTTTTATTATAAAAAACTAGACAGTTATTTTTACAGGTTTCTATAGACTTTTATTAAACTCTATTATTTTATTTAGAAGCTCTATTTACTTGCTATATGCTTTAGTTATTTTAGTGCCTAAAAATAGCAGCACTAGATAGCACTAAAATAACTAGAATATTATAAATATATATAAGCTTAATTCTACCTATTCTTTAACTTATTTTATTTATATATTATAATAGCTGCGTCACCTTAGCTATTTCTAGTACTATTTATTCTAAATACTAATATATTCTATTACTTTAAATTAGGCTATAGGTTTAACTCTTATCTTATTTAATTCTCTTTTTTTACGCCTTTTTTTACTCTAAGTATAGTAAAAGTAATAGAGTAATGTTTTTATTATTTTAGTGTTTTTTTTTACTATTATTTTTAAAGCACTAGAGTAATAGAAATATATAGCTATTTAAAAAGCATATAGAGTATATAACTCTAAACTAAAATCAGAATTATTTACTACTGTTTTTATAATATTTGGAATAACATAATCTAGATCTTAGATTTCTAGGATTATATATCCTGGATATACTTTATAGGATAGCTGATTTCTTGCTTTACTAAGTATTAATAGAGCATAAAGCTATTAGAAAGCTTTAAATAAAATAATAGTATATAATCAGAATTATAGTTAACATTTAAAAGTTATACTACTACTAAATATACTTATAAAATATACTTATAATATTAGAATATTTTATTATCTAACGCACGGGCTCACCTGCTATATACTTTTCTAAAAAACTAAATAAAACTTACAATACTTAATATAATTATTTAAATTTTGAAATTTTAATAAATATATATTAAAGTATTTTATATTTAATTTTTTAAACTAAAATGTTGAAAAATTATTAAATTATTATATATTAATATTTTTGGTTTTTGTTACTTAATAATTAAAATAAAAAATTTAATATATAAAATATTAATTTTTATTCTTTGTTTTATTAGTAATGAAAGTTTATTTAAGTTTAAACCTTAAAATTTAAATTTATAACTAATATTAGTATTAATATAAAATTTTATATAATTAAGTAAATATAATTTAATTAATATTAAATTCTTTTTAATAAATTTTTAAAACTATATTTTAAATATATAATAGTATAATATATTAAAATTTTAAGCTAATAACTACTTTTATTATTATATTATTTTAGTCTAAAATTTTTATTTTTATTAAGTAAACTTATGTATTAAATAAAAAAAAAACTCTAAACATATTTAAAAAAGTAAAAACATAAATATAAAATAATAAAAAAGTATATAAATAAGTATAAAAGAAAACTAAGTATATATATTTAGCTTTTAATTTACCTAGTAAGTAGCTACTAAGTATGTTAAAAAAATTCTAATAATACTTAATAAAGTAAAAAAAAAAAAAGTGTGTAAATAAAATATAAAATATATTCTTAAATAATTAATAATAATATTTAATATAAATAAATGTATTTAAATATATTATTATAATAACTATTTATAATACACTAAATAAATTTTTATAAAAACTTTTATTTATATTACATAATTATATACTAGTTTTATACTAGTATATAGGCTTTTATTTTAAATATTTTTACTTATAATTTTTTTATTTACATAATATTTTAAATTATTACTTAATATTATATATAGTAATTAACTAATACTTTTTTTTAAAGCTTTTAACTTTTTATATATAATACTTTTGTAAAACATATTATTATTATTATTATTATTATTATTATTATTATTATTATTATTATTATTATTATTATTATTATTATTATTATTATTATTAAAAAATTATTTTCTTACTTACTATATTACTATTACTAAAGAAGGGAAGACTAGTTTAAATATTATTAAAATAATATTAAAATACTACTTAAAGAAAAAGTTTTATTTAATATTACTTAATATTAAAAAAGCTTTTAATAGAAAAAGTAATTTCTTTTAATATATTTAGCTATACTAACTAAATATTATTACTTTTAAGTTTTTTTAAGATTTTAATTTAGTTTTTTAGTTAATTGCTATTTTTACATACTTAATATAAAAATAATATACTATTATTAAAGTATTACTTAGTTAAGTAAAGAAATCTTTATTTTACTTAACCTTTAGTTTTTTATACTAAGTAAGAAGGTAGTTAACCTCTAAGTAGAATTTAATAGAAATCTATTAATATTACTATTAATAAACACCTAAAAAAAACAACACTAATATAATAAAAAATTGTAATAAAAACTATACTTTATTATAATGCTTATATTACTTTATATAGTATTTATACTTTACTTTATTTTTTTAAGAATATATAAAAAGGTAGTTTAATTAATTTTTTTTTATATTAAAAATAGATTTTTTATTAAAGTTTAACAGCTAAGTTAGTATATTAAGTAAGTAAAAATTAAAACTAAATAAATTAATAATACTAAAATAAAATAGTAGTACTAGTACATACTATGTTCTTAATTATATTTTATATATTAAAAATTATATTAGTACTAAGTAAATGCTAGTTAAACACTAATAAGAAAATTAAGTTTTAAAAAATATTATACCTAAGGTCTTAAAATTAGAAAATAGGTAAGCTTTTATTATAAGATATATTTTTTTAGTAATAATAATAATTACTATTACTATTTTACTTACTTTTACTATTAATAATATTGTTTTGTTTATTTGTATAAAGAAGGAAAAAAAGTAATTAGCTATTTAACTAAGCTTATATAACCTTAGTATATATTTATAATTTTAACTTAATATATTTCTCTTAGTTCTTATCTTATTAATGCTATACTAAGTGTAAATAAAATCTTAAGAAAAGAGCTTTTAAAGCCTTAAGTTAATTATATTTAGTAATTTCATTTATATTATATATCTGCTAACAAAATTAGTATATATTTTAGTATTCTAAAATTTATAATTATATCTATTATTTAATACTTAAAAAAAATAGCCTCTATTAGTCTACTAAAAAGCTTTTTATATAAAAAGGCCTTTTATACTAAATAAGTAAGCTAAGTAAGCACTAATTTAATATATAAGCTAATATCTTTTTAAATTCATTTAATTCTTATTAACACCATCTAAATCCAGTTATAAAATAAGTATTAAGATAATAAGGAAATATCTTATAAAACATAAAATCTATATATATAAGTCTTAGAAGAAATCTTGGCTAAAACTAACTTACCAAACTAATTACCTCCAGTTTACTAAAATCCATTAATATTAGGAGAATGAGAATGTAGTCTGTATATTCTTTTATAATAAAATAATATTTAAGATTAAATTAGATACTATATTTTCTTATATATAAAAAAAGCTAAGCCATGTATATAAGAGCTAATATCTAAAGCCAATATTTAAATCTAAAAAGAAAAGTATTAGTGTTTTTAAAATAATATTTCTAGATTTTAAAAAAACCCTTATTATTCTTTTAAAGGGCTAAAAGATGAACTCTAAAGAGTATATTAAAATTATTAATAAACACATATATCTTTTCTATAAAAGATTAATAGAGGTAAAAGAAGTTATAATATTTTAATAAAATAGCACAAGGTATCACACATTAAAAGCGACTTTAAAAATAATATAAAAGCTAGAAATTTTACTAATAAATTAACCTATATAAAGCCTAAATTTAATTTTAATTGAAAATCTTTAGTATATTATAAAAATTCACATTAATAAGTACTACCACTAAATTTATACTAAAAAGAAAATAGTCTAGATTTTATAAGAAAAATAGAATAAAATAATTTCTATAGACTATAGAGCTTACATTACAAGCTAGTAGTACTAAATAAAAGAAATAATTAAAAATAAAAAAGGTTTAATATATTACTAAGAGTAAAGCTACTTTAGAAAATTAACTTATATAGCTTTTATTATATACTTAAATTACTTTAAGAAATCTTTAAAATTAATAAATTAATATATTTTTCAAAATAGGTAATGTGCATAGCTTAGAGCTTAAATTACTAAATAGTTATTAACTTTCTACTTCTTTTTATACTAAATTTTTTTATTATATAGAAATTACTTTTACACTAATAGCTAGAAATAACTATTTAAAAAAGAAAAATATAATTATAATAATATAAGACGCCTAAGTAAATATTACTATATATAATATTTTTTAAAATATAAGTATAGTATTATTATTATATAAGTATAATATTATTATTACACTTGTATTACACCTATATTTTAATAATATTTAAGGCTATAAAATAAAAAGCTTACTACTTATATTTTAGCTTAATAGAATTTAGTTTTAATTTATTTTATAAGTGTTTACTTGCTACTATATTAACTTTTTATTATAATTTTTAAATTACTTTTATAAACTATTTTATTTTAAAATTTTTAATTTTAGTTATAAAGCTTTTAAATAACTTATTTTTTAGTTTAAATAATTAATTACAAATAGCTAAAAGCTATAAATAATAACTATAAATTTTTTATAAACAAGCTTTACTTTTAAGTAAATTTTATAAAATTAGTTTTAGTTTTTTTTATTTATTTTTTATTTTTTTTAGTATTTATAGTTAGTGTAAAGTTTTTACTAAAAAGTTTATTTATAGTACTAAGTTTTTTTTTATTTATAGCTTAAATAATTTATTTATAAGTTTTTTATAATTTTATATATAAGCATAATAATAGTAAAAATAACGTTATTTATTACTATAGTATATATAAAAAAGCTGTAGCTTATTTTAAAAGTTATAGTCTAAAAAATAAAAATATAAAAGTAGTTTTTAATAGGAAAAAAAGTTTTTAAATATTATTATAGCTTTTAGCTAAACTAAAATAGAAATTAAAAAAAATTATATAAAGTTATTACTATACTTTATAAATTAAAGTAGTACTATAACTAAAAATAAAAGTATTAATTTAATTAGTTTCTTTTTATAAACTAGTTGTATAGCTACTAAGTATTATTTATAATAGTATAAATTAAGTTTATAATTTTAAAACTAGTTTTTAAAAGTTTAGTAATTAGTTTATATACTATAATAGTACTATTTTAACTTTGTATAGTATTTAGACTAAGTTTTAAAAGAGTAATTTAATAGTAAAAAGCTAATTTACATGCTTTATTTTCTTATAGTAGTAATATAAAAGTAAAGTAAAGTATTAATATACTTTTAAAGAATTTCAACTTTTTATCTAAAAAAGTTATAAATAGAAAAGTTTAAAAATATTTTACTTTTCTTTAAAAAATTTATTCTATAATTATACTTAAAATTCTAAAAATATACTTTTACTATTAAAAGACTGTAATTTAGTTAGATAACTAGATGATGTACAGAAGTACGATCCGCGTTTGCGTCCGCCTGTCATACCAATGCCCGAATACTGGTATGACGAATTGCTTGGCTAATGAGTCTAGTGGAAGTGCAACCGGGGCGGGATATGTCAAGTACAGCTTGTCCCGCGCCATCCACTTTGAGCAAATGTATATACGAGCTTAGTACAAAGCGGAAGAGACGAAGATTTGTGGGAAGCGACGAGATGACTGGAGCAAGGTAAGTGAGGGTGGGGGTAGGGATGAGTAGGAGCTGACCTTGATAACGCTATATTTGTCACGAGGACTTTGGTGCCCATACAAACTATGTAGAACTGTCTCCTTGGGCTTGGCTTGTGAAACGTATTTCCTCATGTGGACACAGCAACTGAGCTCAATATTCGAGGCAAGCGAATCTATCCATTGGTCATGGGCGCTTTTGGTGTTGTCGACTTTGTTCATTCGGTCCTAGGAGAAGCTACTGATGGGTTATAATACTGTTAGTCGAAAAGTATCTGACTTGCTTCTAGACCATGATTCCTCCTCCGAGGTCGACAAAGTCAACACCGCATTAGTAGATGCTCTCGCGCAGAACCAGAAACCGGGAGCTCTTTCAGGATTGACCACCATGCTGGGAAAGCTTCCAGGAACGCAACCCTTAACCAGAGGCGCCGAGGGCTTGCACACAAAACCCACCAATACTTATGAAACTTTACGCGCCAATGCCCACCGGCGTACTACGCGGGTCTGGCGTGCGAGAGGCCGCGGTGCTATTTAGGCGGCTTCTTGAATCCGGACTCAACTGCTGCGAGCGTAGTCAGTAGTCAGGTAAGCAGTTCTGGATGCGCGGCGGATTCCAGTCTGGCAAGGGTTAATGGCCCTGACAAAGTCAGGCTGGTAAGGAATGTCAGTCTTTGTACAGTATTGCCGTTTTCGGTATAGACAAAGACAGAAATTAGTATAAAGCTAGATCGCTGTCGTTAGAGAGGAGGTCCAGCGATTCGTCTTGTCTTCACCTCTACATTCAGCTCTGCTGTCTCTTGCCTTCGTGAACCCAATTATACCTATCGGACAATACGTCCTAACACCTCTATGCCATATCTGTCGGTGTTTCCAAGAAAGCACTGTGGCCTAACTTCATGCGGCGGATGAGTTCTGCCTCTTCGGTTAGTCTGGACCAATGACTGTGTCATATATCTCAGTCTCGCTCGTCAATGTCCTTAGGATTCGGAACTGGAAGATTATTGCATGAATTACATAATCAGGGATGGTGATATGGATTACGAACTAGCTATTCTATTCGTCTACTAACGCTGTCACGATGCCATAGTGCGGTATTAACCCATTCCGTACCAATTCATAATCCTTCTCCCATACCCGCATAACCCGCTTTCTAAAACCTACCTTCAACACAAGGCACATTAATCACTTCCTTAAATCCCACAGTTGATGTCATGATTCTTCTAAGCTTGGACCGTATCGCTATGAAAGATAGGGTCACTAAGTTTGCAGTGATACTACTAACAGAAAAGAGCCGAGATGAAAGACATGTACACGAAGAAATCTAGTGTCCGTGAGATCATCAAAGCCACATATCTGATAGAGATGTGATAGCGTTTTTCCGAACTCCTAATATATTGCCGTTATTGGAGAGAGCACCACAAGTGACTGAAATCCTTGAAGATCTCAAAATAGGTATATTGCACCCTTCCCTCCGGCAAGAAATCGAAAAGAAAGTATAAACGAGCCCAGAGGCCTGAAATTGGGCCACCGGTGTGAAGAACTGGGCTATTTAGCGAGGGTGTAGCCCTGATCTGGGTCATTCGGGGCAAGGGGAAGTCCTAGATTTACGCCAGCTTTGGTATGCTCAGGACTTGCTTAGAGCCACTTAGGGCTGCCAAGACCGGCTTCAGATTACACCGCTATATGCTCAGGATCGCTTAGTTAGAGCTCAGTTTAAAATCCTGTATGCTCAGGTTCGAAAGCGGAAAAGGACTTAATGGGGTCAGTCTCACGTATAGAGTATATCTCTTGAATAACGCGACGGGAACGCGATGAGTGCGGTGGGTGAGGTTTTTGGAAATAAACGCCTTTCTAGAAAGGCCCAACTGGAGAAAGGACGGGAAAGGCTCCAATACGCTTTAATAGAAGGGTCAGTCTGCTGGACATAGTTCGAGGCTGGCTTAAGAAGGATTTCTCCAAGAGTTCACCCGGTGAGGATGCCTGTTCCTTTTGGATATCGAGTTGAATACTAACGTAATATGAACTCAAGCGGAAATATACGCCCCATCATAAACCAGACACACTTTCTGAGCTGAAGAAAAGAGAAAAGAGCGATGGGATGCTCATACCGGAAATGTTCCCAGAGTCATAGGTATAAGTGGTTCAGGTAGTAGAGGAATTGAATGCAGGCAGATGGCCGGAAACTCTGGAAATGGAAAGCAATGAGAACCAGGTCTGGTTCTACCTTGCCGAGCTGAATCCTATGCTCTTTGATATGATGACTTGGAATTTCAGTTCGAAGGTTGAACCTAGGAAGAGCAGTCGAGATATTTCTTTTGCACATTAAAAGTGTTCTAATTTCCAATACTTTCATCTGCTTTTGTTTTCCTTCTAGAATCGGGATAGCTAGACTATACCCACAAGGAAGGCTGCGATTTTGATTTGGATGACCCGTATCGCAGCGATGAAGTATCTTGTGCTACCTGATCTGCAAGTCTGAGTCGGAGAATATTAAGCGTTGTCTATGAAAGTGTTCATATACAAATAAGGTGGGGTACCCATTTTGCCGTTGGTAGTAATACCTATGAAATCCCGGCTCAATCAAATACATCCACCTCTTAACCATGGCACTTGCTCCACATTTCCTAGATTTAATACTGCTAACTTGGCGATGTGGCGGCATATGTGATCTTCTAGAGTAATACAAATTATTTAGGGAGGCCGTCTTCCACGACAATGGGCCGTAAAATATTTAGGATTCTTCACCACTGGCCGTCCCTAAACGCAGTCTTCTGATTCCGACATCCTCGATCGGACATAGACCACCCTTAAAATGGCACTTTCTACTTTGAAGATCTGGGCGCTCCTCAATGCCATCGCTTCAGTCTCCCTAGCGGTCCCCTTATCTACGACCAAGGCTGAATGCGATCGAACCGCTCTCACAGAAGCCGCCGACGCATACATCGCCGCCCAAATCGCCGGCAAAGTTGAACCTCTCAAAAATATCCTCGGTGATGCCTGGAAGTATCAACAAAATAACAAGGAACTCGAAGCAGAGAAAGGCGTGTTAAGCAAAGCCCTTAAGATCGACCACCGCCGCACAAACTACGATATGACAGACTGCGCCACCTACACCGAATATATCTCCGCAGACTCCGCCAATCCCTACGTGATCGGAGTCCAGATACGACACGGAGAGGATAAAAAAGTCAACATGATTGATGTTATCGCTTCCACGACGAATTCGTGGTTGTTCGATGCGAAGAAGACACTCCAGTACGTCCAACAAGAGAAATGGGATCCCATCCCAAAGGAAAAACAGGACAAACGCGAAGTCATTAAAGCGGTCGGCGACGCCTACATGGACATGTGGAGTAATGCTACCGCGCACGAAACCATTCCATGGGGCACGCCTTGCACACGGCTCGAGGGGTCGGCATACACGGGCAAGGGGAAACCGGATGATAGTTGCAAGCCGGGCATTCCGAGTAATCATAACCAGGCGCCGAATACGCATCGTCGATATGTGATTGATGAGAGTATGGGCAGTGTGAGCATTTTTTGTGTGTGGGAGCATATGATGATGGCGGCGGACAGTCATGAGTTTAGACTTGAGGGGGGGAAATTGAGATATGTGCATACGATGACGGAATGTGGGGGGAAACAGTGTAAGTTGTGAGGGGTTTTCTGGTGTAGGGAATTGGGTAGGGTGGCGAATGGGGAATATATTAAATATTGGCCAAGGGCATGTGAGTCAGATGTGAGACTGGAAGCAGTGATTCGTTGCTATCAAGCCGCCGTAGGGCACCAAAAATAGATATGGATCGACAGTCATGAAGACCTTCATACCTATACGCACTCAGGAACCGATCCTGTAGTCCATGAACCTGAAATTAAGTACACGGCTCGCATTATCCATCCTGATCATCCGCCTGCATTAAAAGAATCCATCCTTCAGTCCATGTACCAAAACTCAAGACCCAATCCATGGCCTTCCATCTAAGTACACACGAACCATGCAGAAGTCCTTCACGCCCATATGCACCGATAGACCCATCCTGGAGTCCATCCACTGAAAATCAGGACTTGGACATGAATCGATCCAGATTCTGGTCAAGGTAGCCATTCTCAGCGAGCTTTCGGAGCCAGAGCTGGAAAACAGGTCCATAATCCCATCGTCGCTCCTTAGCCTTGTCATTCTCGTCTTCTTCGTTCATCATCTCCGTCTGAATTTGACCATGGAGGCTAGTCTGCTCAGACAGCAGCTGAGTTCGTCGATCGAGAAGACTCATCATGTCTTCTTCAGCATCGATCTCGACTTTGACATCCTCAGGCACCGTAGCGTTCTTGAGTTCGTCGAGGTGAACTCCAAGAATGGCGAGGATGTTTGGGCTGACGAATGGAGTTTGGACAGTTCCGTCTTCTTTAGTGACGACGAATTCGCGCCATTCCTTGTTCAGAGTGTCGAGGCGGGTTTCAAGGTGGTTCAGCGTAGCGATGGTGCTGCACATGTCGTTTCTGAGGGCGACGACGGGAGATTGGACCATCGCGACGAGATTGTATGAGATGTCACCCGCAGCGGACATGATTGCCTCGATTTGGTCGGCTGCCATACTAAGCCAATCGTCGGAGCCCTCGTATTTAGCGATCCGTGTCGGGTTCACGTCCATGCCGTCAAGCTTCCAGACTTCGTCGTCGATGGGTACAAAGGCGATAAAATGGAAGGCATTGTCTTCAATGTCTTCCGACTGGTTGGAGCTGTCGGAATCGCGGCGTGACTTGATGTTCTTCTTGGCCTTAATGCTAAGATGCTTGTCCGCTTCAAGCATGTCCATCTTCTTGGCGAATGAATTGTGAATGCGCTTGACAAACTCGAAGTTGGCGAGCTGCTCGCCCCGCTGAAATGGGGTAAAATCCTGTGTAAAGTCCTTGAATTGGCGAAGATTCTCGCCGATATCGACGTCCTTGGTGTTCAAGAGGATATTGATCATCGCCAACGTAGCACAGCTGTTCTGCACTGGCATTTGGTTGGCGAACCAGACGTTGTTGGGGCAGTTCGGTTTTTGGCTCTGTTCCCCGACGACGCGGTAACGAAACAGCAATATGAGGCCGTATATAGGTTTTGGAAGAAAGGTAAGCAACTCTGGGTCTAGGGCAACGACTTCACGCACCGACACTCCTTTGACGCCCATCTCTCGCACCATTACTGAGAAGAATACTGGATCAGACTCTATCTCGCAGAAGCCGCCCCACGTACGCTTATCCAGGTCGGTGGCAGCGGCTTCTAGCGGGGATGAATAGCGGGGGCCTGGCTGACTTCCGCCCTTTCTCGGAGTTTCTGGGGCAGTACCATCACCCTCTGAAGTCGCCAGAACCCCGGATCCAGAGGCAGAGGGGATCTCATTGGCCTCAGTCCTGATTTCACCTGGCAGGTCAGAAGGATCCTCGACCTTCTTTTTTTTGGCGGCGCGGTCAGGTGAGTTGGATCTCTTCCTGGATTTGGGGCTGGAAACTGATCCTATTGGCTGTCCAGCAGCAGGTGGATCGGCGGCAGTAGGGTTTCCCTTTGAAGGGGTAGCCTTGGCCATGGCTGGCTTCAATGCGGTTTGCGGTTCTCAAAGAGGTTGGTGTTGAAGGTTTGGAGGACGTCAGGCAGATGGAGCATGGTGGGAGGTACTTATGGGACCCAGGTGTGGTTTAGTGCTGCCGGTATTGAAAGTATTGTTCTCTCGACAATAATGGGTTCTGAATAGAAAGGGTGAGGATGGGCTGCGAATTGCTGCTGTGAATTCGATCGGAAACGGAGCATCTTATATGCGGAATGCACGTGCCACAAACGCTGATTGGCCAGCCCTACGACATGGCGACGCGACGGATGAGATTTGTTTGAACAAGAAACATTCACGCCAAACAACACTCACCTCCACCACCCAACCGCAATCACCACACTCCTTTGTTTTCTTAGTGACAGGATAAATACACGTCTTTTGCTCAGAGCTGGTCCCCTAAATCCACGACTTCTTACACAAACAACTTCAACCACAGGATGCGATGAACGGCACCCCTCGACCTAGACCGGGTGGATTTCCTGCCTCCCCTCAGACTGCCCGCTCTTCAGGCGTTCGCAGCCCCAATGGCCCAACTCCAAGCCGCTCCAATGTGGGCATGTCATTGCCTGACGTCCCAAAACCCGCACAGGAGAGCAAACCGGGTCCGTTAATACCTACCGACATCATTGACGCCCCGACACAGCGCTTCTACGTATTCGCCATCTACGTTGGATTACTGGCGTGGCGGTTATATGATTTCTATACCCTAGCTGTGGATGAGGTGGAGTCGCTCTGGCTGTTTCTGAAATGGGCAAGCTTGGATGGGATCTTCATATTTTGCTTGCCACTGTTCCAAATACCGTGGCTGGAATGGAGCAATTTGGCAGCATTTGTGCTGTTTGTTATCCATGCGGTGGTGAATGCGATACTAATGTTCAGGATTGGGGTACGTACACCACTCCCTTTGAAGCTTGTTTGGTTTAACACAATCTAGCTTCCGATACAAACATTACTGGTTTCTTTTGTAAGCTTTTTCTACGACAGAGAACTAGCAATCACAGAGCGGAATGTCGATCGAGCCAAAGTCATACACAATGCGTCCTTGATATTGGGGAAGCAGATTATTCACATACTCCCTGAGGGGTAAGAAACCCCTCTGTTTGCGACCTTGGCTATACTAACAGCATCAGGTCCGCGATACTGAACCCTTACAAGGAAACCTTTTGCCTCAATTCTTCGGTCCATAAACTCGACATACCCGTCCAGATTAATCAGACGGAGCCCACCCTCATCGAGCTTCTGCGAATCGACATCGACAACAATTTGAACGAGACTATCACGATCAAAAAGAGCGCCATCAATAGCCAGTATAACAAAGCAAAGAAGGCCTTGAAAAATGAAGATACAGCCAGCCCGCTACTCCTGCGATTTCCAGTGACGAAGAAGGGGATCTATCTGTTGCAAAAGGTTATGGACAAGTCTAAACTTGAGGTGCGACCCAGGCCATCCAGCCTGATTATACCGACTTGCCCGCAAGCCCAAGTAAAGCCTGCAGGAGACAACCGTTGCCGAAATGACCTCTCAAACGTTGCTCTAGAGATCGAAGGTATCCCACCCCTTCGGGTCAAGTATCGCACAACCGTCAATGGACACCCACGGGAGGCATCGGAATTTCAGAGTCTCCAACCCGAGGATTTCATTTCTCCATTATCTCGGCATACTTCGCAAGCCTTGATTCGCAGCAATCGCGAAGACGTGTCATGGGCGAAATCTCAGAAGATAACTGTCGCTTTGAATGAAACGCTCATGAACAGTGGTGTCTGGACGTACTCGGTCGAGGAGGTAGAAGATGCTCTAGGAAATTTGGTCAATTACGTGCCTTCCGATGACGAGGACCGGCCGAAACCAAAAGCCATAGGCGTGCAACAATCTTTTACGGTCCATGAGCGACCAAACGCTTTTCTGAATGGATGCAACGCGCAACAACCACTTCAAGCTGCCAAAGGGAACGTAGCTCTCCTTCCGATCAGGTACGGTTCAACTGGCAAGGGCGGCATAGACTCGGCACACTCCATCGAATATCTCTTCACGGCTGAAACAGATCTGCCTGCGGACGGCGATCATAGCCCCAATGCCGAACTCAAAAAGCAGACGATGAGAAGCATTCGGGAGCAACCGCAAATATCTGCAAGCGGACTGTACACCATCAAGTCAATTTCAACAGAGTTCTGCGAAGGCGAAGTTCTTGAGCCCGCTTCCTGCTTGCTGCAAAACCCTCCGGAACCTGAGCTGTCTTTGTCACCCGAGGATATTGTCGACAAGTGTGCTGGCAACCCTATTGGTCTCCGTGTTGCATTAGATCTTGTTGGAACGCCACCTTTCACCATTCGCTATACGCAGCAGAAGAAGGGCCGTGCAAAGTCTATCCATGTCGAACATGTCACGATGCTTCGAAGCACCCTCGATCTTACTCCGCCAGAGGCTGGACATTACACGTACACATTCGATTCGATCAAGGATTGGGTATATGACGAAAGACCATTGCCTCGTGATCTCGTTCTCGAGCAAGACGTCAAGCCTTCAGCGTCCGCTCACTTTATCGACGCGGACCTACCCAAACAGGCATGCATCGATGATTCTGTCGAATTTGATGTCCGTCTCCAAGGCGAAGGACCATGGACACTCGAATATGAGCTGGTTCACAATGGAAAGCGTACCAAGCATTCTATGACTGTGGAGGACGAGCACTACACCATTAGAACCCAGAAACTTAAGAATGGCGGCGAATACGCAGTAACGTTAGCCAGTGTCACCGACAAGATGGGCTGCAAAGAGACCTTGAAGGAGTTTGCTCACGTCAATGTTCGCCACGAGCGTCCGAAGGCATACTTTGGACATATTGAAGGGAAGCAAGCTGTCATGGCGTTGGAAGGAAAGGCTGTGGAGTTGCCTCTTCGTCTTACTGGTACTGGACCTTGGATGTTAGAATATGAAAATCTTGATTCCAACGAAATCAGCAAGCTTTCTGTTGGGAAAGCGAACGACAAGTTGAATATCAAGGACGAGGGCATCTATCAACTTCTCTCTGTCAGCGATTCAGTATGTCCCGGGTTCATCGACGAGAAATTGAGCCAATTTGCTGTCGGTTGGATACCTCGACCTAAGATTAACGTTGCGGAATCTGCATCAATGATCTTCGAGGGTGGAAAGTACATCAAGGAGGCTATTTGCGAAGGTGATGAAGATACTTTTGATATATTCCTTAGCGGTAAGCCTACATTACATCTCACGATCTATCAGGTACTAACATATTGCAGGCAACGCACCTTACGACGTCAGCTACGAACAGCATTTCAAGGACAGGAAGAGTGGCAAGACCGCTGCCTGGAGCAAGAAGGAGCTCCGAGCTCCAGGTGGCAGCGCTTCCATCCGTGCTGAAACCTCCCAAGCCGGGACTTACGAGTACAAATTCGTTCAACTTGCTGATTCTAGATATGATCACTCCTCCAAACACTTCTCTCCACTTATCGTCCAGCAAACCGTGAACCCACGTCCCAACGCCCGCTTTACCAACCCGGGGAAGACATACAGCTACTGCTCCCGCGAAGCCGACGGCGAAGAAGTCATCCCAGTAACCTTCGAAGGTGTTCCTCCATTCTATCTCGAAGTTGAAATCAAACACCACGGCAGTCCGAAACCAGAGACCGAAGTCTTTAAAAACATCGAAAGTCATAAATACAACCTCAAGATCGCCCATCGCAAACTGCATCTCGGACACTCCAACATCTCCATCCGCAAGATCCGCGACGCGAGGGGCTGTGTGCGGAGACCGCCGCCAGGTGGTCCGAAAGTCCAGATTTCGGTGCATGACGCGCCTACAGCGACGCCTATGGAGAGCAAAATGGATTTCTGTGTTGGCGATCGTCTCAGCTTTGCCTTGGGTGGTCAGGTTCCGTTTACGGTATACTACACTTTCGAGAAACAAGAGCGCAAAGCTTCGAATGCACAAACAACGTTCCGTCGTCTCGCTGAACTTCCCGGCACATTCACCATCACCGGGCTCCGCGACTCGGCATCCGAATGTCTAGCCTCTCTCAACATCGCCAAAGAAATCCACCCCATTCCATCTGTCAGGCTAAGCGGTGGCCATATCACCGAAGTCGATATTCATGAGGGAGGTGGCACCGATTTGGATTTCAGATTCACGGGAACCCCGCCCTTCGAGTTTACGTATACGCGGTCGACGAATGCGCAGAGAGGACGGAAGTCCAAGGTGCTGGAGATCAGGAGTGAAGTGAGCTATGACTACCATATGACGATTCCCGTTCAGGAAGAGGGGACGTATGAGGTTATTTCCATTAAGGATAGGTGGTGTAGTTTTCCGAGGCCAGATGCAGGTACGGAGGGCAAGGGGAGTGGAGGGCAGAAGCTGCTGCAATATTGAAGGGAAGGTAGTACAGGAGAAGGGAATTCGAGCGAGGATCATGGTGATTAGGCTCTTGGGTGCATTTCTGGGCGTTTCTCTTGTTTCTTGGGTTTGAAAAGATAGGTTTTTTGTTGGGACATGCGTTCTGAGTCTGTCTAGATTCAGGTTCTTTTTGAGTATCGAATAGTGAATCATGTGAGATTGGAATACCCATATATGTAGATTTTTGTAGGGAGTATTGCTCTTTCTCATTATGCGATGTCCTCGCCATCTTCACTACTTTTCAATGCTAGGAAGTTTCACTCCTGCTTCGGACCCATTTGCCACCTCTCCTTCACTTCACCTGTTTACTCCCTTTCTCCTCAACCTCCCCCTTTTCTTTCCTTCTCCTTGAGCCCTGAATTCACCCAAAGGTTATACCTCCTCTTCTCTTTGCTCCTTCACTTCCGCCATTCACTCCTCAGTTATTTGTGTTCGCTCCCTTCTATGAATGCTCAACTCGTTTCACCTTTCTGGCTCCTTTCATCGCTCCAGATTAACCATCCACTCAACTCATCGAATTTGATAACTCGCACAGCGCATTCAGCGACACGTTGCTGTGCACTCTTAACATAAAATCAGCGAGTGCAGACGCAGTACCGCTCAAAATAGATCCTCATCAATCCAAATATGCAAACGAGGGGTATCATTTCGTACTACCTATTCATCCAAACCCAGCCCAGACAACTCTTAAACATGGAAATCTTCAGAGTTACTCGCTCCGCCCACATATCCGACCAATACATAAAAAGATGAGTATGTTCTAGTCGTCGGGATACTCGTCTCTGACATTACTCACAAAGAGGCACTTGTCAGAGTCCCAGCGCTTGAAGTGGCGGCCCGCGAGATGGAGCATGGCTTCTGAGGGGTGAATCGGAGAATCAGAGGTAGAGGAGTTGGAAAGGGGTGAGATGTTTTCTTCGGCGACGTAGCGGATCGATTTATCGCAGACCCTATATAACGTCAGACTGACTAGAGGAAGGTGGCAAGATGAAGAATTTACAAGACGTGGTAAAATGATTGTTCGCGCCCACGAGACAGGGTATCAACACCCATATGTTGTATCCATTCCTCGCCTGCGTCACAGTGTGTATCCCACCCCGTAATCACACCCTCGTAATTATATCGTCGATGTTTGAACAGCTGACCAACCTTAAACTTCACACCCTTCTCCCTCTCAGTTCGATACTTTACCGGTTTCCGCGTACTATCCAGGGTATGCATCGAGTGGACGAAAGTCAGTAACCTCTGTCCTTCAGGCTGACTGTAGAATAATGGGATGATATGCTGTTCGAGCAACGTGACATCCCAGGGATAATGCGTCTGGAAGTGCTCGAGCAGGTATGGTAAGTATGCCCGACGTCGAGTGGAAGTGTTACTAAGGCCTCCGTCTTCGCTTGGCCCGAGCATCATCATTGCCCACAATGCAGAATAGAATGCATTATCCATGTCCGGGACCGCGTTCAGCCAGCTACTATGGATTCCGTTTCCGGCCTGGCGGTCCGCTTGCACGGAGTTCATTATGTTCCGTGCGGTTCGAAGCGCCATTTCCCGGGTACTGGTGTCCGACATGAAAGTTGAGTGCTCGGAACTCGGGACCCCCATTTCGCGTAACACGGTGCGAAGCGCGGCTTCAGAGGCTTCTTCGGACGATTTGAAGGGGTCGACATACATGTAGGCCAGATGGCTAGAACTGCTGGGCTTGTACTCGCCGTCGAGGGTGTGGTTTGGTGGTGCGTAAACTAGGACGTAGACGTGGTAGAGGTAGCCACATGGGCGTGCGTCGAGCCCAAGACGAGAGGCGAGGGAGCAGTATATGCCAGCTGAGATTAATGGGAGGGATTCGTGGTTCGGAGAGCGGAGAGCGAGGCCGATGAAAGAGTTGCGGAGGGAGCGGTAGGAAGAGTCGGGGACGCCTTTGAAGCCTTGGGATCGCATGAAGGATGCGAGTGTGAAGGCCTTATTCCTCGTATTAAGATCCTTGAAATTCGGATATTCTCGCAGAATGGAATTGGCGAGATGGTCCAGGTCTTGCGTGATGATGTCGAAGTCGACGTCCGCGCCAGGACGAGTGAAGATGTCGAATGCAGCCAGCGCTTTCTCGAGCGGAAAGTCTTTGCCCCGGGATATGTCTCTCCAGACGTGGATAGCCATCTCCCGCTGAATTCTCTCAAGGACAGCATTCGCGTAGTATCGTCGCGCTAGTACATCTTCTACGTCATCTGGGCAAGCACACTCTGCCAATAACGTCTCCTTCGCATCGTATCCGAACTCTGCAATGTCGTTGATGTAGCGTATTCGCCCTTGTTGGCTTTCCAAAACCTTGCCTAGCAATCGCCTAGTGTCTTTCTCAGTATTTATTCGGGATATAAAGAGCGCGCGCCAATCGACGTCGGAGAGTGGACCGGCGAACTTGGACTCGATATTGTGGTGCGCCGACCATGATTTGAAGTGCGTGAGGCAGTATTGACGCCATATTACGGGGGCGTCGGCGATTGTCTTGATAGACTTTGACGTTCGAGAGACAGACATGAGGGATGGCGGTGGGAGATGCTGGAATATGGCCTGGAGAATCTCGGTGGGGAGAGTTGCAAAGGAAGGGCGAGTGGCCATTGCGATTGAATGTCTAACCGTCGAAATGGTCGATTTGGGTTTTGATGGGGTTGTTGATGAGTGCTGGAGATTGCAATGGTCTCCAGAAGCTGCGGTAAGAATGAGAGGGTGAAGGTCATGGAGGTAATTCACCTCTCGCTGTTAACGTGTTAGTCATGGTAAACTGCATGACGTGAATATTTGGCTTAATAAGCGCGCCTCGGCATTTTACTAAACTAAATCATTAAAGACGGTTAGCAACAGCCACTATCTTAGAGCAAACACTAGAAGCATATATCAGAATCAAATGGCTTCAAATACAACTAGAACGAAGACCAAGACTCTCGACAACGCCTCATCAAATTGCTGATGGTAGGTGAGATTAATTTGGATCATTGCTGGAGGTCTTCCCTTCAGGAGTTGATGGAAAGGCACCATGGAGGAAACGTACAACGAGGACCTTGGACTGGGAAGCTTTTGCAGGAAATAGATCCAGACTGGGGATGGAAACGTGGATATCTGATCTCTACCAGGTTTCCCCATCCCCGGTCCCTGGCTTTTTCAGACCGTTTCAATCATCCGTTTCGTTTCAATATTAGAGTAAACCTCAAAACCTGCTTTTATCGTCTCTGTCACATAAATAAGGGCTCTCTTGACTCGAACCGTGCCTCTGTAACCCACTACTTCCACAGAACTCTCTCTTGGCAAGCCTCCGGAATACAGCGGAAACACGCCTCTCGCACGTCCGCCCTCCCAATCCGTCCAAATTCATCATTCGGCCCCCTCGAAATGAGTATTACCACTGCCCATCTCCATATCCGCGTATTTTTCGTCCGAAAGCAGCTAATGACTCGTGCCTCGACATTCCAAAGACGCCGATGCGCGGGGCCCACGGCGCCGGGATCCGACTACCTTACATCACTCGCAGCGCTACCCGCCGCAGGCTCATAAACAACTCTTCCAAATTGCAAAAACAGATAACATTCCTTTCCCCTATTCTCCTCCTCCACCTAGATACATATTGTTTGTAGTTTTTGAAGAGACACGATGTCAGGGGCAGACCTCAGGAAAATAGAATCCTTCCAATACCCAGCGGCACACTACGGCCATCTCACCGACAACCAGCAAACCGCCCTCGACGCGTTCAAGAAGCTATGTCTGGATGCTGGATACTATAAACCTGCTGGAACGGATAGAAAAACGGATCCGAGTCATGATGATGAGACACTATTGTACAGCTCTTTCCACTTCCATAACGGAGTAGTGATTTGGAAGCTCTAACGAGGCACAGACGATACCTCCGCGCCCGCCGCTTCCACCCACAAGAAGCTTTTAAGCAATTCAAAGACACCGAGGACTGGCGGGAAGAGAATCATCTCGTCGAGCTGTACGACACGATTGAGGTTGAGGAATACGAGCAGACGCGACGACTGGTACATCTACCTTCCCATCATTCGCGCCCAAGTTAATAGCTGTACGCAGTACCCGCAATGGACCGGCCGCCGCGACAAACGCGGTATCCCCGTCTTCGTCTTCGAAGTCGCACACCTGAACTCCAAGAACATCGCCGCCTACGAGAAAACTATCGTCGAGTCCTCCACCGTTTCACATAATGTGCCCACCAAGATGCTGCGACTATTCGCTTTATACGAGAGCTTGACGCGATTCGTAATGCCGCTTTGTTCTGCAATAACAGATAGAAAGCACCCTGAGACCCCAATTTCGCAGAGCAATAACATTGTGGATATCAGTAAAGTAGGATTGAAGCAGTTCTGGAACTTAAAGGGACACATGCAAGATGCTTCGCAACTCGCTACCGCGCATTACCCAGAGACATTGGACAGGATATTTGTATGCAACCCTGAACAGCATACCAAAATCTTGCAGAAGGGGGGATACTGATCAAATAAACAGATCATCGGCGCACCCGCCTTCTTCCCCACAGTCTGGGGGTGGATAAAACGCTGGTTCGACCCAATAACCGTCTCAAAAATCTTCATCCTTAGTCCCTCTAACATCTTCCCCACCCTCTCCCAATACATCGATCCTGACAACATCCCCAAAAAATACGGCGGAAACCTCGACTTCGAATTCGGCATGATGCCCGTCCTCGAACCCGCCATTGACGCCGCACTCACCTGGGAATCGCCCGCTGACCAAAACGGAAAATTTACGTGGCCTATTGGCCCGATCAAGTGGGAAGAGAGCCATGACGGGAGTGTGAAGGCGGTGGCTGTGGGAAGTGAGAAAGGGGAGCCGAGGAGAAGGACGGTGTGTAGATTAGAGACCCCGGTTTCTATTAGAGCGATGCATGGGTTGCAGACAGTGAATACGCCAATTGATGAGTTAGAGTTAGCGCTTACGACTGATGGGACGGCGACGCAGCCGCCGGATACGGATGAGAAGGACATCGATATTGCGACTCCGCCAGATGATACGCCAACGCCGGCTGCGACGCCAAAGCCCGAGTTGCGGGATCCAGCAGCTGCGTCGGCGGAGAATGGCAAGGACGCTGAGGAGAAGAAGGAAGAGATCAGCCTACCTATCCGCCAGGCAGAGTCAGAGCAGCGTGCTGGAACATCGGATACACGATACGAACAGCAACATCAAACTCATGCAGCAGGCCAATTAGCGGATGGGGCGCCGGACGCCGCCGTCAATGATCATGGTCATGGAGACGAGGCGGTAACGATGGAGCCGAATACTGTCGGTCAAGCACCAAAGGACGTCTCCATACCAAAGGCCAAGGAACCGGCGCCAGGGTACCTAGACCAAGCTAAACAAGTCGCAACCAAGGGTGCTGCAGCGGTAACTTCGACAGCGGCAGCAGCCGCTGGAACTGTTGGAGGTCTCGTCGGAGGGAAGAAGGAGGAGGGAAACGAGAATGGGGAGAGCGAAAAGAAAGAAAAGGCAGATGAAGAAAAGAAATTGGATGGAGAGATCGATGGAAAAGAGCCGCATGTTGTTGGGGCGGTGTTGAGGGAGAAGAGTGGGGGTAAGGCAGAGGGTGTTGCGCAGTAACGATGCTTGGGGAGTTATGGTAGATTTTCGCATTCAGAGATGGTTTTTGGTCGTAGGTTTGGTACGTTGGATATACATAGAAGGTGGTTTGGTGCATAGATAGCTCTTGGTCTGGTTTGGATTCCCTGTCATCTTAAACTCAATAGTAATGAAACCTCACAATCCACAGTTTTCAGTAGATTTTTCCCTGACTGTAACGAATAGAGCTGCTTGTGAGTCTTAGAGGTGTATCTTCCATACTCCCCAATATTCTCTCACAGAGCCCGTGGTGATCTAGACCATTGAGAGAGGTCTGTCAGCCGAGATAGGCGTTTTGGGGCGGGAAGAGATGGACGGAAAGCTCCTGGACTGGGTGTAGTGGCGTGGTTATATAATGTGCGGTGGAAGGCAAATCGATGGTAGCATTGGTGCTAAGAGTTGAAGGGGCTCTCGGATGCGTTATGCCATGTTGGTTTGATATTGCGAGCTATGTAAGCTAGGTAGAATATGGCCGGTTGGTTCGCGTTCAGGGAAAGCGTAAGAGGTTGGGGACTGGAAAGGTAAAGTAAAGGCTTGACGGAGTGTTAGTGGTTAGGGTCTTGCGTTCTGAAGAGGATACCATACGCGGATTGGATTTGCCGGATAGGGGTTGGTGAAGGGCATGATGACTGAGACTGCGGAGTGATGAGAAGGAACTCAAACAGTATGTATGGAATGAGTCTAGACTTACAGATTTTAGCTGTCATCCGCTCCTGTCGACAATGTCAATTCCTGCTCTATGCCGTTATTCGTGTCTCCAAGTAGAAAAACGGAGTGAGTGTCGCAGGGACTTTTATAATATGCACAGATTCATGTCCAGGCGAATCGGGAGATTAGGCTGAAAATCTGTGTTCTGGGTCACTGTATTGTGTTGAATCAGTGCCACAATAGTGAGACGAGACACAAGGAATCCTTCGAGGTACTGATGCCTTGAGCGTAGCTATGAGAATATAAAGTGAGAATTGTCTCGGGATTGAAGGTTGTGGGCGATGTCTAGTAAAAATATGTTGAATGGTCGAAAGGTGAGGTCATGATAAACATTTGGCAGGTGGGCCTCTATTTCGGGAAGGCGCATGTTGACGGTCCCTCAACCCGTAACGAGCATGCTTGCCAAGTATCTCACGTTCATTGTCCGATCACTGTTCAAAGCCAATTACAAACTGCTTGTGACGATATTCGTGTTGCTATTATTAGCAGACGTCCAACCCTACCTACCAGATTACCGTTGCACCGATCCCAGGGATGTGTTTTTGGTGAGCACCTCCCATCACCTGCGAGTTGCAGATGGGACGATACCCAAGACACCGAGCTGGCGGTAGCGATACGGCCGGATACAACGACCAAGATGTGATTAAAAGTAGGTCAGGCCATAACCTGCTACAGTTGAATACTATATCCGCTACTCGACCACATTCAATGTAGTCTCACAGTTATTACAAAACAAAGCCGCTTTAACCCCAACGGGGAAATGCATACGATGCATATCATGTTCACTAATCTCTCATCCCTCATACATATTACAATATCCTAGTCTAAACCTCAGCAATCGTCTTAGGCTCGACAGTCTCGGTCGCAACCGGAACTTCGATGTGCTTATCAGCGAGGTGCATTTCAGAGGCGAAGGTGGAGTGCGGCTTCCATTTCCTGGAGGTGCGGGGAGTACACTCCTCCAGCATCTTGTCGACCTGCTCCAGGGAGAGGCCCTTAGTCTCCGGAACGAGGAAGTAAGCGAAAAGGAAAGAGATGCAGCAGAGACCGCCCCACATGAAGAAGACGTTGGAGCCCTGGAAGTACGATTAGCCTGTATTCTCGCTTGATAAATATGCGTGAGGAGAAACCTACCATCTTGGCGGAGTGTGGCTGATCAGCAACGAGGTAGGGAGTAATGGTAGCGATGATGCAGTTCCAAAACCAATTCGACGCCGTAGACAAACCTACCCCGCGAGATCGGATGGTGAGAGGGAAGATCTCGCCAATAACAATCCAGGCAGCCGGTCCCCAGGTCGTGGCAAAAGATGCAATGTTCAAGCAGATGAATGCAATCATCGCCTTGACGGCGGCAGGGTTGTTGGCAGACTGCTTACCAGCCGTAGCGCCAATGATACCGACGATGAACTGCATCGTGACCATAGCAGCAGCTCCCCAAATAAGGATCCTGCGACGGCCAAGCTTCTCAACCATGACGAACGAGAATGGAGTGGACAACACATTGACAAGGGTGGTGATGAGGGAGATCAAGAAGGGATTGTCGATGGTGCCCAATTGCTGGAAAAAGACGGTTCCGAAGTAGAAGATGAAGTTGATACCAGTGAGTTGTTGCATCATCTGCATGAGTATACCGAGGACGGTACGACGGAGGTTGGAGGATGGCTCGGTGATCTTGCCTTTGAAGCAAGCAGCCCAAGATCCAAGGTAGTTCGTCTGTGGGACAACGGACATTTCATACTCGTGGTTGGCGATGATCTCAGCTAGTTCGTCCTGGATGTACTCGGAGTCGACGGGCTGGCCACGGACGGACGCAAGGGCCTTAGCAGCGCGGTCTAGCTTTCCTGCAATGCAATTGGTAAGTGCACACGGGACGCAGAGATCAAGCTCTAAAACTTACCCTTCTTAACGAAGTAGCGAGGAGACTCTGGAAGAATGGCAAGACCACCACCGAGAATCAAGGCCCAAGCAAATTGCACGGCGATGGGGATACGGTAGGAGCCAGTGTCGCGGCGCTTCTGAGTCGCGTAGACGACGCAGTTGGCGAGCAAAATACCGATGGTAATGCAGAATTGGTATCCAGCAACGACGGCACCACGGACCTTTCGTGGGGCAATCTCAGACATGTACCTGCAAGTTGATTAAACCATGGAAACGTGCCGAGTTTGCCAATTGTGCTACTTACAAGATGACGATAGCCGAGATGAAACCGACACCAGCACCAGCAATGATACGTCCAGCTGACATAACACCGACTCCGGTGGAGGCAGTCTCGAGGATGCCACCGACGCTGAAAATAGCACATCCGAGAATGATGGTCATACGGCGTCCGATGAAGTCGGCGACATCACCAGCAATGATGGCTCCGAAGAATGTACCGGCCGAGAGAATCGAAGTTGTCAATGATTGTTCCCATGACGGAACCACGAATTCCTTCTTGTACGCTTTGTACGCGTCGCTGGTCGTGTCGCCGGGGAACATAATGTCTGGGTACTCTTTGCCAGTGTACTGGTTGATAAAGTAGTCCATACCAAGCACACCTCCCATCCAACCGGTATCATAACCAAAGAAGATACCACCAAACGCCGCGAAGGCGACTATAAGGTACGCCTTAACAGTCACAGGAGCTTCGATGCGGTTAACATCTGCTGTGCCGGTGACGGCGACAACGCCTCCGCCAGGCATGTTTGCGCTTGTCTTCGTTAAAGCTCGTTAATTAAATGAGAGATAGGAGAGACAATGAGGATGGATAGAAGAGTAAGCCCGCGATGAGGAAGAAGATCAGAAAGAGCTGGGGATGCCTTCGACAATCCTCCAGAGCCCGCGGGAGCTCATCAGCTTTAATAACAGACCCCAGTGCTGGTGATACTGCTGCGCTGTGGCGTCTGGTTCATGGGTACAGTAACATTGTGCGGGCAGCCTAAGCTGGATATGGCTGCAGCTCCGCACCCAATCCTTCTAGAAGGATTCGAGGCACCCTCATGGGTCACTCATGGCACACCTTTTCCCTGGGTTCTGGCACATCTGCAGGCGCAGCTGGAACGCGGCTCCTGGACACGAATTTGCTGCCGTTCCATTGCCCTGAGCGATTGCATGACACCGCGAAGTTTTCCTCAAGATGGGTACGGCACATGTTCGGATGGTGATGGCCCCCATACGGGAAGTCCAACAGGTGGTCCGGGTGAGATGGAGGCACTGGGGAGGCACGAAAGCTGGGGAGCCAAGCTTGGGCAAGCATCTCCATGAGGCGGCCTTAGTATTCTCGACCTGCAGAATTTTCAACATTTATCCCTGTCCTTGGCCCGGGGGGGCAATTTTGGACGAATTGAAGGGAGATTATGCTTCGCGTCGGCTTGCGCTTGCTGGCCAAGTCAACGCCCGTGGCCCCTGGTGGACCGTCCTGTTTGAGATGCAGCCGCCGTTCCACGCCTCGACAGAATTCCTCGGGGGAGACACATGACCGCGGTTTTCAGCTAGCTTCACGCGCTCTCGTACAATCTTCGGCACGTCGAGCGTCTGTGGGCCCGTTTGGCCAGCAGCCTTTGCCACAGACATCAATTCCTGCTGCGTTGTGTAGTTGTCCAAGGGATATTGTTTCTGTGTTTCGAACGTGGCGATCCCTATGTCTGATAGAGTAAAAGAGATATACTCGCGGTGCGTACCCGGCAAGGCCTGCCTCCGGAAACATTAGGTCTCAACAAAATGATCATTCTTTTGGTTCATCATTTTGGATATGCGACTTCCCGTAACTTTGTGCGACCGTCGGATCAACTCCCCGGCCGGGTCGTTCTTGCGTTAACCTGTTTTATTCACGTGCATATTCATTTGGTCGCGCACATCGCTGGTCGCTCGACCTAAAGTGGTAGTGTAATATCTAAATGGAAACTGATTGGATTGGAAGTCCGCGTGCCAGGTCTGTGGGTTAATAGGACGGAGAGGCCGCCTCCCAATCAACCTTGGAAGGGGCAAGAAGGGTCCAGAGTCCTTGTTCAGGAGGTGAGATCTTTATCGGAGGGTCATGCTGTTCGCCTTGTTCGCGTTGCACGGAGGGCGCGACGCTGCCACCTTCGATGTTCCTGTCTCGCAAGTGTCTCGCACTCACGACGATGATTTGTGGTGTTCATAAGCACTAGTGGCGCCTTTAGCTCTATCACCTTTCCCTTTCTCTCACCACAGCCGTGCGGTAAATCTGTCTGGAGAACCCTGCAGGCGCGGCGCACCCTCAGATCCAGGCCAGCTCGGTAGCCGTCTTCACATGCGTGTCACCCACCTGTGGCTTCGGTTTCTGCTATCCATTTCCAGGCTATCACCCCGCCTATCTAGCGGCTCCGTAACCCGTTACTGCAACTTCGTTGCGCCTTTTCCTGATGCCGTCTTTCGATGCAGCTGCATCAAGAGTCAACGCTTCAAAACAACTAACGAGAGTCGGTGCAAGCCATGAAATCATGAACCTCCTTCATCTGCCGTTTTCCTCTCCCGCGGAGCTTTTCGAGTTCCTTAAAAGAGTTTGATGAGCTTTCCGTTCTACCAATAGGGAAGTGCACCAACATCTTCAACGGCTCGCACATTATTTAATTGTTCCTACCAATCAGCAACGCTCTTTTCGCTTTTAGCATCTGACCCTCCTTCCGAGTCTGCAGATTCAACAATACGAGAAAATGATGTTACGGTGCGTTTGCCACGTGGATTGATTCATGTACCCTAAAGTTGAGCTGGGGAAGCTGCTGAAAGGCGACGCCGTATTGGTATTGTAAGAGTGACAAATGCGACTGGAACATCGAAGGTCATGAAATCTCTATGGAGGAACCGTTAGTTGCAGTTTAGCGGAAGTCGAAAGGACTCTAAAAATAATAGTGAGAACTAGTAGGAGGCCTTTGCCGAGGCCTAGTTCTTGAAAGTGATGTCCCCGAGCAACGGGCGCTATGAAAGCTTCAAGGCTCTACTTCGGATGCTGGCCACGCACTTCAGATTCTGGACTCGTGAAAAGTCTTGCGCAAACTCCACTGCGGAATTTCTCCACAGAACTCCACAGCAGCCCCCACGCTCGCGAGGTGAGGAAAAGCGCTCCCATACGGTGAACTTGGAGTTGCAGTTCCTCACTCAGTACTCAGAAAGTACGGAAAGGCGAAGCCATCTCCAGCCGTCTCATCTCATTTTCACCCCCCAAGAGCAATATCATTGAATCGCATCCAACACCCAAGATCATTCCACTGAGAGTCGTGATGACCCGTTGCTCGGTCAGCTGATAAAATGCAACTGGAGTTCGAAGGATCAATTCTAGATTCTGACCCATGCTCATCTCAGGCTCCGAGATGTCCGAGATGCCAATATCTCGGTGCAAATTGACCCAGAAGGGAACGCACTCGAGTCAGACACAAAAATTCATCAGATCTGTTGAATCAGTTTTTGCTGTCGTTAATGGCCACGCGAGGGACCCGCAATCGGTTACACGACGATACCCGTGGTCTTGGACCTCGCCTATGGACGTGGAATTTATGATTCCTGGGTTCTGGATGGTCTGTTCTGAAGGCTATCCTGAAGGTGCCTCGGTAAAAATATCAAAATCGGCGTGGAGGTTCGGCGCATGTTTCCGTTCTCATTGCAGCCTGTCGATCTAAAGGAACCTCAGGATCTTAAAGCTAATGAAGGCCACTTCTCGTTGCCGCTCTCTTTGCTTTTCTTGCTTAACTCCCAGAGGATACTTTCGTATGTTTCAAAGTCGGGAGTCCTGCTTTGATTAGCACACCCTTGAGCTTATCAATAGTGAAGAACGCTTATAGACCATAGTGAATAATATTAATGTAGGCGCTTTTCAGTGTTTGAAAGATGCAGATTTGTAGTGGTGCGACTGCGACGTTGGAGTTGAAGAAAGTTCCGCAGAGAGCGTGATCACGATCTCACGTGGGGGTCCTGACGTAGGATTCAACATCATTCCACAGCCTCATCATTGCCTTCCACCATCAAGCACTTTCAACCGAACAACTCACTTCAACCATGGCGGTAAGTCCATTACGAAATCCTCCGAAATATTTTGCTAAATTTCATATAGCCCCGAGAGACCGTCGTCGTAGAGACTTCTCCACCCTCCTACTCCTCCGGCGGCTACGGCACCATCGAGGTGCACCACCATCACCATCACACACTCCGTACACGGCCAAACCGCAGCTCTGCATGCTGCAGAACCGTACTTATATCGTTCCTTATCCTCTTCATCATCGCCTGCTTCGGCGCTGTGTGTTTTGTGGCTTGGAATTTCTATAACTTGTCAGAATGCGAGAAGAACCGATTGCCCTGGGAACAACCTTGCAAGGACTGGCTAGGAAGGGACTTACATTGAAATTTGGGCCGACAATTTAAGTTTGGTATTTTAAGCGAGTAGGTAGGCACAGGTTGAAATTACTTGCTACAAGCCATATGGTTTGATGGTGGTCGATGAATTCGGCGAGCTCATAAATGGCTAACTTCTACATAGTTATGACATTTTCTCCTAATGCCTTGAAATAATGCCTTGAAATAATTCAACACATTCCTTTTAGAAATATCTTTTCAAGTCGTTTTTGAACGATTTATTGCTTTCGGTGAATCTCAAATAGACCATTTCAAGCGCCTTCATACCACTGTTGATAACAGCACCCACGTCACACTATAAAACTCTTACTATTTTACTTGTGTGGCTCTTTTATCTTTGCTATTTTGAAAACAACTAAATTAGTCCTCCCAGGGCTTTAAGAAAGTATCGCACATAAAACACACGTGAAGCTTTTACCGTGCGCCTTCCCTTACACCGTCCTATTGTAGTCAAAATCTCTCTTGCAGTGTACCTAAATTTGGCATTCTAAAGATACCTGTAGCCGCAAAAACCCTACGGCCCAAGCCGTATAGATTTTGTTTGAAGGAACGTACTCTTTGGTATACAGCTTCTCACCTGCATGGCGTGTCTACTACTATAGTATGTCTACTCTTTCCTCTTGCTCTATCCATAAAAGCTAATCAGTATATCCAATGATTTGCCTGCATAAACTTCAGATACGGCTACCTCGACGAACGCATGATGCAGAAGTGTGTAGAGGACATCGTGTCGAAGGAAGGTAAAGATTCCATGAACCAGACGATGGAAGAATGGAAACTCGCGTTGCTCGATCCAAAGTCTTACCTCGTCAAATATATCAAGTCCTATCTCCAATGCTTTGACTTCAAGGCAACACATCAAATCCCATGCTTTCACGGTCAGATTTTTGAGTCAGCCGATAGAGGGCGAATCCGTCAAGCAAAAGGAAAAGCGAGACCTGGCAACAGGAATTCGAAACGTCAAAGAAAGACCACATAGCTCGTCTAGAGAAGGTTGTTCAGAAGCAATTGAAAGGGCGGAAGCTGAACTAGCCATCGCCCGCCAAACCAAAACGGAGCTCACTGGAGAGACGGATGCCAATATTCGCACGAAGAAGCAACAAGTCTCGCATTATGTGGACCTGCAGAAATCATACGCTGCGGACATAGAGCGGGTAGAACGATCCCACAGATTCCCACTCTATCCCCCGCATAGCCAAGAGCAGGTGTACCAGATTTGCAGATCCCCTCACCAACAACCAATGCACCCACTATTTTGGAACGGTAGCTCCACAACGACGATGGGATAAATTAATTAGTTAATTAATTAGGTGTAGCAGCTTCCAAATGTTCTTCCCAACAACTTCTTTCTTGCAGAGCCCTATGTTACACGTGCTGCACTTATATTTTGTGCGATGGATTTGCGTCTTCCGCACCCCGTTTGCCCTATTCGATAGTTGTGTTTACACTGCACTCACTGAGAGGCTTCCTTTTGGTGGTTGAATCTGCTCTCCTTCCAGCTGAGGGGCAGGCAGCGCATGGGAGGTTTGATGTGTGAGGGATCTTCTCGGATTGGTGCTCTTCTCTAGGCGCGATGCGCACCTTCTCCTTTAGCGGCTGCTAGCCCTTCTTCTTATATTAATTTGCTGCTGGCTTAGTCGTCAATCGCGTTGATTTCTCAAACAATTAATCTACAAGCTTCAGCCTGAAGTTTAGACGGCCATTGGCCCGAGCAGCCTTAAGAGCTAGGTAGAATGAGAGCTTGTATGCGTTCACAGTAGCTGTATTAAGGAGCTAGTGGGAAAAGGGCTTCTAGTTTCTTATATAGCACTAATGCAAGGTGTAATTAGTTTGTAGATAGTCTGCGCGATCCACGCCGTTTATGTAGTAATTGTAGAGGTCTATAACCCTAGGGATAGCAATCTCTTTAATAGTTTTACTATTAAACCCCTTGCGCTTCTAGGTAGCGCTAGTAGTAGTAGATGCAGGTCTTTTTCTTATGCGTCGAAATTTTTCGTTACCTATTGTCAAGTTTTAGCATCTCCTGTAACTATAAGTAGTCAATTTTACTAGTAAAAGTAGGGCTTTATAGTAATGTACTATGCTCTGTATAAGTAGGAGTAGGAAATAAGTAAAGTACCTTTAACAACCGTACACATAAAAAGTACGATAGTAGCGTCCCTTCATGCGAATTATACTACGTCTTCGACGTGTGAAAGTCGAACATAGAGCTTCCACCATGCGACACAATTCTAATGGTTAATCTTAAGCTTTACCAACAGCTCGTTTAGGCCCTTGGCAACGTAGTTGGCCTTCACATCTTGCTCTCCTTGAAGCTCTCTTATCTGACTCTCGAAGCCTTTAGCAACAATTTTGTGGTCCTTCTTACCCGCGCACTCTCTAAAGGTCTTCTCACCTTGTACGGTTTCACTAGCTTCGTACCCGTAGTCCCTTAAACATTTGAATAAGTTGTAAGAGGTAAAGAGATTGTTAACCTACAGAATGTGTTTGTAAAGCTTAAAATAGCATGTTTACTGTCCTTGCCATTTTCAACATTCTGTTGCTCTTCTCTAGGAGCTAGTTGGCACATAAGATCCATATAAACCCTCTTTGTCTTATTAAGTTTATTAAGGGGGGCCATCCAGGTAGTATTAAGATCTAACAGGCCATGTTTACTACACGTGCGGAAGAGCCAATCTACTACGTATTCTCTTTGGCCGAGAATCCAAATTTTAAAGCTAGTAGGCGTTGGCTTATTAGAAATTGTAATAATTTCTTTTAATTAAGTCTTAGCCTTACAAATTGTTTCGTTAATAGCCACATAAGTTCCAGGCGTCTAGTACTTCTAGAATGCGTCTCTTAGCTAGTTTCTTAAAAGATTAATCTTGTAGAAGACTGAGTCTACAGGCACGCTACTGTTGTAAATTGTAAGGTATCTGTTACCGTAAATTGAGCTTGTTGAGCGGCTGAGAGACTGAACAAGATTGCATTAAGGACCTGAGAATCTAGAGGGCAAGAAGAGTCTATATACAGCAAAGTAATGCCAAGCCGGCTAATAGTATGTCCGACCAGGAGGTCACTCTCACGGCAACAGTATCTATTAATTTGCTCGAATCGATTGCGGCTTATATGTTGTCGCACCCTATTAGTTTCAAGCTCCTTTGTAACCGAGTGCTGGCCTCTCAGGTAGCACCATTGCTTGTATACTGAGTTCTCCTGTTGATCCTCCTGAAGATCGTCTCCTGACGATCTTCTCCTGACGATCTTCTCCTGACGATCCCCCCTATCGACATTACAAGCACATATTTAAGTAGGATAGCCATCCATAGTTTTCAATTCATGAGGTTGCTCTACATCTTTACCCTGCGTCCGGTCAGATCCTTTCTTTAGTAGCATCAAAGATTCGGTAGTTTATGCACTCTAGTGTAGATGTAGATTGCCAGGAAGGCTCGTAGCTTAGGGAGGGTAAGAGGAACCCAAGCGCAAGACTGTAGCGCCTTTGCCATATGTTTCTCCTTGCTCTTACGCTCTGCACACGCGTTCGTATGTTTTACGACTGCCTTCAGTTGCTCGTTGGTAAACAGAAGTTCGAATATTTCCACAGGATTGCTGGTGTTAACTCCGGTTGGAAGGCTCGGTGCACCTTTTGTATGTGGTTCTTCAATCTCTATAGGGGTGAAGCTTGGTAGAGGGTCCGGTCTAAGGGGCTGGCCTTTGGTCCTCTTGCGCCTACGTTTCAAGGGCGGATTGGGCGGGACTTGATCGTAGTCTACCTCGTTGCCTCGTATTTTAATCTAGCAATTATAGGGCGTGCAGAAGTTCTTGGGCTGGGTAGTTTGTATAAGAAATCTATGGTTTTGCAAGGGGTGAGAAACTCGCTTAGCTCCGCACGAGTCATATTAGTACACCTTAGCCATGCCGGGGGATACCGATCCCGAAACGGAAGAGCATGATGCAGAGGTTTTCTGATTAGAGCACTTCACTCGTCATGTCACTCAATCTTAGCTGCAGTTTACGGCAAATATAATTGATATCAAGTAAGTCTTTCCTCTCAATTTGCCATGTATGCATCAGAGCCCTCAATGGAGCGTTTCAATTACATCTCTGTAGTGGGTCTGCATTTGCCTATCTGGCTCTAGGACTTGCTTCGACGACCATAAACACCATCGTCTCCTCTGTACACGATTCTGCATAGCTTGTGACAGGGTAGCCAAATATGTGATTGTTCCGCGGCTGGGAAACGCTAAGCGATAGTACCCGTTTCAGAGGCCATACTCAAGCAGCTCACGAACTAGAGCATGTTAACTCAGTCTTCATTAGTTTTCAAGACATTACTAGGGAACGGTTCCGGGGGGGGATGAAATTGGTGGTATTGCGCTGATTCCGTGATTCTGATGACACAGCGGCTTGAAGCTCTCAGTATGATTATACTGCAAAGGTTCGGGAAATCGAGATATTGATACAGACAAATTGGCCTCTTGGTGTCTTCTTTCCTTTTTGAATCAAGTTCTTGAGTCATTTCTATCGCTTCCCTTTCCTAGAGTGACAGTCCGCCCCAAAGTATAGCATCTTTCATACATCGGCGGAACACACAGGGATGCATCTTGGACACCGATATGCACCCTATGCTAAATTGTTAGCTAAATTTGATATCCTCATGTCTGTATATATAGATTTAGGTTTATAAAGCTTCCAGTAGTCATAACTACCGATGGCGTAGAGGTAAAGGAAGGGTTTTGGAGGTGATGCAGTTTGTCTGACCGGACGCAGGGTAAAGATGTAAAGCAACCTCATGAATTGAAAACTATGGATGGCTATCCTACTTAAATATGTGCTTTGTAGATGAGAATAGGGGGGATCGACAGGAGACGATCGACAGGAGACGATCGTCAGGAGAAGATCGTCAGGAGAGGATCATCAGGAGGATCAACAGGAGAACTCAGTATACAAGCAATGGAGTTACCTGAGAGGCCAGCACTCGGTTACAGTTTGTGGTGTCTCGTCGGAGGTGGAATGGAGTGCTCTCCTCGCCCCACGTTGAACCTTGGATACTTTTTCGGATATTTTTATACACACTTTTCGAGAATTTTCGATCCCGCCGAATGACAATTTAAATAAGATATTTCGGCTTTGGGATGATGTTACCGGGATTTTCTAGTAACATTCCTTGTCGGACTGGTAACTACTGGCTCCACGCATTGACTATGCTGTATCAGACCACAATATTGGCATGTGAGATCTTCTCGTTGATAGTTACCGTACTTCCATCAACCGATAAATTCCCATGCCTGCCATCAGCCATTAACTTATATAGCTAATATGTCGTTGCTCAGATTAGATCGAACACTCTCCGAACGTTCCAGGTACAACCCTATTTAGTGGTTGGAAATAGTCCCATCGTTCATAGCGAGTTCCAATCCAACGTTCTTGGTCACTGACTCATTTATGAATCGTTTAACCCTTCAACCAGATGAAAATAAGGGAATTATTAACGAGCTGTCTACCTCCATATATTGGAGAACTAAATCAGGTCCAATGAAATCAGTTGATTCTACGACATAGACGTCTCAGACTCCCAGTGTGTATTCCTCCAAACGGTTTTCCGGCCTCTAGATACTTCAGCACTGCATGGGCTGTCCGATTACCGGTGTCCCTGAAGCTCTCCGCGATGTTAAAATAGTCCAAAATCCCTCATCTTTGCTCGCTACTTTTCTCCTCCCATGGTCGAGCTCTTTCCAGAGAGTGGTTCTTTGGTCTAGTCAACCCCTCTCGGGGCCCCTTTCTTTCAACCGTATATCGCATCATAAATTCCAATACAGGTAGCAACATATACTCGAGAGCACGATTATATTCAGATACATTAAATCCAAGTCCCGATCTAGGTCCGTACATTACATTTGCAGGCGCAGATGGCTTCGGGAATCCTGAGAAAGAACCGAGATTCTAATGATCCCAGGTGTAACAATCACCCTCAGCCGACCAAAGACGACTAGTGCCGGCTTCGAAGAGAGCCTGGAAACATACCATGTCCCGTTTATACCATATATCTGCTGGAAATGTTCGAGCGCTTCTCTGCGACCAGCAGCATGGTCGTCTGTATGTCCCTCAGAAGAGATTTTAATATATACTAACATTGACCTATGTAGTCCTAAACTTTATACGGCAACCTCTTCCACATGGCTCCAAGACCGGAGCTGGCCATGGGGGTCAACCGGGTGCATTGGGTATGGGCCAACAGACTTCAACGGGGTTGGTATCACGTAAGAGCATCCTTACTTCATGTTAAGAGCCCTGTCTGATCAGATACTAGTCGTTATGCTTTGGGGGAGCGTAATGCAGCTGCTCGGAGCTTTCATTGCTTACCGACGTTGGGGTCGCTATAAAACTATCCAGTGGGCAAACGCAATAGACTTTCTTAGCCATGCAACTCTTATTATTGCAGCCGTTCGTTCAGTCACCACTCACTCCGACAAAGCTATAGTGCCGCTGAATTTTTGGAGCGCTAACCATGGGAATCGGCTTCGGATGCTTCAAGTAGGTATGTTCGCTGTTAATTACTGGATGGATTCCACTGATATTCCATCTTACAGGCTTAACGTACCAACATTAATGGCTGAACAAATCTCAGATGACGATACAAAGCTTACCGTCGACAAAGACGGTAATCACATGATCGTTGACCGTGAAACCACACGCTCCCGTATTTTCATTTACTTCTGCAGTGTCCAAAACGCTGGATCTATTGATGGTGCGATATGTATGGTGTATGTTGAGAACTATGTCGGTTTTTGATTGCCATTATTCATACCCACAGTTCTGTTCACTCTTTGCCCCTTGACCTTATTTGTCTGCAGAAATTGAATAGAAGTGCAGAACCCGCTGGCTCGCTACTGGGAAGAGTGATATGGCTGTGTATATTGTCGATAAAAGGCAGGTGGTCGTGGAAACCGGGACGAGTGTAAGCTTCCCGATCTTACGTCGTAATTCTCTCCCAGAACTGACCTTCGAAAAACTACTGCAATATTAATGCCCCAGGCTTCTAAGGCCGCATTAGGCCTAGCAAAATTCCCATTGCCAATCGCCCGGCATAGATGAACTTTGAAGACTCTTGGGTCGATGAAGTTCGCCGTGGATTGAGGTCGTGCAGTTCTTCTTCTAATTTCCTCTCTTCGGTGCGCTCCCTTGCGACACAAGAATAGCTTCGCCACTATTTCGATCTATCTATCCCCAAATATCCTTTCTGTTTATGAAGTCTTACGGCTAACGTATAGACAGCCCTAGCACACCACCAATTGCCATATCTAACTTCCTAGGCTGCGACTCCTACCCTCAATGACATAACGAACGACCTCATCGGCAATCTGAAACCTATCTTTCCATATCCTTCTCGCACTGCCCCCCGGCCCCTTATTTATCCCACCATTGACCGCCCCGGTCTAAAGTCCACGCCCATAAGCAACACTAGCATCGGCTTCTTCTTCGCTGCCTTCACTATAGCCGTATCCGCCATAATTCAGCACTTCGTCCACGAGGCCTCATATTGCGGCTCGTACGCTAGTCAATGCACTCAAAATGGGCATCAACCTCACCTATCAGCCTGGATTCAGATCCTACCACAATTCACCCTCGCCATCTCCAAAATCCTCACTGGGGCGCCGGGACTCGACTTCGCATAATTGCAGGCCCCCTCAGATATGAAGGATTCGGTGATGGCACTTTTCGTCTTTCCTGATGCAATTGCGGCCGTGTTATCTCAGGCTATGGCGTCAGTTTCGAAGGATCCGTATTTGGGGTGGAATTATGGAACTGGTGCTTGTTTGACGGCGATAGCAAGTGTGGGTGGTTGGTGGTTCAGTCGGGGGTCTTGATAGATAGAGACTGAATAAGTCCATAGAAGGGATGGTGCGGTCGAGAGGAGGGCTGAGTAAGGAGATCTCTTAGGTTGTATTAATGCCCAAGGTTAGGATATCCTGTAATAATAACAGCTGAGAAGAGCAGGGAGATGCTCACTGGTGTGTGGGATGTAAGGAAATATGTGGATGGAAGCAATTGTGAAAAAGTATGAGACTTGCAGGTGGGGAGTCAGAGGCTAATTTTAGGTAGGAAGAAGGATACAGTTAATTGCCTACTGTACTTCATAGCCACCAGCTTATTCATCCTGATAACATCAGATTGCTTGTTTTATATTGCTCCATTCTACCTCCAGCGGAATACCTCAAACTGCGTAACTTCCAACACCCTTACTAGCGCTCCGCTGCCTATAATTATGGCTACAGGAGGCTTTCTCAGGGAAGATATAAGCAGCTTAAATAGGGGACATATCAGATTCGTTTAGAAAGGTAGGATATGGTGCAGGTTTGAAGTCCAAGGCCTTCTTTAGAGTGCCATGCCCTGGCGGAGCTGAGAGTGACCCGTAGAGCGGTATGATGCCTCAACAATGCTTCATTTGCACTAGGCTAAATGGGTTAGTAAGTAGGCTTAGTGTCAGCCTCGACTTCGATTCCTCCGCCTTCTTTTATCCTCTTTGTCACTACACATCTTAACATTCATCCACTCATTTTCAATTCTCAACACTCAAAATTGTCATTCATCAACTATCAGACAGCACGCATCGCAACCCAAAAAGCTTCGTTGACTCTCCTTTGCGAGGCCCAGTTTCTCTTCCAGTCGTAACAATAATTAAGCCCCAGCTCAGCCCTGACTAAATGAAGAAGATACTTGCGATCCTTGCGACCTTTGATTGAAAAGTCCGTCGCCGATAGCTTTCCTTGGATTTGTGCAACTCCTAGTCGTAGCAGCAGACGTACCATCTCTGAGCTTCCGGAGTCGATAGCCATGATCAACGGTACTGGAGCATTCCTATGCAGTAGACACGGACATGCTTTCAGGCCATCTAGGCTTATCCTAAGTCGATGAACCAGCCGTCGTATCATATCTGGCTATGTTGACCCACGGCTGCAAGTAATGCAAAGTACTGTATCCCCGCTGGATCCTCGTCGACCTCATCGTATCCACTGTCTAGAGCAAATTCGACTATATATCAGAATGCCCCTGCTCTGCCGCAATAGCCAGGAAAAAAATGTTCGTGACCTGACTTTCTCCGACAGTGTCGTAAAAACAACTTTAATATGTCCACATTGCCTCCTAACGCCACACGTCGTACTAGACCGATTCCCCATGGATATAACGTAGTCTTTCGCGCCATTTTCGAGCAGAAGGCAAGGGGTACTAAAGTCGCTGCCTTTAGTTGCGTCCCGAAGAGGAAACCGGATTTGCAAAATGTTTCGGTGATGGGATCGATACCAGAATGTATCATTTCAAGCAGACAGTCGTAATCTCCTTGTGTAACAGAAAAACAACAGAGATTCATCCAATAAAACTCATTAATATCGGGACCCCAACCCAATATGGTTTTCACAACGTCGAAGTATTGGTTTCTTACCGCCGAAACTGCAGCCTCTCCACTCACTTTGTCCGGCACCATGAGTCCAAAATGTGGATCCAGAAGCAACTTAACAATTTCAATGCATCCCTTCAAAGCAGCTGTACTTAACGCGACTCCATCGCCATACCTATTAGTATGCATGTTAGCACTGGCGTTCAGAAGATGTTCGACTGGATCTCGATAGCCAAAACGACAGGCCATCTCCGGCGGGTTTCCGAAGTACGAGCACTCGATGTTGAGCAAAAGGCATTCTTTGACCATTGAGATCTCGAGGTCTGTATATTGCATGATGATCGCGACGAGGAAACTCGACCGGCGGATATGTTCATCTGGGCTCAACATCCTAGTAGCATCCTTTTTTGCGACCGCAATGATCATCAAGAAATTCACTTTGACGTCCACTACATCCACACCAGACCAGTGTATCACACACACCGTTTAAGAGGGACATTCGGCGGATGGGACCACTGCTGTTCGAGGCTAAGGCATCACATCGACAAATCAACTCGTTGGCCACAGCTTCGATGGAAGATGCAAATTTGTGTTTTCTCGATTCTGGTTCCCAAAAATTCTTGTATTAGTCGCAATTTGACTCAATCTGGCATCTGATCGTCGTGGTCGACTGGAAGGTCATGGAGTCTGTATCACGGTAGGTATTAGATCACTTCGTGCTCAAAGAAGCCTGGGACTTGGTTAGTAGGTTGTGCCATGACGAACTTCCACCCTAATTGAAGTTCTAAGAGTCTCACGATTGACTTCACGTAAACGTAGGACGTCGGCAACTCTTTCAGAAAGCATAGCTTGAGAAATAATAGCCTGTGCGAGAACAAGAGGCAGATCAAGAAAAGATATCATCATTTCGTTTGGTACTCACTGCTGAAAATAATTGGACATATCAAGTTAAGCCCCGAGTCTAGTACATAAAGTTGGAGATCGGAAGCAGCCTTTCCTTTGCCACAACATTTTGCTGACCGCACCGAACCGTATCATTCCACCTCTGGCGGGACACTACACAGTGCATCACCTCAAAATCATTACTCTCTAGCTCTTCCCTGCCTGTCATTATAGCTACGATAAGCTTTAAAAGGCTAGATATAAGTGTCTAGACTAAGCGCTTAAAGATTTAGCTAGAAATGGAAGGTAAGGTGCAAATTGAATTGCACAGTGTACTTTGTCCCACGGCGACTAGAATCACACTGTACGAGGTCGGCTACGCCGCTATGAAGGACAGTTCGTTACCCTTGCCATGGTCCCGAGTTCTACGATCCTTGTCTGTCCTCTCACAAGCCTCAAAATTGAGCGAGCTTAGACGTACTGACTAAGCCAACGGAGACCTTCGCCATACCCTAAAGGAACGTATCAGCATACCAGCGCAGGCTATCCACCAGCGTTCTAGTTGGGACAGCTTACCTTGTCGCATAACCATACTACACATGAACACCTCAACCGGTCTTATTCCCGCAATCGGCACCTGGCCCTTCCCAGTTGTCTGCCATAACCCTAGACTCTCTCGGAACTGTTCCTCAGAGACGGCGTAACGTTCATCGATCTACCCTGTTAGCGGAGCGAAAAAATTTCCCAAGACAAAATATTTGCCCACTTTGTTACCGAGGATCGCGAACGGGATATCCGAGAGTTCTTCCAACGAAAGCTGTGAAGAATGCTTTGTTAATGAAGTTTTATAAGGGAATATGTGGCTGTTTACCAGTGCATCAAGCTCCGCTTTGGCTTCGGGGAACCGTTCGTAGTCTGCTGCGTCGACGAGAAAGACGATGGCGGAGGTGTCAGGAACTGCATACTCGGAATTAGTTCCAGAATGCTGGCACGTAGGATGAGTAGCACGACTCACAGTAGTCGCGCCAGACACGTCTTGCTTGCGGGTGTCCTGTTCCCATTTGTAAGACTTGAAACAGCAGTCATCCAACACCCGTTGATGGAGCGGCAAGAAATCGGTGCTTCAAAAGATTGTCCGTACCTCCGAGGTCGAACGTCCTGAACTGTGTGGGCTTATTAGTCCGATGGCTGAATGGTTCTTGCTGGTTCTCGGCATACCTTCACGTTTCCTATGGAGAGCTCCTCTGACGTCCAGCGCTGTGTGGGTGCGCTTCGTTTCGGTATCCATCAGCCGCTGGTGCAGAAACGGATGGGAAGCGTTATTTGGAATTATTGAAGGATGTAGCTTACTGAACTGCAACCCTATCGTTCTTGAGAATGTGGAGAAGGCTAGGTAGGTCAGCTTTGTGTCTCTCCTTGGGTTGGGTTGATTTACGTTGTCTTGCCGGCATTATCCAGTCCAAGGAACAAGAGTTTAGCATGCTAATATCATATGGTTAGTTGAGGATAGGATTTCCACACTGGAGGTATTACCTTGTTAAGTAAACCCAGAGAAGTAAGTAAATCATAAAACAAGTCGAGGATCCACATGATCGATATGCTAAGAGTGAGCGGATGTATTGTGTGCGTTTGCTAACTGGGAGAAAGTGCTGATAAAATTGTGAGTGAAAGAAGAGAACAAGTGATCAAAAGGAAGTTAAATATTTCATGGCGTGTCAAATTGTGATTATGATGGGGCCGATGATGCCAGATTGTAAGTTCGATGGGCACCAGAATCTGGCTGCCTGGAGGATGGACACACCACAAATATGTTATTCTCCCATCTCCTACGTGTCTTTATCTGGGAGGCAACCAATAGCAGTTCTCTCAGCCATACTATATCAAAATGACTCACATAGGTTCCATAGATGACGGATTTGGTCACCTAAGTTCCTATTTTGCTCTAAAATTGGTGTAGCATGTAATCAAAGATCGAGATTAGGCGACACCATGGTGGCAAATGCTTTACGCCTGAGTCTCACGATTATGGGGAACAGTATCATTTCGTCAAATTCTTTGAAGCAGAACTCTTCTTTGATGAGTTCACGATGTGTACCTTCAAGATGGAGTTTGCGTTCGGACAGTGGGAGGTAAAGGCTCAACCTTTTTTTTAAGGGTTGATTCGCCCGCCCCCCGGGGAGAAAAAGTAGCTGAGAAGAGGGAAGATGGGCATGGTGAGTTGGGGGTAGAGAAAAAGGGAAGTGAAAGGGGATGAGCGGTTGTAGGAGATTGAGGGTCTTGGGCATGTGCTGGGACATTTTGACATCAGCGCTACGGAGTTGATCCGGAGGTGTTTGAAGAGATGAAGGGTGTTTGAGGTAGATGTTAATGTAGGATAATCATTCATCTTATAGCAAGAGTTCCTCTAGACGAAATAGACGTAGTTATGAGAAGCCAGCAGCGTAGAACTACGTATGGACTTCAAAATGGAATATTAATACGAAAATCTACTGACTAATCCATGTGCTATGACCCTCAATGTGTAAAACATGACTTTAAATTTCTTCTCCGTGCAGCATTAATAAGAGGATGCTATTGTGGGCTAGAAGATGAGTTCAGCCCATTTAAGAGGACCTTGAAATATCATTCATACCTCCTATGTTATCACGGGAACGCACTACGATCTGGAGGAAGCTATGTTGTGTGTTAGGGAGACCACTCATCCAGAAACCGTTCCTCATCAAGAGGTTCGCCCTCGTCAACGACTTCGTACTCAACTCGGTCCTGGCTGAAAATGGCTTCCACGCCGAGGGCACCGGTTTTACCAGACTCCTCTTCACCGTTCTCTTTCTCCTCTCTCAATTCGTCTTCTTCAGCTTCGGATCCAGTCTCAAGCTCTCTTGGCGGCCTCCTAAAATGCATGATCCAATTCGCACCATGAGTATCATCATCAGTTACCTCAAACTCCCATTCCATCCTCAGCTCCGCAAACTCCTTTTCCCAGAATACAATATGCCGGCGAAGAAGCTCATCTCTGTGGAAGTTGCCCTCGTGATCAAACAGATCTGAAACCATATAGCTAAGGTCTGCGAGAACCGCCTCTTGTACTCGGTCCCTTGATTCAACGTAAGGATCAGCGTTCCTAAGCGGTCTAGCGCGAGCCTGACGGTGGACACGAAGTTCGTTGCGGTAGTGGGGACAGGCGTTAGACTGCGCGTTTACTATGTTTAGCCAGATTTCTAAGCACGGTATCCCGACTAGATGACTGCAACTGTTGAGCGGAAAGCCAAGTTGTCGTAGGAGTACGGGTCGAGTAGATGCAGCAGTGATTGGAGTCTGAATCCTCGGAATCAGCATCAACCATACTGAGGTCCTCAGCTCTGCCAACATTGCCGATGTTAATCTCAGGGCCTGAGACCTCGTATTCCTGCTCAGGGACATTGTAATTTAAGTACGGCTTCCATATCACGCAGACAGACGAGGATAACGTGGCGAATGTCCCGGAAAAGAGAAGTTATGCTTCTAAGGAACTGCGGGCCGCTGCGGTACTGAATTTTAGCATCTTGGTCCGAATTAGTCCTCATCTGGTGGAGAAACGCCTAATGCCAGAGGTCTTCAATAAGAGTTTGTTCCTTTGCAATATATCAGCTAAGCCAGGGCATTGCTCTAAATCCCAGTGAGCAATCCTTGCAGCATACATAATATTGTAGTGCAAAGTGAGAAACCCTCGAAGACTTCTTGAATGTTCAGCGTGTGTTAAAGCTTCAGCGATCCGCATTTGATCTTGGTAGGTTCGCCCGAAGTCAAAGGATTTTGGAGCTCTCGAGCTAGTTTCGGGGTCTTGAGGCGAAAGTGTAAGGAGACTCTCGTAATACTGAATACGATCAGCGATAGGTGTTGATAGAAGACTATTTTGTTCTAACGATGCAAAAGTCTGATTTGGGGGCATATTTGCGTTGTGATGTTAAATATTTTCCCCAACCAGTTGATGTATTTGACTCGAAAGTTGGCTGAGCATTGGGAAGAAAACTCCAAAGTACCTTGTTGAAAAGGTTTATGCAAATGAAGCAATAATACTCTCTGGGTGCTTATGCGGAGGGTGGAAATGTAATGCGCATGGAAGGCGATGTGTGTGGACAATATGAGAAAGTTTCAAGGCTGAATCTCTTTCCAAGATTGAATTCTGAATAAGTCACGTGATATTTGTGAATGCTCTCAGTGAAGCTGGGACCTTTCCTGCACAATACGAAGACTAGCAGATGAAGTATTTTGAGATAGAATGATTATTTAGACGTAAGGTGAAAGAAAAGAGATGTGATTATCAGGCGTTAATGAGTTGAAGTTAGCCTGTTGTAGAGAATTTGGTACAGGCGTGAATCCTGTAAAATTCACCTCAGATAAGCTCAGACTTTTAGGATCAATGTCCTTTAAGTATTCCAAACCGTGAGCGTACTATTCATATGACGTTCTCGTACATATAGGCTTCCAGTCTGAACTTGTACTGCCTGGGTTTGCGCGGGCCGAACCGCTTGCAAGGAAAAGTCGCAATTCCTCTCTTCATCTGATATCTTAGAGTTAGCATCACTCGGACATAATAGGGGATTATGCTCCATACCATCAGACGATTCTGGTAGAAAGCGCCTGGTCCAGGAGCCGCAAGCAATCGAATTTGCCAGCGTTATCACCATCTAGATGTGATCAATCATCGTCCTCTTGTTCATCTCACCCCGTCATACTCGTGTCATTGTCACCGCCCGGCTCTCCCTGCTCTCCCTGCTCCGCCATGGTAACATCCCCATTTTGTGGCTTCCCCAGCCCTCGCAAGACGCGCTTCAGCCTCGCAATCCTCGCTTCCAGATCCTCAATCTCCTCATGCTGATCCTCACACGTCCGATCAATATCCGGCAGCGCCATGACCGCTCGTCTTGCCTTTTGTATCTTGAGCTTCAGCTCCGTCGCAGCGGTTGCGAGATGTTGGATCTCGAGGGGGCCATCGCCGGATGGCTGACTGGGAGTCGGAGTGGGCGCGGGAGGTTGTGTTGAGGTGTTTATGAGGCGGCTGAGGAGCTTGTGGAGGTCAGGCAGGATATCGAAGGTCGATGGTGATGGAAGCGCAGGCGCAGTGGTTGGAGTTGGAGGTGGAAGGCCTGGAGTCACGGATCCGGTGGGTGGATGTGAGGCATTTGCGGACAAGGACGCGTGGGGGGTGGCTGGCCCTGACATAGTAGATGACAAGTCTCTGAGAGAAACTCGTATGGCTCTGTATAGCTAGCTTGTTGTTGAGGTTGAGTAGGTGGGATGAGAAGCTTCCTCCGGCTCCCTCCGATCAAAGAGAGCTGTCAGTCGATTGGACAGTGCAACACAGTCGTGTAACCTGGGCTGTGGGTAGCCAAAATTGTTGGGTTCCTTGATGTCAATTGGATTGCTTGATGATGCGCGCTTTTCGAGTTCGTTATCTTTTGGCCGCGGGTTGGGTGGGTGTGATGGAGAGTGTGACGTTGTCGAGCTTTTTCCATGTTGCTTTTGCTGGGACCAAATTTGAACACCCCGCCAGCCCTGCCCCTCCAACACTTTCACTGTGACACAATTACCTGTTGTCAGCAAGGTGGTCCAACCGAAGGTATTATTTTCACCGCTTGAATTGACCTTCGAGCATATCTCTTCCCAAGTTCACTGAATACCTGCAATTGAAGCCCGTAAAAATGGTCAAGGTTGACCGAAAGGCCGTCCTCATCGTCATTGACGGCTGGGGCATTCCCAGCGAAAAGTCCCCTAAGGAGGGCGATGCTATTCTCGCTGCCGACACGCCATGCATGGATGGCTTCAAAGAGGAGGGTTCGAAGACGGCGCAGGGATACACTGAACTCGAGGCTTCCTCCCTCGCCGTGGGCCTGCCTGAAGGTCTAATGGGAAACAGCGAGGTCGGACACTTGAACATTGGCGCTGGCAGAGTTGTCTGGCAAGATGTTGTCCGAATTGATCAGACTATCAAGAAGGGCGAGTTGTACAAAATCAAGAGTATCCAGGAGTCGTTCAATCGCGCGAAAGATACCAATGGGAGGCTGCATTTACTGGGCTTGGTGTCGGATGGTGGTGTTCATTCGCATATCAACCATCTGATAGCTCTTTTAAAGGTTGCGAAGGAGATAGGAGTGCCCCACGTCTTCATCCACTTTTTTGGCGACGGTCGAGATACCGACCCGAAATCTGGAGCTGGGTACCTAGAGGATCTCCTGAAGGCGACGAAGGAGGTCGGAATTGGCGAGATTGCTACCATTGTTGGCCGCTACTTCATCATGGACCGCGACAAGAGGTGGGATAGGATCGATATAGGTATGAAGGGTTTAGTTCTCGGAGAGGGCGAAGACAGCAGTGATCCTGTTGCAACAATCAGAGAGAGATACGAGAAGGGCGAGACGGACGAGTTCCTGAAGCCCATCATCGTGGGAGGAAAGGACAGGAGAATTCAAGGTCAGTTTTGAATGACCACCTAGATGGTCTACAGGCTAATTTGAGCAGATAACGACACGCTCTTCTTCTTCAACTACCGCTCCGACCGCGTTCGTGAAGTAACCCAGTTGATAGGCGACTTCGACCGCTCCCCCAAGCCCGACTTCCCCTACCCTAAGAACATCCACCTCACGACAATGACCCAGTACAATGTCAAATACAGCTTTCCGATAGCCTTCCCTCCCCAACGCATGAACGATGTGCTCGCAGAGTGGCTATCCAAGCAGGGTGTCAAGCAGTGCCACGTTGCTGAGACGGAGAAGTACGCCCACGTCACCTTCTTCTTCAATGGCGGCGTCGAGAAGCAGTTTGCGATGGAGGAGCGTGACATGATTGACTCCCCCAAGGTTGCAACTTATGACCTGCAGCCCAAGATGAGCGCCATGAGTGTCGCAGATAAGCTGTGTGAGAGGATCAGAGAAGGCAAGTTCGAGTTCTTAATGAACAACTTTGCGCCTCCAGATATGGTTGGCCACACTGGAGTGTACAAGGCGGCGATAGAGGGCGTTACCGAGACAGATAAGGCAATCAAGAAGGTTTACGACCAGTGCAAGGAGAGCGGCTATGTGCTGTTCGTCACTGCTGATCACGGGTGAGTCTTCCATCGTGATATATACAGGAGAGTTGTATACTGATCCTTTTCGACAGGAACGCCGAAGAAATGCTAAACGAGGAAGGCAAGCCGAAAACATCGCATACGACGAACAAAGTTCCATTCGTCATGGCCAACGCTCCTGAGGACTTCAGCTTGAAGAAAACTGATGGAGTACTGGGAGACGTTGCGCCTACGATTCTTTCCGTCATGGGGCTGCCACAGCCAGAGGATATGGACGGCCACAGCTTGTTGATCAAGTCTTAAAGCTTGATATCTTCCCCAGTTCTTCTTTAGCTTTTGAAGGCGTCGATGACAACATGGATGCTACGATGTAGTTATAGAAAGCAAACATAGAAAAGAAGTGATAGACCCGGAAGAGGTCGTAGTTCGACGAGACTTTATTGCTTTTTTAGGAAAAGGTTGGGGCTATCTTTTTGATCGCCGGATGCTAGTCATTTGCATGCTCGACTAAAGATAACTATCGATGCATGGCGATGCAGTCACGGGAATCCCCGAGAACATCCATCAAGTCTCTCTTATTCTGGGGGGCACAGGCGAATGTTCATTGAGAGTTTCTTGAAAGAGATGATCTTGATATTTTATATGCATGGATCCAATCGCGGATCTTGCCCCGCGCTCCCGTGTTCCTGCCGCCTGGCCAATCGCTTCACTTGACAGGGGTCGTTCACCGGACCCCACCATGTTCATGGTCTGACAAGTGACGGATCCCCAGCACACGTCCAGTTTCAGCTCCCAGATCATCACACTCACCAATCCATTCACTCCAGCGCTTGCACTACATTTCTACCTCTCTACCATCTTTCTACGACACACTCATATAACAATCACTATCATACCGCCGCCAACGCCTCGTACTGAGCCCAGTGAGGGGTAATCTGACACCTGCAGATCGTCCAGTGACAGTGAACAGCGTGTGAACAGCGTGTGAACAGCCAGCAAAGACCTTTCCCATAAGACTGCTCCCATGAGCCCGTTTGCCTAGTCCGGCGGCACTTGTCAGCTCAATACCCCAATTCATCGGCATTGCCGTCAAGCCTCGATCGGGCTCGATCCTGTACCCCGCGCACCGCCTCAAACTTCAGGCTTACATATCCCACGTCACTCGATTCTTCGCGCCTTCGAAGTCCCAACTACATCTCTACGCTGATCACACGCTTCGAACGAGACATAACGAGTATCGGGGTACGAAATGGCCTCGAATGGCGGCTCAGGTGCGCACACACCGCAACCCCAAGCGCAGATCCAACCATGTCGGTATAAAACTGGGAAGACGCTGGGCGCGGGGAGCTATTCGGTTGTCAAGGAGTGCGTACATATCGATACGGGGAGGTATTATGCTGCAAAAGTCATTAACAAGCGGTTGATGGCTGGGAGGGAGCATATGGTTAGTATGACCTGGTGATCCGCTGAAGCATTCTGAGAAATGTTGCTGACTAGAGTAACGACAGGTCAGGAACGAGATCGCCGTTCTGAAGAGAGTCTCCATGGGCCATCGTAATATCCTGACGCTGGTGGATTACTTTGAGACTATGAATAATCGTACGAAATCGCAGAGCAGCATGACAGAACTGTACTCTGACAATCGAACCAGTTTACCTTGTAACCGACCTCGCCTTGGGCGGCGAGCTCTTCGACCGTATCTGCCGCAAAGGCAACTACTATGAATCTGACGCCGCCGATCTGATCAGAGCGACTCTCTCAGCTGTCGCATATCTCCACGACCATGGCATCGTACACCGCGACTTAAAGCCTGAAAATCTTTTATTTCGTACCCCGGAAGACAACGCAGACCTGTTGATTGCGGATTTTGGGTTATCGAGGATTATGGACGAGGAGCAATTCCACGTCTTGACGACGACGTGCGGAACTCCTGGATACATGGCACCAGAGATCTTTAGGAAGACTGGACACGGAAAGCCTGTGTAAGCTCTAATTCCCCTGGCTTTCGTCCTCAACTTCCTGTCAATCATGTGATATTAATATAACTAGAGGCTAACTCTTCAACAGCGATGTTTGGGCCATCGGCGTAATAACCTATTTCCTCCTCTGCGGCTACACGCCCTTCGACCGGGACTCCAACCTCGAAGAAATGCAAGCCATCCTCATTGCCGACTACTCCTTCACCCCGCTCGAATACTGGCGTGGCGTCTCTCTCACCGCCCGTGAATTCATTCGCCGCTGTCTGACCATCGACCCAGCCGCCCGCATGACAGCCCATGAAGCCCTCTCCCATCCCTGGATCGCTGACCTCGGCAAAGACGCTGCCGGAGAGGGCGAGGAAGATCTCCTGCCAACTGTGAAGAAGAATTTCAATGCGCGAAGAACACTGCATGCCGCTATCGATACAATAAGAGCTATTAACCAGTTGAGAGCAGGTGGTGCAGCAGGTATGATGGATGGCGCAAGAAGTGGTGAGCCAAGACGCGCAGTCCCAGCGAATGTACCACAGCCTCAGGAAGAGGGGTCCGATCCCATGGAAATCGATTCCAGAGGAAATGGACATGGGCAGACAGAAGAGATGATTAGGGAGCAGGAGAGGAGGATTAGAGAAACGCAGCAGGGGATGTGGAGTAAGAGATGAGAAATATTCCCGGATCTCATGTAATATTTGGAAATTTTGGCTAAGTGTTCAGGACGTCTCCACAGTCTTCTTCCTCGATACGCTCAAGCGAAGAAAATAAAGGGGTGGGTAGGATAGGGGCGAAATTCAGAGTACTAAGGTTGGCACCATGGTCCAGGTTTAGGTGGCTAGTGGGTAGACGGTCTCATATATATTGATCTCTTTTGGGAACGCTAAACGGTCTTTTGAGGTTTCTGAATTGTGTTTTCTTAGTTTGAGAGTTCGGGGACTGAATGGATACTATACCACCTTGTGCTAGCAAGAAAAGGACACAGTCTTAATCCAGGCTTTATTTTCTGTGAACGGTGAAGAAATTTTGAGTCGTTGAGTGGGACGAATTGGGAAAAGGATTAGATGGAGTGGCTCGAAGATGAGAACTTTCTGTCCTGGCGAAGCACCTCCAATAATCCTACTCGGATTGCAACAGTTCGAGTAATTAGGACTTCAGGAAGCCTCGTAAAGCCAGATCTGGGCGTCTACATAGAAGGATCTCGGGTTCAACGGGAAATGTAGAGCAGTGAAAAGATTGTAATCACTCCTGTTCCGCGGGAGCTGGAAGTGTGGTGTAGAACTAGGCTTCCTGTTTAAGAATACGGCGTGATGAAGAAGGTGGGCGTTTGTCCTCAGTTGATGTCTTAGGATTTGTGGGCTTTCCTGGAGGACGTGTTGTTTAGGGGGGAGACACCGCAAGTTATATCTTTTCCAACACCCTTACTCGGACTCTACGCCGCTTATGATCATGGCTGCGGGGAGTCTTGGGAGATGGATTTATGTATCTTGATAGAAGGATTCTGGATTTAGATAGATATAGAGGGTAGGGGAGGAGTGAAGGAGAGATTGACCGTTGTATGGATCGCTGGAGCACAGTCATCCCTCAAGTTTGGAAGGAAAAAAAGAAAAAAAAATCAAGCAAAACTCCACCTTAGCTTTCGCGATTGCCATCTCCCCGTTTCCACCTAATCTGGATTAGAATGACACCCTCCTTGCTTCCGACCATATCCTCAGATTTACACATGCGGCTCCTCCTTGACAACATTCAACTACTTCTAAATCCTACAAAACTTCTTATTCATGTCTCCCAGCAAGCCGTCGAGCCCGCGAACCTTGTCGTCGAACTCAGAAGACGACAAGTCATGCAGGTGGAGAAGAAGGTTGTTGCTAAGTTGATACATGGCGCGAAACTGGTCGTTCATTTTTTCTCGAAAGAGTTGAACTCTTTAAGGTTTAGATTGCGTAGGTTGCGGAGACGTTGTTTTATGGCGCAGAGCCCGTCGTTCATGCCTTGATCCGAACTGGAGTTTGGAGATGCAGGTTGTTGAGGAGTCGGTCCAAGTCGAGAAGTGGTTTGGGGGTTTAGGATGGTGGGACTCGTTGCGAGCAGTTTGGATTCTTGTAGAAGCCTGGCGGTGGAGAGGCTCAGTTTAACCTTTTTGCGAAGTTGATTTACGCGGCGAAGGAAGTCAGAGACTTCGGTTGCGGGCGCGCGGAGCGGCTTCATGATGTCTTCTGGTTTGATCTCGTGGAACAGGTTATCCACTTTGATATGCTGAATGTCAAGAGGCCGTCGTATATGCGCATAAGGCCGTGAATCATAAGCTGGAGGATGCATAGGATAGTTGGCTGGCGTGTATCTTGGGGAAGAGGGGCTTGCAGAAAACGACTCACACAAGTGAAGAGAATATCAATGACGAGCACCAGTTGGATGACAATGAAACAAATCTCAATAAATCGCCACGTCGTGGGCAGAGAGGGCATCGCGTCCGTGACATTGGACTAAGTTGAAGGGCTTGGTGACTGACAGTCACTTCTAACCTCGTGAGAAAGGTTTTTGGATGGGATTTCTTGCACTGTAGCCTCGGTCTTGATAGTTTTTGAGCCAGTCAATTGAATGTAGGGCGCATTGCTGGTTGAAGCTAGATTGGAATGAATGGTCCTGAAATCCCAGACCTCTAATGGGGCGGACGTGGATGGAATGTCCATGATCTCCGAATCCGAAATTTCCATTTGAGTGTCGAAGAGATCCTCATATTCACTTGGAGTAGAAGTAAACGGGGTGTGGATGAAAATCCAATCCTGTGCGAGAGTGCTCAAGGGATTAGACTAAGTTTTCATGAAATCCTAGTCTTCGCTTGAAGCGGAATCGGGCGGAATGATATTTAAATACATCGCGAGGAGATGGGAGCGAGGTAGAAAGGCAGAAGTATTGATGGTCGAGGGTGAGAGGAGTTTAGGATTTTTGGAGGTCTGAAGAGCTGCATTTTATGAAATTTATGTGCACAAGCCATTATGAGAATGTGGATCGCGAATCATTGTGACATACTAGTATGACATATTGGTTCCACACCTCGCAAACTTTACGTCTCAGGTTCTCTTGTGGACTCTTGGTACTTACTGCCACTTTCCTCACTGGTATCTGATTTTGTCTGCAGGATCTTGTCAACGAAGAATGGAGAATTTCAAAGAGGATACTGCTTAGCATGGTGAGCTTTTCGTTATATATCTCCTTACTAGTTCCCTTTTTACGCGACAAGCTCACATCTACGAATCTTTTTGTATATATATTTACGACCGGTATTCTTTTTTATTTGAAGGACTCTCCTGGGGGCGAATTGGATTCTTTGCTGTTTCCGGGAGTGTCTGAGGCCTTACAGATCAAAAGGTGCACCAGCCAGAGAAGCCTTCTAATTGTCAGCAGTTACAGTCGGGAAAGTCTGGGAGGACCTTGTAAACTCTACATCCTCAGCTCTAGACTACATGTACAGCCTCTCCTTCTTTAAATTGCACGCCTCCAATCCTCATTTCTGTCCACACTCCTAAAAACAATTCTCCCAACCTCATCTTCCTTCCTCACATCCCCAATCTGAACCCTCATGGTGGTCACCAACCGCGCCCGATCAGCAACATCAAGGCTCGATCCCCCTTCAGGCACATCCGTATACCGATTCTTTCTCGTCATGCTCGATATATAACAAAAAAAATTCCGGTGCCCTCGTCTTACGGCTCAGCGCAAAGTTACAACCCCCAGAAACAAGACCAAGCCATCCATATCCACTTGTACTATTCTCCCTACTGAGGTTAGATCCATACTCACGTACGAGTTCATATATTCCGCGGTTGCTGCGAGAGCCTTTCGCACCAAGAAATGGCAATCAGCGTACAGGTACGCATATTCGATGCTAAAGTTTGCAATCCCTGCAGGGGACATGCCTTGCACATTGACTCCGGCCAAGGAAGTATACGCCAAATCTGAGCCATTACCGACCCGTATACAAGGAGTTGAACCTGAATTGCTAGACTGTTCTTACTCTATAGTATCAAGGCGAGGGGTTTTGGGGTGATTCCATAGATCCACAGTCGCAATCCCGACCGATTTCAATTCTATAAGACTGGCTGGCATGACTGCTTTGTTGACATCGCTAGCGTTCCCTTCGGATCGATACACGAAGGAATCCGCATCTGGGTCAGAATAAAAGACTGAGTCAGTCAAAGAAATGGTAGAGTTGGTTTGGTAGAGCATGGACAGGGGGCTTTGGCTTCTCATTGTGGATAGGGTCCAGAGAAGGATGATGACGATTGATAGGGTGTTCAGGGAGCGCAAAGAGATGGTCTGTTCGATGTCACCAACAAAACTTTGGCTGTCGCGTAATTTTTCAAAGACCTATACCAAGACTAGAGATGCGATTAGCATAGCCTCTAGGCGCTATACTGTTGATTCTCCACAAAGACTCGTTCATGTCGGGGAAGAGAAGAACGAGCTTACTCCAAGTGCAGTTCCCCTTTCCGCTTTTCACTAAGTAATCAATCTCATCCATCTCCCCCCAACCCCCGCAAAAACAAGCGGGTATATGGTTGGACCCAGACGGATGGCATTCATGACCATCTTGCCGTGCTCTGAAAGCGGCCGATTGTTCGGAGTCCCGACAGCGATTGCCAGTACAGAACTTCAAGTTAGCCGGTGACTCGCACAATAGAATGGTCGGCTTACCTATGAATGGGATAAGAAGGAGCATCGGCAAGAAATCCTCAAAGGATATGAGAACAGAGTTCCCTTCCAGCGTCTTGGCAGTTGATGGCAATCCTGAAGAGCGAGACGGTGATGCTGGGTTTTCTTGAATTTTAGTGGCTATCACTTCTCATTTTCCGTGATTACTCTGCTGTTGTCGTTTATTTTCTCGGCCTTGTAGTGATACCGGATTCTTGTTTACTTTCCTGGCCATATTCTTCCTCGGTTTGCCCACTTTTCTCACCCCTTCCATTTTCCCAGCTCTGTCCACTCTCTCTCCTCACTTCATTCTCCGAAATTCTATCGGTCATATTTGTCATTTCATGCTGACTCATTTTGCAGATACTAAGAAAGATCAATTACTAGTGACATCCTCAATTCAAAAGCGAAGAATCGGGCTTATAACCTAACACCAAGTTTCACAAATACTTTGTTAAACACCATGCAACGCAATCTATATACCTATCCACAAAGCATCTTGCGCTGATATGGTTATACAGGTGGCGCGTAGGCAACCATCGAGAACAAGGGGCTGAAACGATTCGTTCATGAGCCTGGAGGGCCGCACACGAGGGGACCTGTCCTGCTTCAGCCTTACAACCTTACGTCCATAGATTGCGCATATAAGTTACTCAGTCCCCTTTTGGGTAACACGACGTCGTAGCGTCCTGTAGGCGCCTTGTAGGGTCCGCGAACCTACTGGAAGTTCGGAGTGAATCGCGAATAAGAGTGCAACTACGTAAGAAAGGTGCCGCACAACAGTCAGCATCTTAACATAATTGTCCCACAAGCAAAAGACTTATCTCCCTATTAATCCGGACGTGCTGATAAGGTGTATTCAACTAGTCGGGATGAGGAAGTCTGGGAGCATATCACAAAATGTGAATGGTCTTGACGTATTGTCCAAGTATACCTACCCACGTGGAAATGGAAGAGCGAAAGCACAGTGAGCGTCATCCGAAGAGGTGGAAAATGCGTTCGAGTTTCCAATACAATTTACTTACCCACGAACATTGACCGCTCTCAGCAACTGGCGGGCTTCAACGGAAGCCTCACGTCAAAGGTTGAGAGCAGCCCTCCCACATGGCGCCGACCAATTGTTGTTGCATTCGATACGATGAAGGGTATTTTAACCCAGAGTGGGTGGTGTATGGACATAGTAGATAGTGTGTTGGAACTGATGATAGAAATGCAGGCCATGGAGTCGGATAGTACTGGTCTTAGATGGCTTTCATCGAAACTAAATTTCTACACATCAATGCGCTTCTCTTTCTCTGCTTCTGCGAGCTGATGCTTGTCTTGCCTTGGTAACTGAACTTGATGTGATACCTTGCCATCGTAGGCGTCCTTCATCTGCATGGACATGAGTGGTGATTTGCTGCCTGGCCCCCTGTAGCCTAAACACAACCTTTCATGCAAGCATTCTTTTCTCACTAAGTTTAGCTCCTTGCTTTCATTCACCCCCACGTATTGCCTAAAGGACCTATCTCTTCCTTGTACGACGGACAGCACATGAATGTCTGCTCAGCTTAGTCTGTTCCTACTAGATCGGTCGATTTTCCTGCATCGAAGCCGCATTGCATGATACATTGGACTTTACAGCTCCTCTTTAACTCGGCCTCCTTCCCCAGCATTCGCATTTTGAGATGATTGGGTTCCCGAGCTCTGACTAGGTTCCGTATCGTGATCCATAGAAATATTGGACGTCGGTGACGGTGTTGGTTCTCGTTGTAGGTTGAGAAAAGATGTCCGTGTCGGTCGGACACAGGGGCTGGACAGTCTCGTGGCTGCCTTAGCTTGTCTTTTGGGCTCTCTTATTGCGGCATCTTTAGCTCATCGAATAGCAGAAATTTGCTTACCAGTCGCTTGCCTCTCTCCTGCTTGCCTCTCCATCCGAAGAAGTTCCTCTACATCAATGCTAATTGATATTCATTAAAGCAGGAGGCCCGTTTCGTATCTTACCTTCTGTAAAATTTGCGTGTCTCGAAGCCAGTGCAGGCTGGCTGAAAACCAAAATGTTCTCTTCGTTAATGAAGAGCTTCCCCAACACCATATCAAATGGAACTTTTTCATTAACCAGGAAGGTAGTTTTCCTAGACATTGCTGCGTTGAAAGAGAACTATGTTATCTCAATCACTCCGCGTGGCAAGAAGGGTTGACCCCCAAACGCCACATATAATTTCCCGTTAGGAAGTCCCCTAAGCTTATTTTCAAGCCTCGCCCGCTGAACGGCTTCTAAAGATACCTAATTCTCGTAGCACCCAGTGTCAAGCATCCCCTTCACGCTTGCGTATTGAGATTCGTCCACCTCATCATGTACAATCTTTACTGGGAAGGGATATGGGTCGATGTCTATCGGTCCTGGCTGTTGGGTTTGGAAATGCGTACGTAACTGATCCCTCAATGCGTCTAGATCGTGCTGGAAATCAATGGAGACGGATTGGTCAAACATACAATCGCTAGCGGTAAATGTCAGCGCCTAGTTAATTCAAGAAGAGTTCACAACATTACTCGTTCTTATGATTGAATTCCTCCAATAGCGCTTTGATTCGCTCTAATTGATCTCTTCCGTAAGTCAGTTGAAATTCCTGTATGACCCAGAGATCTGACCCAATCTTTGTGGGGCGGCGCTGAAATGATGTCGGGGTAAAATATTTTTTATCTAGTAGTGACCTCGTACTCATTGATGATCTCCCTCAACAGTTGGACTTTGAAAACGAATTCTTGTAGGCTAAACTCGACTTTCTGTACTACATCCATTGAGATAGTGGTCGACTCTGAGATGATAGCTAAGCTCATGCCGCCGTCGGCGCTTCTTGAAATGCGCTCTTGTTCTTCCTTCGATTTTTGATGTAACATCTTGAGCATATCGGTCGTCCGATTCGGACTTTGGGTGCACGTGCCCAAGCAGATGGTAGCACTATGTGGCAGATCAGCTTGTAATAGGCCAGAGATTGGGAATGACTGTGCCATTTCGGTAAGAATGTCGACGTGAATCCGATACGCGTCCAGATTCTTCGGACAATGAGACTTGTGAGTGATTTTCAATTCGGCGAGCAGCAGCCTTGAAGCGGATACTGCCCCAGTAGCGCCCGCTGCAAGTGTCACTAGTTCCATTATGAGGTTCGAGTTTTACAATCGACTGAGGGATGGCAACAAAGGGAGCAAAAACTTTATTGAGGGCGAATAACTTGAAAGCAATAGGAACAGATCTGCTGAGTTTCAGCGACGGGGCGCAGGTGAGTAAATGGAGGGGCTTAGAATTGCCTCGAGATCTTATCGGGTGTCACGCTTCTTCCCTCCTTTACAGCAGCTATCACAGCACAAGGTGGCGCCTCAGTCTTCTTACCCATCTGCTGAGATCGTCGGTTGGAGTGAAGCAGGCAGTCAAGTACGCGTTTCCCACGCCTACCTTTAGTGATTCTTAAGTGCAAGCTACCATTAACTAAAATAATAACCCGGGTGACACCCACACAAAGGGAATTGTGATTCCACGACGAAGGAAACTGAAAGAACCGCGATGACGACTCTAAGAGGGTATCCCAAACTCGCAAGGCTAATGAGCGTGGAGCCACAAGCAGCCATTTTCCGCGGTTTCGATGGCCTTACGATGATTGATTTGCCGCGGCTGCAAGCTGAATTGCATGATTTGGAATATCCGTTGCATGAAACCCGGAAGAGGAAGGAGTCTCTGAACAGTATGATCTGTTGAAGAAATAGGGGCGAAGCTTCAGGCGTACCGTATTATCCCCAGGGCACCTTATAAAGTCCAAAGTTCTTAACGTGTCTAGATTCTGTTCTATCGCTGGCATTGAAGGTCAGTAAAGCTCGCCCTCTATTGACAAGAGAGGTGGATTTCTTGAGGACCTGGCTTGCGCGACCGTCGATGAGAGGCAACTTCTTCAATGAGCCGGAAAATATTATTTGGGAACAGAAAAACAGTGGGACTTCGTATCCCTCCGCGCATAAGAGTCCGAAAATGACCTATTCACAACCATCCTAAATGGGTTGATTTTAGATATCTATTATCGGATATAGGGCCATCGGCGCGACGTATTCTCGACCTAACGTCTATTCAAATTGAAATAAAACTGACTACGTATTTTCTAAACAGCGAAACTAGTCGGAGAAGCTTGGCGGTAACGTCATAATTTACGATGAAGGAAATACGCAGCGGTTCAGCAAAGTCATCGGTGCCACTGTATCATCCCTGCTCCCCACGCTTGTCATCCTCGTTCTCTTCTTTGTCAAGCGTATGCTTATCAGGATTGGCCTAGTCTTCGTATTCACAACTATATTCTCCTTTACTCTCTCCCTTCTCAGAGAAGTCAAGAAAGTGAAGATATTCTCAGCAACAGCCGCTTTTGCGGCAGTGGAAGTAGTTTTCGTTGGGAGTACCGCGATGAACAATACCGCGTGATAGCTTCTGTTCTCTAGCTTCGTATTTACCAGCATGCACTAGCTAGCAACTCGATAGTAGAACCTAGTGCAAAGGATCCGCTTTTCCCCCAATACAGCTGTTTCACTTCAGGCTCCATTTATATATATATTTGGGCACCTCGACAGAGGCCATAAGACGAGACTGGTCGATCCTACTCTCAGTCCTCTTACAATTGCTAACTCACCAAACCCTTTAGCTCACCAGCCTGATTCTAGACATGACTTTCTAAAATGATTACTGGAACCATCACCGAGGCAGAGGTAGTCTTCGTCAACACTATAAGTGCGAACCGCACTTCCGAATAGATTATGTACTTATGACTCATCCTTATATGCAATATGGACCTGATATCATGTAAGAAGAATGTAAAACGTACCAAAGAAACTCCACACCGGTCCGTCCTAACATAGATTAAGTTTCCACAAAATTCACATCCGTTCCCGGCCTCACATTCTCGAGATCCTCACCCTTTCTCACTCTCTGCAACCCATCCACAACACCCAACTTCCTCCTACTCTCCACCAACGCCCTAATCAACCCCACCGCAACCTTCCTCCCCTGCTCCAATGACTCCAAACTCCCACTCAGATCCGGAACATGTAAGAAAGCAACTGGTCTCTCATCCTCCTTCAACGCGAAATAATGCGCAAGGGAGTTCCAATAAATAAACCCACAAAGAAAATTCCCCGCATCCGCCGAAAGTCTTACATCCGGTTCCGTATCTGCTTCAGCATCAGGGTTGGGGTATCCGAGATTAGTTTTCCAGCGCCTGAGAACGTCGTCCGTGTCGAATGAGGTGTGGAGAACGGGTGGGAACATGCTTCGCGGGAATTTCTCTTCTGCGAGGGAGTCTGGGAATTTTTCGCCGTCGACGTCGGGGATAGAGCCGTAGCCGCGGCAGTGAGAGCCTTTTTCCAAAGTGTAGAAGGTGCGGCCGGCGGCGAGGCCGATGTGCAGGATAATGTCCGGTTTGGGGTACATGGGGTTCTGCGGGGGAAGGAGTTTGGGGATGAGATTTATGACAGGGTTGTAGGCGACGCGGACGGCTTCGTGGTGGACGTGGATGTGGATAGGGGTGGGGTGGTCTGAGGTTGCGGGGAGGACGGCGGGGAGGGTGCTGGCGATTTCCCAGGATGTGTTTCTTGGGAATTTCTGGAGAAAGGGCTTGGGGGATGTTAGGAGGTGTATTTGATATAGGAAAGGGGGAATATTAGAAATTGTTGGTAAATGGACGCATGAGAAGTGGTTGATAAAGGAACTCGTTGAGAGTCATGAGATTAAACAAAAGATGGACTGCCAAAGAACTTCCTGAACGAGATAACTAAGAACATGAGATTGAGGAAAACTCCAAAATTCGATCGATCTAACATTACTCATAAAATATCACTAACCCCAAAACCAGTGACCAGAATCGTCACCGGGTCCTCCCCCTTCTCTGGTGGAGGCTGCCGAGCGGCAGTTGTCCAGGCGCAAGGCATGGCGACCTAAGTAAGCTACCTCTACATGTGAATATCCAATATAGGACTAGAAGGTAACAATTCTTGAAAACTATTAGCAGTGTTTCTAATGCAAGGTACGGGGCCGCTGGGATGACGTAGCAGGGTTGACATCAGCGCCCTGTTTTCCCGGCTCCAGCAAAAGGCAATCATTATCTCTGAAGGCTGAGACTTACATATCGACACAGAAGCCCTAAAACTACAATCAGCGATGGCCAACATGGTGGAGTGATGAATGATGAGGTTGACCATGTTCGGATCTCGGCTTTAAGCTTCGGTCTCCGGCGACTAAAACATCCCCCCTAATGGGACCTTGCACGCGTCTCGTGACGTGAATCCAGGATGTTTTGATGTTGCGCCTTCCGATCGGAACCTCATAACCCCTCAAGTGCCGGATATCGCTGTCGGTACATCACAATACCTTCCGCTAGTCGCCATGTCTATTAACCCTCTAATTTGCTCTCGGATGGGGGCTGCGATGAGAGTTGCCCAACTCTGCCAGCTCATCATCGACCTTTCAACCACCTAGCTGGCGCTGTACGCCGGGATACACAGGCTTAATAGCTACAATTGAGGCCACCAAAGGTACATATGACTTCCTGCTCCCTAGTTTTCTGTGCCTCATGCTGCACTAAAGCCGGTAACTCTGCCGATAGCCATCAACCAGTGTTCACCCCCAACCCTACAATCATCCATTGAGCCAAACTACTACCGGCCATGGCATCCTCCGAAGCCCCCCAAAAGACCTTCAATCTCGCTATCGTCGGAGGGGGCATAGCAGGGCTCATCCTCACTATCGCCCTCCTCAAACATGACATCCCCTTAACCATCTACGAGTCCGCCCCGCACTTCGGCGAGATCGGGGCAGGCGTCGGTTTCGGTCCCAACGCCTCTCGAGCAATGGACCTTATAAGCCCTAGCATAAAGGCTGCATATGAGAAATGCAAGACCTCGAATCAGTCCGAAAGGTGCAAGGATCTGTTCTTCACTATTCGAGTTGGGGATGCCAGGAAAGCCAACAAGGAGGGCGTGGTACGCGCGGATGGTACGAAGGTCGGTGAAACGATTTTCGAGATGCCGTACACGACTACGTGGAGCAGGGGTGGTGTGCACCGCGCCCATTTCCTGGATGAGCTGGTCAAGTTGATTCCAGATTCTGTCCCGAAGTTCGGCAAGAGGCTTGTGGATATCAGCGAGGCAACGGATGGGAGTGGAGATGTGGTTCTATATTTCGCGGACGGGACAACGGCACAGCATAGTGCAGTTATCGGGTGTGATGGGATCAAATCACGAACTAGGGAGCTGGTGCTGGGCAAAGATGATCCAGCTGCCAGAGCGGTGTTCAGCGGAAAGTATGCGTATAGAGGCCTGATACCTATGGATCAAGCAGTGGAGTTGTTGGGCGATGAGGAGGCCAGGAACAGTCAGATCTTCTTTGGGTATCATGGACACGTACTCACCTTCCCGATTGAGAAAGGAAAAACCATGAATGGTAAGCACAGCTCGTTCGCACTGCTTTCCACAAGATCACATAACTTAATTTGTATGCAGTGGTGGCATTCAGATCGCGGGAAACATGGAACGACCCCAACTGGGTCGTCCGTACCTCCAAAGAAGAAATGCTGTCCGACTACTCAGGGTGGGGCCCGACTGTCCACAAAATCATCTCCGCAATGCAAAAACCCGACATCTGGGCCCTCTTCAATCATCCTCCCGCTGCTACTTATGCCAAAGGCCGAATTTGTCTACTGGGTGATGCTGCACATGCTACCACACCACATCAAGGTGCTGGCGCAGGCATGTGCATTGAAGACGCATACATCTTGAGCAGTTTAATGGGAGAAGCGAACAGTGTGGAGGATCTAGAGAGGGTGTTCAAGGCGTATGATGAGAGCAGGCGGCCGAGAACACAGAAGATAGTTAAAACTAGTAAGGAAGCGGGGATGTTGTACGAGTTCGAGCTGGAAGGGGATGATCTGGAAGCGGTGGAGAAAAACATGACTAGCAGAATGTCATGGATCTGGGATGTGGATTTGGGGGCGGAGCTGGAAAAAGCGAAACAGCTTTACCATGGTGGGAAGGCAAAGATATAGACCATGCTTCTGTTCCCCTTGACATCGAGAGTCAAGGATTCTATTATTGCCATAGAGTACTCGTCATGAGAACAAGAATGGGAGGTTCAGTCAATGACATCATCCCTCAATGCGAATAGTCCCTTGATAACGTCATCCATCTTACTCCTGATTGCATCGTGATACATGGCGTTCGTCACGTAACTCTTGCAACCCTTGATCTTCCTCGCCGTCTCCATACTCAGGTCGAAGTCAACATACATGTCGTCTAAGTATACTGCCGCATACACCGGAACTTCGTTCTTAGCTAGCTGGTCAAGGTCATAGAGCCGAGGCCAACCGGAGTCGGACGCGAGTATGTGAGCGACGGTAGAGAGTTTGCGGAGCTCTTCGTAAGCCTCGAACATGAAAGGATAGATCTATGTAACGTATTAGAGGCACTGTTAGGTCAGTGGGTGAGACTGGAAAGGGATACCATTTCGCCAGTGAAGTATATCGGCCCAGCAGTCTGCACTGAGAACTCCGGATACTTCTGCAGTACACGCTCTGCAGACCAATTCGATGCCTGGCCTTGGCAGTAAATTGGTTCATGAAGCAGAGCATAGATGACATTCGAGTCGAAAGACTGCGATTGCTCAATCGACATTGTCGTTGGGCGCGTAAGATGGCCAAACTGCGTAAGATCCGAGTCGGCTCTCAGCACCAGTTCATGTACAGAATCAATGCCGCCTAATCATCAGCATAACTATCCTCATGGAAGTCTGAGATCGTAGACTCACCATGCGCCCCAAAACCCAATCCCAACTGCAAAAACCTCCTCGGACTCAAGAATCCTTCACCCCCCGCCAACCTCACCGTCGCATCGCCAAACCTACCAAGCAACTTCACGATCCGCTTCACTCTCTCCACATCCTCGGGATACTTCTCGTAGTACTTCTCATTCCGCTCTTTCACCCTGCGATAAAGCCTCTCGTACACCTCATCTGGCCCATCCCGCATAGGCGGCAACCCGCCGAATAAAAACACTTCTTTCAAGCCCTCTGGATAAAATGACAGGTAAGTCGTAGCGCAGAACCCACCGAATGACTGGCCCATGACACTCCACTTCTTTTTTTCTTCGGGGTATTCTGCTGTCAGTGCTTTTCGGATCGCTTCACAGTCTCTCACGATGGAATCGGCGCGGAAGGATTTCATGTACTCGGCCTGCACTATTTCGTCGCCGCGCAGCTGGAGTGAAGATTGGCTAATGGCGTTTGACAGCCCCGTGCCGCGTTGATCGAGACACAGAATTTGGTATCCTTTGTCCAGGATGGTTTGAGTCCAGGCGTTGTTTTGAGGCGAGCGGCATTCGAAGCCGGGGCCGCCTTGGAGGTAGATTAGCCATGGGAGTTGCGACTTTTTAGGGTCTTCTTTCGAGGGGTAATCCGCGGGCTTTTCAGCTTTTCGCGCTGAGCGAGCGAAGAGCTGTAAAGTTCCGGCAGCGGGATTGCTGTAGTCACGGGGCACTTGGAAGAAGTGCTCGGTGATTTTAAGCTTGCCTGCAACAGATTAGTGTGAGGTGTTTGGAAGGTAGTGGAAATAAAGTCGACCATGGAAGTACCAGGTATCAAGTGGCTCCTCTGCTCTAGAATCTTAGCCGCCGAAATCATCTTGATTGATGTTGATATTCGGTGGCAGCTGTAAGATGTTGAAATAGAGTTCTCGTTGGTGCTCCGTATCGGGTCAGATGAGATGGATCCTTCCTGATTCGGACAAGTACTGAATTCATACGTTGTGTATTAATTACTCTCGCGCATCGCTCAAATTCCTTTATTAATTCTCCAAACTCCAAACTCCCATTTTCCAGGTTCCAGTACATATCTCCAGTTTCATCATAGTTGGAAAAGCCGACAGGACACACCCCGTAAACGTATACGCACTTAACCAATTCGCCAACCCACACCTCAAAATGCCTGATTTATCCAACCTGCCCCATCACAAATATCCTCCGCCGGAACCCTAAACCTAAAAGTATTCGAACTATTCTGCGTCGTATACCCAAAACACATTCCGCCCGGCCAATCATTCTTTTCGTCAAAAGTGTTCCGCCAACACACCGAATTACATATTCGACTCCGCCCCTCCGTAATCTCCGTCTTGTTCTGAATATTATAGGCCGCGCATAAGTTGATGCAGTCGTTCAAGCTAGTCGTAACCCGGCCTACCACGTTATCAATCCCGTTCGCGTTCTGGAGACTCAGATTGCAAACTTTCCGGAACGACATTTGGGATGAGCCGAGCGTGACGTCGTAGATGGAGTTGTTGGCGGACGGACAGTCGCGCAGGATTGTGGAGGTGGGACCAGCGACTTCTGTGGTGGATATGGTGGTGCTAGAAGGCGACGAAGTTCTGGTGACGGGACCAGCAGAAGCTGAATTGGACACTGATGGTGTTCTCGCGCCCGCTGCTTGATCATCCGTGTTCGCATTGTCGCTATTCTTTTGCGACAAAGCTCCTCCCACACCTCCTCCAACCGCTGCCCCTATTACCAATAATGTTACGATCGCAGCAACAATCCAGAAAGTCTTTCGTTTTAACCCGCAAATCGTTCGCGAGTCGCGGCCGCCATCATTACCCTCGGCTCGAATTTTGAAGGTATCGGCGTCTGGTGGTACTGGGATCGAGTAAGCGGCTTCCTTATTGGGCATGTATTGCAGGCCAGCGTATTCGGAGTTTGGCACTACCTCCAGGTCGGAGTGTGCAGCACTCATGGTGATTGCCGGTAGAGGAAGTTGGAGTTCGAGAGGGAGAAGGACTTGATGGATCCATTTCGGACGCAGATTTCACAGCAGTAGGCCTGAGGCCTTTGGGGGCCTGATTTGGGGGCCTGATTTGGGGGCCTGATTTGGGGGCCTGATTTGGGGGCCTGAGTTGGGGGCGGTTATGGAAGACTGCTCCGTAGTGAATGGGATGAATTCTGCCTGCTCCGAACGAACTACGATGTCACGCGCATGCATAAAATGCATAACGGACTCGCATCCTTAGGATTCAACAACATTTTCCTTTCCAAAGTCAAATTCCTTTTTGAGGTGAATGTGCTGCGCTTTGGTAGTAAATTCTCAAGGTCTAAGTCGTTTATAGTCCAATTTCACAACTTACTCCTTCTCTACAAAAGGCACATTGGAGTGGGGCACCTTCGCAGCATTCGCTTCTTCAATTCATCTTCAATTGCCCAGCAAACCCATACTCGAAGGCATCTACACCATTTTTGATTCTCTCTCACTATCTTCATCAAAATGGCCAAAGACAAAAAGACCAAAACCGCCGACAAAAAGGCCCGCACAGCCGCCAAGGCCGCAAAGCAAGAAAAGAAAGCTAGCAAAAAGGACAAAAAGACTGCATCCAAGAATAAGGACGTGGACTCTGATACCGAGTCCGTCGACCTCGATGCCGTCCTCGCTCAATATGCTAAAGAGCAAGAGCAGTATCATGCCATAACAGAGATTCAATGCGAACCGCCTTTACCCCGAACATCTTCCACACTCATAGCCAATCCCGCAAATGAGAACGAACTCTTCTTATTTGGGGGCGAATACTTCAATGGCGCAACCGCCCAGTTCTACAACGACCTCTTCATCTACAACATAAAACAAGATTCCTGGAAGAAAGCGACCTCCCCAAATTCCCCATTACCAAGATCAGGCCACGCCTGGTGTACGGCCCCCAACACAAAAACAATCTACCTCTTTGGTGGCGAGTTTTCATCCCCTAAACAGGGCACTTTCTACCACTACAATGACTTCTGGTCGCTTGATCCCACCACCCGGGAGTGGACGAGGGTGGAGTATCGAAGTAAAGCGCCGGGTCCAGTGGCGAGGAGTGGGCATAGGATGGTAGGATTCAAACAGTGGATTATCTTGTTCGGAGGGTTTCAGGATATGAGTAGTAGCACGAGATATCTGAACGATATCTGGATGTACGATTGTCTGAATTTCGCTTGGCATAATCCTACTCTCCCCGCCGCACGGGCAAAGCCGGATCCGCGTAGCAGCTGCACACTTCTCCCGCATGATCAAGGCGCGGTCCTATATGGCGGCTACTCGCGTGTGAAAATGGCGGTCACTACTAAACAACAACAATTCAAAAGCAAAGGATCTAAAGGCGGCGCTGCCTCATCCTTTCGAATGGCCTTGAAACCAAAGATTCATGAAGATACATGGTTCCTTCGCGTCACCCCTCCACCCCAGGATTCCCTCTCTAATACCCTACCAACAGTGACTTGGGAACGCAGAAAGCGTCCCGCGAATCCTCCCAACCCACCACGTGCAGGAGCGACAATGGCGTATCACAAGGGCCGCGGGATACTGTTTGGAGGCGTGCATGACGTCGAAGAAAGCGAAGAAGGCATCGATTCAGAATTCTTCAACCAACTCTTCGTATGGAATATCGAGCGGAATCGATACATGCCTCTCTCACTACGTCGTCCAAAAGCGAATCCAAAGAAAGCAGCTGCGCAACAAGTCTCTCGTCGCGAGCGCGGGAGAGCAGACGAAGAGGAGCTTTTGGCCAATCTTAAGGCGTTGGAAATGAAAGTCGGGGGAGGTACTGCTCCAGAAGAGATCCCAGAGGGAAAGCAAGAGGAGGAAGAGGACGAAAAAGTCGTCGAGAAACCGCGTTTATTTGAGTTTCCGCATCCGAGGTTTAATGCGCAGTTGACGGTGCAGGATGATGTTGTCTATATCTACGGCGGCACATTCGAACGTGGAGATCGCGAATTTACATTCGATGAGATGTGGGCTATCAATCTGAACCACCTTGATGGTGTTAAGGAAATATTCAGACGTGAACTGGAGGATTGGCAGGGTAGTGAGGATGAAGCTTCTGATGATGAAGAAGATGAGGATGAGGATGAGTCCGATGAAGAGGACGAAGACAAGTCGGAAACGGCAGGTACAAGCACAGGCCCAACTACAGTCGGTTCACCAGTTGTAACGAAGGAGATACCCGAAGAAGATATCGGCGTCACAGAGGAGATCTCCGCTCTCACTGACACTCTACCTCATCCACGTCCTTTCGAGTCTTTAAGGGACTTCTACGCAAGAACAAGCGTTCAATGGGCCGAGATTGTGGTCTCCGACCTCAGCAAAGCTGGTAAAGGCGTCGAAAAATCTCCCAAGGAAATCAAGAAAGCGGCTTTCGACCAAGCAGAGGAGAAGTGGTGGGATTGTCGCGAGGAGATTCGTGCGTTGGAGGATGAGCAGGAAGCCGCTGGGATCGGGGAGGTTGTTAGTCTTGATGCTAAGGGTGATGCTACGGGCGGAGCTGGACGACGAAGGTAATAGAATCAGGGATATCGCATGAATTCAGAGCATAGGATGAATAGCAAAACCCATCCATCATAAACTCCATCATTGCAATTAGGATCAATCGTATTCTGCATCTGGCATAATATCGCCAACACCATGCTATGTAGTCCCAAAAGTAAGTGCCTAGATATGGTGATACTCTTCCCACACCTATACCCCAATCCTACATCAACCCCTCAACAACATTCCCCACCCAATCCAACTGCACCGCGCTCACTCCTCTCCCCCAAGCCTTCCCCGTAAACACAAACTCGGAAAACACTATCGCTTCAACCTTCTTCCCAAACAACACGCTACTAGGATGAATGGCCACCGTCTGATTTCCCATAAAGGTTCGATAGGATCCATCAGGCATGAGCCTGGCGGTGTTGGATACGAAACCTCTAAGGAGGCTATGTAGAATTGAAGTGGTGTGCATGTCAGAGGGCGTGGGGGCTGGTTTGGGGGAGGGGGGAAGGAGGGAGAGCGAAGCGCATTGCTGGCGGAGTTGTTTTCGGATGTCCTGGGTTTATTAGTGAGAAGGAAAGATGGGGCATGAGAACTGGGGAGATGTTGGGAGGTTTTTTTTTGTTTGGGGGGGGGGGGTTATGGGGTCGACAGAAGGTTTTGTAGGCCTAATGTGGGCATTTATACAAGAGCGTGGGTACCAACGGGGAGCAAGCCAAAGTAGAGACCAAGCCTCGGGTATGATAGTGGTTTGGGTATGCGGCTTTGAGGATGGAGAAACGGGGTTAGATTACGTACCATAACGTTCTGCATTGCCCTGTGACTGACAAAGTGCCTTTCGCACCAAACCTTCCTGTCTGTCCTTTCTTCTGCATAGCGCTGCACTGTAGTCAATAGCATCATATGATCGCCTTCTCGTCTGTAAAGCTTCCGCCTTGCTGCTTCCGCTTCCTCCTTCTTCTCCTCCGTAACCAGATTCAAAAAGATGTTCTCAACACTTAGACAGGAAATGATATCAATGATATCAAGCAAACAATCCCTTTTCGGAGTCGCCGCTTCAACAATCACACGTCCGAGAGTCGGTGTAAGAGGCAATTTCGCAATCGTAAGACCAATATCACTTATAGCACCCGTTTCAGTCAATGCACCCAGATGCAAGAGCTGAAGGAGCGCTTTCTCAAGCACTTCGCGGGGCGGTTTGTCCAGGAAAGGGAAATTGAGAGCGTCGTCGACGCCTCTGGCTTTCATCGTCAAAATAGCATGACTGAGATCGCAACGTAGAATCTCGGGCGTGGTCCTCTTTTCCAATCCATTGTAGCCTTCCTCAGTGTACAATCTGTAACAATGACCTGGGGCTTCTCTACCAGCTCTTCCTTTCCTCTGAATAGCTGCAGATTGCGAGATGGGCTTTACCAAAAGCGAGTCTAGACCGAGACGGTTGCGGAACTGTTTGATTTTGGACTTGCCGCAGTCGACCACGAAGCGAACGCCTGACACTGTGACAGAAGTTTCGGCGATGTTGGTTGCGAGGATGACTTTACGTGTCCGCGGGGGAGCGGGCGTAAAGATGCGCTGTTGGGCGTGTTGCGGGAGTGCGGCGAAAAGGGGTAGAGGAAGGAGCTGATATCAGTTAGTGAAATGTCATCTCAATTCCGCATGCTCAAAAGTATATCAGCTCCAGAACTCTTCGTGGAGCTCATGCGTCCTAGGATTTTGCGCCAACAGGACGCTTTGTCATGCTAATTGTAGGCCAATTGACCAAGACATTCCCATCTAGGTGGGAGTTGCAAGTCTAGAGTACAGGACAGTGACCATGATCTACTCTGGAGTGTGTAGCTAAAAGGATATGAACACAATAAGAAAGTTAAACCTACTTTTGGCACCTCTTTGTCCATAGCCTGCGCATACTCATTGACAAGCTTATCTAAAGCCTCAATCGTGTCTTGGCCAGTCAGGAAAACAAGTATGTCTCCCGGGAGTGGTTCTTTGTAGTGGATTTGGAAGATCGTTCTCAGGGCCGATTCGACGAAGTCTTGGGTAGGCTCGGTAAGATAGATCGTTTTGACTGGGTATTGGCGACCCTCAACGAAACAGGTAGATATGCTGCTTGACTTCGATTCTTTTGATCCTGGGACATGATTTGTGCCGTTCGTTGATACTGACTTTGAATGTTCTCTTGATTCACGCTCGTCATTCGACGATATCCCAGACCACGACTTTTCAGAACCAGAATCTTCGCGTTCCTCATCTTTCGCCTCTTCGGGTACCCATTCACTTCTGTCAACCTCATCCTCGAAAAATCGAGCTAGGCCTTCCACATCTGCAGTCGCACTCATAACTACAACCTTCAGCGGATCCTTTCTCCTGCTCTTCCCATTCCGCCGAACTAACTGTCTTAAAAAGCCTAGTATCAAATCCACATTCACACTCCGCTCATGGACCTCATCCACCACCACCGCACTATAATTATTCAATTCCGGATCCCTCAGCATCTCCTGAAGTAGCATTCCCTCCGTCAAGAACTTTATCCTTGTATTCGGGCCCGTCGCTGTGTCGAACCTGACACTATACCCAACTTTGGCCGTCGGGCTTTGACTTCCGAAAAGACTGCCCATTTCCTCGGCGACCCTCCGAGCAAGCGAAATAGCGGCGACTCGGCGTGGCTGGGTGATTGCGATGCATTTAGTGCACCAGGGCTCGCTCAATAGGAACTGTGGGACTTGGGTCGATTTTCCAGAGCCAGTCTCGCCGGTTAGCAAAAGGACGCCTGTTTTGCGTAGGGATAGCCGGATCGTATCTGCGTGCGGCCAGATTGGAAGGGCTTTTCGTACGGGCAAGAGCGCATCACGTCGTTTTAGGAGAGGGTTATTGGGGTTCGGCTGCGTAGGTCTCGGGTGGGCTTGTGGCTTCGGAGATCTACGAGGGTGCTGATTTCGGGGTGCATACCGAGGCTTTTCGGAGATGTTTGGGGGTGGAACTGGCAAATGAGCCTGATTGCCATGTTTCTTCTCTTCCTTGGGTGGCTTCGGTGTTATAGTCTCATTGTTAGGCGTGGGAGCTAGGGTCAGCGGAGTACCTTTGCGCTTGCGTTTCTTGCCTTTTGTGAGGGTAGTAGGTCGTTCTGAAGCTGGAGACTGATTTTTAGGCTTAGATTGAGCGATATCGTTGTCGTCGGAGACTATGTGAGCCTTGGGTGGCATTTTGGAACGTGCAGGCTGGATGTTCGGTGCAGGCCGAAATTATTTTTGAGCTCGATGTTATCGATAAAATTTCTGTACGCTAGTACTATTCCAGTAATCTATCCACCTAACTTGCAGATATTTAATACAAAAGTAGTTCCAGCTTCAAATTCCCTCAATATATGTGTGGGAGATGCAATTGCAGTTAGCTGTTCATGTTCCTCTCCATGTGAATTCTACCTTTCTGAGCACTCGGTATCCATTTCCCCGGCTCTCGTTCAGGGCATGCAGATCATCGACCCCGCGAACCGACCACCGCCGACATCGTGTGAACTCCATCAACCGGCAATTTATCCATCAATGTAAAGTAGATCAACTCAATTGACAAAAAGCGGGACAAGAGTAGAATATATAGACCACCGAAGCTAAAATGGAGAGATTTCGTCACTTTCGCGAGGCTCTCAAGCTTTATCCCTCACGATGCTACTTCAACCCTGGAGCATTGCGCTCCTCTCCTTAACCCTGGTATGCCCAACTTCCGCCAAAATCGACCGCAAGAGCATCGTCCGCCAATTCAACCCAAAACTAAACTCCTCTCATCCGTACAGCCCGATCCAAGTCGGCAACGGCAACTTCGCCTTCGGAACCGACATAACCGGCCTCCAAACCTTCATCCCACACAACACGCTCTCCAGCTGGGGTTGGCACAACTCCTCGCTGCCTACAACCGTAAACCAGACCTCTCCTGCGGACTTCACGGGCCTAGAATGGTGGACCCATGATCGGCTCGTGCCATATGCGCAACCAAATCCCGCACAGAAGGAGATTTCGCCATGGATGATTGCGAACCCCCATCGGATCAATCTTGCGAGGATCGGGTTATGGTGGGGTGGTCGGAATGTGAGTGAAGAGATGCTGCAGCAAAGGTCTCAGACATTGGATCTCTGGGAAGGAAGTATCTCATCCTTCTTCTTGCTCAATGGAAACAGGGTCGAAATCACCACGGTCGTGTCACCTGACTCGGATACTGTGGCCGTGGAGATCAAGTCGCAAATGGTGTGGAAAGGGGAGTTGGGCGTGTTTTTTGATTTTCCATACGCGAGCGGAAAGAACAAGTTTGATGCGCCGTATGTTGGCGTGTGGAATGTGACGGGGAATCATAGCACTGTTTTGAGAGAGAGGGAGAATGGAGCCGAGATTAGGCATACGCTTGATGCGACGAGCTATATTACTGATATTACTTGGGAGAGCGAGGGGGCGAAGATGGAGAGGTTGAATAATAAGACGCATAGGTATGTTCTGAAGCCGGCTCAAGCAGGCAATTGGCTCTCCTTCACAGCAACGTTCGCGCCGGAACTGGCGAAGAATGTCGACAACTTTGATGCGATCAAGGCCAAGACGGCAAAATGGTGGACAGAGTATTGGGAAACTGGAGCATTCATTTCCCTCCCTCCCGCAAATTCCTCAGCTAAAGAACTCCAACGCCGCATCGTCCTCTCCCAGTACCTCCTCGCCGTCAACGGCGCCGGCAAGGACCCGGCTCAGGAATCCGGTCTAGTAAACAATGGCTGGTACGGTAAATTCCATATGGAAATGGTATTCTGGCACCTGGCCCATTGGACCTTGTGGAACAAGTGGACCCTCTACGACCGCAGCATCGGCGTATATGATCGTTTCCTCTCCACCAGCTTCGAACGCGCGCAGAAGCAAGGCTACCAGGGCGCGCGGTTTGGCAAGATGAGCGACCCAACAGGTCGTTCGGCGCCCGGGGAGATAAATTCTCTGTTGATATGGCAGCAGCCACATCCAATGTACTTCGCTGAAATGGAGTGGCGAAAATATCCCACGGAGAAGACGTTGAAGAAATGGGATCATATCTTAACTGGTGCTGCTGATTTCATGGTGTCGTACGCCTGGTTCAACGAGTCGACGAAGGTGTATGATTTGGGACCGCCGATGTATCCCGTCTCGGAAAATACGAATCCTAATCAGACGATTAATCCGACGTTCGAACTCGCGTACTGGAGATTCGGCCTTAATGTTGCAGAGCAATGGCAGCTGAGGCAGAACAAATCTGTGCCATCTAATTGGAGGTTCGTAAAAGAAAATCTAGCACCTTTTCCGGTAGAGAATGAGGTGTATGTCACGTATGAGGGTGTCAAGGATATGTGGACTACGCCCACCCTGGCTGAAGACCATCCAGGTCTCCTAGGCATCTACGGCTGGCTCCCTCCGGATTCTCGAATGAACCTCACGACGTTCAAGAAGACCATCGAAAAGGTATATCAATCGTGGAACTTCACATACTCATACGGCTGGGACTTCCCTCTCCTGGCTATGACGGCTGCTCGATTGGGAGATGCGGAAAGGGCGGTCCATTGGTTGCTGGATCCAAACAACCAATTCGATGAAATCGGCATGCCGATTGGCGGTACACGAGTACCTACGCCATATTTCCCAGCCAGTGCGGGCCTGCTTCTCGCTGTCGGAATGATGGCGGGTGGCTGGGACGGACTAGAAGGGCCAGTCTTCCCCAAAACATGGGGTATAGAGGTCGAAGGATTCTCTAAGGCCATGTAAATAGCCAATGGATGATGAATCGCTATTACCGACATGAGCATCATTTCCGCTGAAGGATTGTAAGAAGCTATGTATACCCTCAAACAAGTTTGATAGACCGAATATCAGGATCGGTCTTCATGAACTCGCCATCCATAATCCCATGGACATAGAGTTCTCCAACAAGGTGGAACTTGTCTTTTGTTGCTTCACGAATCGCATGAGGCGTCCCTGAACCCAGGAAAATGCACACTATATCACCAAGTTGGAACTCTTTCGGTCCGAGACCCAAGTATCCCGTCTTCGTCAAGAAGAGTTTACGACCAGGCATGACCTTCAGTAGTGCACTTTTGTAGATCGAAGATTCGATCGGGTACCTCGTTTTGTATTCGTCGTCTTCGAAGGCGTTGTGTGGCGCTTCCAGTCCCATTAGAACTCTATAGGCCTGGTAGTTGTCTGCTGATCCTCGTTGCATAGAACCATCCTTCTCCACGCCATGGTCTGCGATTGTTGTCTTCCAGATGGCTCTATTGCGGCGAGTCGATAATCCGTATTTGTCCCGACCGACGTATGATAGGTCCTGGAATTCGTCTTGGACTTTGCGGAGCCAGGCACGAATCTCCTGCAGATTGAGATCTCTGCTGTCCGGAAAGGGAGCAAAGGCAGTCTGGATCTCGTCCACGAAGCAAGCGCTTAATCTCAGTGTGGACGATCCTGTGGAAACCTTAGCTAGAACACCTTTAGTCTTGGCCCCATTAGAGGCAGAGAACTGGATCGAGTCTGTTTGCAGAGTTTCAGGTACCCCGCTTGCCCAGTCAGGCACCCATGAAGGTAAATTTGGCTTTGTGATGTTCGGTAGGGATCTTCTGTAGGCCCCAATCGATGATCTCTTACTCAAATCGGACCTAAAGTAACGGCAGTAAGACAGCATGTCTACTGTGCCTTGCTTCATAAACGCTCGCGCAACATCGGTGCACAGCTGCGCATATTCCATTCCATAGTTGGGGGTTATACCCAAGGCTTGGGCATCGGTAGCTAGACCGAGAAGAGCGAAAATTTTGTCTCTCTGATCTGTGGCTTGCATTGGGATGAGTTCAGAGCCGACAGTGCAGGTCAAGTAAAGTATGTCTCGCAGGGATTGATGCATTCCTATGCTCTGGAATCGTCTTCGGGCTTCGCAGAATGGTGATGCAGATGATGTGATTCCGATCAAGAGCTGATGGTCTGTTTCCGAGATGTAGGACGACTCCATGGTAACTCTGCTTGTCATACGATCTTCATAGACCAAGATCCGCTTGAACACGGTGATAGCTGCATCCACTGTATCCCAAGGTACAAGAAATGAACCGCAAGCCAGGTAAACTTGCTTGGAGACTGCAATTTCCTGCACAACCTGCCACGACGTTAGTAAAAATCCCTAAGAAAATCGATAGTACCTTTACTTACCCAGACGCGATGCCACCAAGTTAGATTCGTGACGGCCCAAAGGGCTTCAAGGATTCGAGAATGTCTCGACCCAAACCTCATATCTGACGCAAGCTTCAATTCTCTAACAGTCTGTTTGGCCAGACACTCAAAATCGTCGTCGGTAAGGGAGTCGTGAACGTTGATATTGAAAGCCTTCCCGGTACCTCTTGCTCGAGCACTCTCGCCAACTCGCTTTAGGCAAGTCATCGCTGTGCTGTGATCTATTGCCTCTCCCTTCTCGTTGAACCCCGCTCCGAGCCATGCGATCGTTGTCTGGGCTCGTGCGAAGATGGTTTGCATCATGTTGACTTGGTAGCTCTTTTCCTTCTCATCCTCTTGGTTGATACAAAGGGCATCGGCCCAGATCGCAATGGAGGTCCCTCCTCTGTCGAAACATTGCTGTCGAATCTCTAGAAGTGCCCAGTGGAGATTCGCTCTGATGTACGTCTCGCAGCCATTCAACACAATCTTGCGCATGTCTCCGTGGGTACCCCAACAGTACGATAATGCCGTATATTCGGGTCCAAAGTCCAGAGATTCAGTTTCAAGCCAGCATTGCACGCTCTGCCCTTTGTCGTAGGATTGACGGGGAACGTCCTTCAGTCCTTCTTTCCATGTCCCCGGAGCATCCTCAACGGACATAAGTTGACTCAATCGTCTCTTCCATTTCGGCACGGTACCAAATGGCGCCCAGCAAACGTGTAGGATGCGAATTTCGTTCTTCAACGGATCCAGAGGTTTATATTGATATCCTGACTCAGGTGAACTTTTCATGAGTCTGATTCGGGACATTAAATCATGCTCGCGACCTTGAGTTAGCATTGACCTCGCACAGGTTGTAAACAGCACAACTGCGATCGCACTCGGTAAGTCTGGAGTCGAGCATTGATATTACCGCTGATGTTGGCGCCTGGCACCTGAAGAGGTGTCGCCTAGCTCCCAACACAGCCACCAGGGGTAACGCCCAGCGGACGCGTTCAGCGTCTGGATTGGCATGTGGCGCACACCCAATACGAGCTTACCTTCAGCCTCCAGAAATTGTGCGAGACGTCACTGCATGGTTGTCAAAGGTTGTTATGTCCAAGAAATACTGAGAACTGCCAGAACAAGACGTATGGTAGTCGCACGTTACTCTGTCTTGGGAACCGGGGGGGTCGACGGGGAAAACGAGACTGGCAGGTCCCTCTATGGTGATCAAGTAGAGATTTTCCTGCATGTCATCTCGTTTCCATTTCACATCGAAGTCTCTTGTCGTATCATTACTCTCAGATGGCATCTCGTGTCTGTGTTTGTCAAGCTTCGATGCGTTTTTTCTTCCTTTCCTCTCCTCTACACTGTTGGGCCTGCAGAATCGCGTTGCGATCCTCAACCGTGCCCAGAGATACGTTTCGTCTATCCCAATCATCGTATTCGCCCAGACACCAGCATCCAAAGTCTTGAGACAAGAAAAGATGGCAAGATGTTGAGGTACGAAAGAGACACGGCTATTCATCGGGTAGGGCAGATGTCTATATATGGTTAGCGTCCGCCATCAAGTTTTCTTCATCACACGGTCCATTTCTGCCGCCAACTCTCAAGACCTGCTTGATGATTACGCACTACAGCACTTCGGAGGCCGTCACGGTCAAGGACATGTCTCCTGCCCCAACAACTGGATCCTTGTCTGCGTAGCGCTATCAGTAACCTCGGGACCGTGCACGACGATGCAGTTTTTAAATTGAATCTCTGGGCGACCTGGTTTCCTTCCCCGCGCATCCCCGCAGGCCTCGCAACAATTCTCGGACGGTCTTCTGCATGGGCGCAGGAAATGACGATATGTCGGAGTATCTTCTTTACCAGGCAATTGAGCAGGATGTCCTTTCCAGCTCTCCGGCTCAAGGTGCGGAAACGTTGGAAAGATGGGTAAAGCTGGAGCTGTTCCACGGCGGTAATGATGTAGTATAAGAGATAATGTACCCCGCCGTCAACTGCCACCACCATTCCAGAGCTTCGAACAGCTTTTCGAGCTTCAGGGGCCTATTTTTAGCCATGGTTCGCTCAATTGTTTGGCCGCTGTTGACGGCAACGGCTTCATTCTTTGGCGAAATTGCTGCGTATACGTATAACCGACGGTATATCGACAATTCTTCCGGAACGCCAGAAGTTATCATTCCTGGTGCGTCGTCTTACAATGGCCTCAATTTGGTTCCTCAGATGGGGTGGAATAATTGGAATGCCTTCCATTGCGATGTCAATGAGAGCTTGCTGCTCAGCACAGCACAAGCAATGGTTAACTTTGGATTGAGGGACCTGGGATACAACTATGTTGTGCTTGACGACTGTTGGTCGATTGGCCGGGACGCTGGCGGCAACCTGGTTCCAGATCGTAAGTTGTTTCCAGCGTTTCAAATGAGACATGCTAACTTCAACTAGCCATCAAGTTCCCCAATGGCATGAAATACGTCGCCGACAAAATCCACAGTTTAGGAATGAAGTTCGGCATGTACTCCTCTGCTGGAGTCTTCACCTGCGGTCGCTACCCCGGCTCTCTGGGCTACGAACAACAGGACGCCAACCTCTGGGCCAACTGGGGCGTGGATTACCTCAAATATGACAACTGCTTCAATCAGGGCCAGTCTGGTACCCCAAAGATATCCTTCGATCGTTACAATGTAATGTCTCAAGCTCTTAACAAGACTGGGAGACCAATTGTATATTCGATGGTGAGTTCCTGGTATCAGAATCAATGATGAATTCGTACTCACCAGAAACAGTGTAATTGGGGCAACGACGACCCCTATGATTGGGCGTACACGATTGCCAACAGCGGCCGCATGTCCGGCGACATCTACGATTCCTTCAACCGACCTGATGCCCCGCTGTCCCTGCACCGAAGCCATTGGCTGCGCATGGCCCGGCTTCCACTGCTCAGTCATGAACATTCTGAACAAAATGGCAGCCATTACATCCCGCACCATGACCGGCTACTTCAACGACATGGATATGCTCGAAATCGGCAATGGCGGCCAAACCGATTCCGAATATGTTGTTCATTTCTCCATGTGGGCTATGCATTCCTCACCACTCCTCATCGGAACGAACGTGTTGACTCTGAGTCCGGCGAACCTGGCGATATATTCGAATCCAGCGATCATTGCACTCAATCAAGATCCCTCTGGTACTGCTGCGATCAGAAAATGGCAGTACTTTGTCGATCCAGACGAGACCGGCGAAGGCGAAATCGCGCTCTGGACCCGAAGCCTGGACAACGGCGACCAAGTGATTGCACTCCTCAACGCTGCCAATAGGACCATGATGATGAACGCCACCATGCGCGACATCTTCTTTGACCAAGCCACTGCAGGCGCATACCGTGAACCTGAGGAACTTCGCAAGACGTGGGATGTGTACGATCTTTGGGCTAACCGAATGACGGCCGCCGAAGCTGGCAGCATCATCAATGGGACGGCGGGTAATTTCACGTTTAACACCAATAGTACAGCGAACCCCAGGGTCACGAGGTATAATGCTACTGCAACGAGCTACGAAGATGGATTGAAGAACAACAATACTGCATTGCTCGGACTGAAAGTCGGCAGTATTGCGCCGAGTGGAACATGGAGTGCGGAAATTGCTCGACACTCCGTAGGCATGTATAGACTTCGGGCAAGGGAGACGCCAGTTCCGAGGAAGAAGGATGAGTTGTAACTGTTGGGAACAAGGCCGCGGGCCGAAAATTCAACCCTTAGAATATTCATTTAGCACCAAAAAATCAGAATGAAAGACGTAGATTGCTCAGGAATGATGCCAAATTGAAATTAGTGCCAGCTGCATTCATAATCCAGACTGTCAAGCTCAGACCATAAGCATTCCCGGTCCGTTTTCTCCCATGCCCACCACTTTCCATCATCTCAGCCCGACAATCCCAACTCCCCAAAATCAAAACCCCGATCTTTCAACTGAGTTACGAAAAGAGTCTTCGGCTCGACAAAAGCCTCGTACCACTCAAAAGTCCCGTTCGCGTCTTCTTTTCGGGGTCCAATGCGTCACATACAGTTTGCGTTTCCGAGAGGAGGACCGTGGATGGTGTAGGATGAGGCGTTTGTGTTCCGAGCTAATGCTATTGCGGGTTTTAGTTGGATTCTTGGGTCTTTGCTGGGGAGGAAGATATGAAAAGGTTTGGAAAGGGATGGCTGGATGTTGGAAGGGGAATCGGAGGCGTGCGTGAGAGAAAAAGGTGGACGGAGAAGCTGATAACAAGGGCAGGGGATGTGTGAAGGAACAGGGCGAGACAAAGAGAATGCAAAAGAATGCTAGTTCTTACCGTTATTGACAGTCCATCCATGTCCCGATCCCGCCGCCCCTCGATTTCGATAAAGTACCAGAGCAGTCTTTGGTCCTTCATTCAGGAATCCATGGACCCACCTCTGGTGCGATTCAGTACTTTGTATGGGCTGTTGTGCTTCATATCCAATGCAAGCATTCAGTCCCGGCGTCGTGCTCTGTGTAGCCGCGGAGTAACTCTTCGAAACCTTCTCTCCAGGTGTCTTACAATTATGCACCAAAATCTGCGTACCGTCCAGCGCAATATCCAACGCATACCCGCCCCATTATCGCTCTTCCTACCCCGATTCGTAGTCACACCAGTAATCGTTATACGCGCAGAATTCTAGTTCGTTTGGATGAAGTCATTGAATCCCGTCACGTCCAGATTTCGAATCTAGCTGTCTACCGTCTAGGTGGGTACTGGAACCGCGGCATGGCTACATGTTTTGTCGTTTAGGATGCGGCCTGATCAGGTGGGTGAGACGCGCATGTAAAGGTTTTCGATACATATTCCGGAGGGTAAAGTGGATGGGGTATAGGCAACTGACTTGATGGGAGACATGCCGTTGGTGGCGTTTAGGGTGTTGGTTAAGGGGATGGTGAAGGAGATCGCTTTGTCGAATATCGAGGTGATACGGCGAGGTTGTTGAATGGTTGTACCAGCCTATTCGACAGTCAGTCCGAAGATAATCCACAAGCATACTCTCAGGTTTGAGGTTTGAACATGACCACAAAGAGATACGAGGAAGGCAGACAAAGTAGAAGAAGGAGAGAGGTGGTACCTACAGGAAGCCACTTTGTATAGACGGTCATCCCCATAGCATCAATCCACGCTTGCCTATCTCAACACCGCGAAATTGTTGTCTGATTGCGGATAAAGAGCCCAGATCTAAGTGCATACGTTCCGGCCTTTGAGATCTCGTCGACAGCGGCCTGGGTGGCTTTAGACTGATCACCAGATCCGGGGCTGAGAGTCTTCGTAGCCGGTCGGTTGAGTGCAGGTAGAGGAATCTCTCTCCGGTGATAGCCGGCGAAGCTGAAATCGGGTAGCTTGTTCCCTGATAATGATTTAATATTCTTGTAGTCCATTGTTGAGGCATTGAGGCAAGGTGTTAGTAGAATTAGGAGAATAGGGATAATGGCGGGCAGCATATTCAATAGGACTTGGACATTGCCCAATTGATAATTGGAATTGGAATGGACAGAGGGGGCATCACAGAAAGATGAGAAGAATCCTAAAATGAATTCGGAATGAGAGAAGGCCGCGAATTTATCATCCCTTCCTAGCCCCCGTTCCCGAGATACGAACCCTGATAGCTCTGTAGATCATGAATTCAAGGTTGATTGTTCATTAATATCCTAGCTCAGCCTTGCTGTCCGCTCGAATTGAGCCTGATGTCAGTAAGTCCGATCATTGTTAGACATCAGAATGTAAACTGAGGGTCAAGTGATGGTGTATATCGCAGCTTGAATCCCGCTTAGGAAGGTTGGAAAATTTCCTTTGAATAAAAGTTGAATGGATGTGAGATGAAGGTGTTGAGCAGCGGAAGTCGAAAAACTGGGAAAGGACGGGGTTCGCTAGCATCGGTCATTGATGGTAACCAATCAGAGCAAGAGGTCTGTTTTGAGTAACATGCTGCGAGATCTGAAGTGAATCCATTTTAGTGATAACGGCATTATAGTATTGTGCGGTAGCACCTATGCAATGGCCGACTAGGACACCTTGTAACGTCCCACAAACGATACGCACTACATCACCGAGTGTAACAGCCATAGACAACCGATTCCGAAACAGTGAAACGGTATCATAAAGACGTCGAGCCGGCGCGGAGGCAGGGACACAGGAAAATTAGTATTAACGTCACATAAAAAGCGGATATCAACGCCAGACATGCTAAATGCCCAAAAGTCCTTTATATGAACAGGAAACCCATCCGAGACCCGGGTTCTAGGAAAAGGTGGACCCAGTATACATAAAATTGGAAACATTGACAAATCCCCTTGCCTTCCCTTTCTCGCTTTCTCAACGACCCATTATCCAAACACTTTTTCGTACAAAGAGATTAAGAAATTCGCTATTTCTCCTCGTACAAGAAGTTACCCTTCTCATCAACGTACTTGATCGTGGTCTCAGTAACGCAGTAGCCGGGCTCATCAGCCGGGCTGCCCCACGGGAAGGACATGGTGCCAGTGGGGTATGGTGGCGAGGTCTCGGCTGGAGATGGCTTGTAGGGCTTGCCAGCTGGCTTATCCTGAGTAACTTTGGGAAGGAGGATATATTCACCCAACTCAGGCAGGCTGTCGTGGGATTTTGCGGGTGTGACCGGGGCGCTCTTGACGTACAAGTGCAGTCCAGGAACGCTGCTGGCAGGGAGCTCGACACCGCCAGGGCCGATAACCTTATAGTACAGGTGAGTCTCGAGGTACTCAGAGACGGCATCGGCGTCGATGCTCTTGAGTTCACCGTACGCTTGCTTGCCTTGCAAGGCCGTAGTGAGCGGGATGCAGCCCTCAGTAACAACTGGGTAGGAGCTGTTCTTGCCATCACCATGGGTCATGCCGAGAATGCCATAGGAACCGACGTAGTCAGGAGAATCGGTGTTCAAAGTAGAGTTGGAGTACGGGGTAGTCGAGTTGGAGTGCGAAGGAGTCGTGGAGTTCGAGGTCGAGTTGCCAGAGCCCAAGAAGCAGTGAACTTCATAAGAGCCATCAAGAGCATACTTGTTCGCAACGACGGAAAGGACGGTGTGGTAGTCACCCTCACGGAACGGGCGTCCCTCGTACTGGCCGCCAGTGGCGCGCTTGCGACTAGGAGCGCTGGGTCCATAGAGGTTATTGATGGCGCTGGTAACGGACTGGGAGTTGGCGTTGCCCTGGGTCTCGGGGTAGACGTAGCCAAGAACGGTGGTCCTGCGGATGTCTTCTGAAGTGAAGTAATCGCCATTGGTGTTCTTGGTGAAGGGCTTCAGGGGAGTGTACGAGTTCTTGGGCTCTCCTGGGTTCCACTGGGCCATGGGGCGGTTGATGTTGCCGTCGCTGACATAGTTGTTGGGTCGGATAACCTGGTACATGGCGAGGAGACGGTCAATGTTGCTGGTTATCGTCAGTCCATGATCAGAGGAAATAGGCTTGGAAACTTACGTGTGGTGAAGCCAGAAGATGGGGTCGAAAGAAGAGTAGTCGAGGTAGTACATGTGGCCACCGGATTCACCTCCAACGGTGACGTGAATGGCATCGTGAACACTTTCGAAGCTGTCTGGGTTGTTACCGTTTTGCCTAGTCCTGACGCCAATAGCAGAGGTGCTGACATCGCCCCAAGTCGCACCGCTCATGAAAAGACCATAGACACGATCACGAAGAGAAATACGGAGACCTTGCATCCTAGAAGAGACCTCGTTGTTGTTGCTCCTGGTTGGGTTGGAAACAGGTCGGCGGAGGGTGTTCGGGTGGTTATTCCAAGGACCTCCTCCCATCTCACTTGGCAGCGAACCCCAGTTGTACTGGTAAAGAGGGTTATCAATGGTCCTCTGGCCTTCGGGCTTGGTAACGGTGACCTGCTTATCACGAATAAGAGTTGGGACGTTGCTCTCGCCAGATGGGGGTGCCCTAGCCCAATCCCAAAATGGCATGCGGAGGGTTGCTGCGGCGTTCTTCCATCGTTGCTGCTGGTTAGACGGGAAAGTATTGATAACTTCCTGGACGCATTGGTACCAGGCTTGCTCATAGATAGCAAGATAGGGCCTGTGCCAGGAGCCGAAGAGGGTTTGGGCGTGAGGGCAGAATCCTGCATTGTTAACCAAAGGCGTAGGGAAGTTGTTCCACGTAACGTAGGGACGACCATGGACACCTTTATTTTATTAGCTGCCACGGACTTGCAGTGATGGTTTACAAGGTCACAAACCTGCGATCTGGTAGTAGGACAGCCTGTCGCTCATAGACTTGGCCATGAATCTCTCCATTCCGAGCAAGTAGAGATTCCACTGATCAGCATTCTTGTTCAAGTCGCGGATCTCAAGGCGAGGAGCAACAGTGCCCTGAACACCAGTGATGGCGATGTTGTTGGCACGCTCCTGCAAAAGCTTCTTCGTTTCCTCAAGATGAGCCTCCATGGCCTCCGGAGAGCGGTGGACATGGTTGTTCGAGTGGTGAGCCGCATGCTGGGTAGCCACCGCCGCTTGAAGGAAGAAGAAGAATGCGAAGATCATGGGCAAAATGGCCCTCTGCTTGCTAAAGGCCGCCATGACGGATGGTAGACTTGTCGTGGATAGGTATGCGGGAACGACCGGATAAGGTCAAAGTCAAGGGATTGGAGACTTTGTACCCAATACAAACGAAAGTACGATATTACAATGCAATTGGAGATACTAAAAGAGCGTAACGACTTCGGAAGGGTCCTCAGTCTATGAAGAAAAGACGGTAGAGGTCCAGACAAGAAAACCTCGACGTCAAGAAGGTGGAGTATTAGGAGGGTCCGTAGGTCTTAGGCAGGGGCGGGTGGTTGGCAAGGTCATATACAAGCAGCTATTTTGGGCGGCCTGCATCGCGATTGGGCTGACTCCACAGGCTTTCGTTTTTGGAGAATGGACGTGGCCGAGCTGTGAGCATGCATCGTATCCGTAACGGGGGAGCGCACGGTGATTGGGTGAATTGCCTAGTCGGTGGAGGAGGCCTGCCCCTGTCTGTCCCGAAACAAGCAAACACCATTTGATCTGCAAGCCATCAGCGCTGCCCATGCCCCTGACTTAAACCCACTTGGGGGCGTCGACTTGCATCTTCAGGTGCTGATTCGGGGTCCAGCAACGCTGTGGCCAGGCCGCGCCAAACCGCATGCAGCGCAGGGAGAGCGCTCACGCCAGGAACACTCCATGAACTCTCCGTAGTATTCCGTCTCACTCAGCGCACATTGCCGGCTTCTAGAAGATCAAATCGAAATGAAAAGCGACGGGAAACGAGTCGAAACGAAACGGAGCACAGCCCTCTGCCATCGACTATGTTCAAGAGAAAACAGGGCATCGCAGCAGAAGCAGGGAGTACGAAAACGGCGCACGATGTTACGTGGCTATTGATAAAATAGCCGAATGTGGACGCACCTAAAAGACTAATGCATTTGGACCAGTTCGTTAAAGCTCACGCCTGCGCCATAGCTCATCCACAAGCTTCTCGTTGGCTGTCCACGGACTCCGGATTCTGTCAGCTTCGGAAACGTTTAATTGCAGGCTGAGGCGGTGGACAGCGGTGGAGCCGCCTCAGGAGCGTGGAGCATGAGGCAAGGAACGCGAGATACGGCGATCCCTTTCGTCATCCATCAAAACGTCTTCACAACATCGCATCCTTTTTTCTAAGCATCTTTCTACCAAGATTCAAAGCATTATTGCTCCCATCAAGTTGCGCAGTTAGTAAGGAGCAGGTCGAAATTTGGCTGGCCTCATCGTTCACCGCAGGCGCAGTAACTCCTTCATCCTTCGCTTGCTGGCATCGACCGTCATGACTATCACAATCCCTCGTGCCCTCCGCACGTTTCATCGCCATGCGTAGCATTCGGCACTCGGCATTGTGTGGCAAAGCCTCGTTTTTCAACGTGTTCATTTCCGCCTTTTACAATCTTGTCGTCGAGAGTTGGTGGTTTTTAGCATTCACCGTCCAGCGCTTTCCACGAACCGCTTCGACCGCGAAATCGTTACAAATCTCATTACGATTGGAGGGACATTGGATTGAAAGCCCTCGTTGACCAACTTCCCATTCAAACTCTAGTAAAAAGCCGTTGTGTAATAGATAGCTGAAAATCTCTGCTCCGCCTTTGTTTCTTCACCGTCACGACCGTGTTTCCAGGCCCCCAAAAAACCGTACTCCGCCACAGCGAGATACCAAGTCCGCACAATCTTCCTTATTACGTTGGGACCAAAATACGTCCTTCCAAAATTTCCGTCGCGCAAGTTCGCTCATCTGACATTAATCTCCTTTCCTCTCTTACCTATAAGCCCTCGTACTCTTCGTGTCCATCTATTGGGCAAGTTTTGAGAATGCAATTGTCGAAATTTGGATTACTCGAATTTTCCAAATTTCGGTCTTGCTAATAGGATCTATTATATTCCCAGGCTTCATGGTTCTCTTGTTCTCAAGCCAGCAGCCATATTTGTACCACACCTCGTTTTCCGAAGCTGAGAGGCGCAACAGAAGACAGCTTGGCGCATCTTCTACCACCACTCACCACTCTAGGAAGCGTTACGCCATTCCTTCATCGATCAAAATAGTTAATGGAACGTGTTCTTCAGCGCAACTGGATGGAATTCGCCGAACAGAATACTCGTCACTATTTCCCAGACCATGATTTCCTACGACTCCGAACTCCCACGTGGCTCTGTCTTGCTCCAGACTCAGCCCTATGTCTACGGGTGGGACTTTCCGGGAACCATTCTACGCCTTATTGCTTCGTGAAACCTGAGTTCACTTTTTGATTGTCAGACAGCGCACAAAGTTTTCCATCTTGCGCCACAAAAAATACCACTGTTGATCATTGGTTCAAGAACTGGAGTTGCGCAAGCGTCCCCCCCAACCCAAAAAAAGCGCTCAGACATCGATTTCGATAATTCCTTTTTCAACCTTTCAGCTCAGGAGAAAATGATAATTTCTGAGCTATTATTCCGTTCCGGCATCCACATCTCGGCTTGCAACCCCATACGCAGGCTGGTGCGCATATAGTCCTTGACGTACACGCATCACATTCGTATACCTTTCATGTTCACTCACGCTGCTGCCATATTCCAGCTCCGGGAGGACAAGGGACTTGAATCGGCACCTACCCTCTTGTTAAGATATAGTTCCAGCGCTTTAAAGTGCCCTGTAGCCATAACGACGAGTAACATGGAGCCAGAGTAGGGGTGCTGAAGGTGATACAGTTTGCGGTGTCCCCCCGGAGGTAGAGTAGGGCGGTATGCTAGGACATGATATCGCAAGAGAATCAAACCTTAACCTTAGGCAACAGCCTGCAATGCTGCTTGAAGTGGGAATGCCTCTGCAGGTTTGCCTCTTCTTAATAAATTTTGGTGTTTTAAAATATTTTTATTATTTTTATTTGTTTAGGTTTAAAAAAAACCCTTTCCAATGGTTCTTGCCGAGATGGCCGTATTCTCTACCAGATTTAGGGAAGCCTATTGTCAATGGCGTTCTTTTCGGTGTACTGCTATTTCATTTCTCTCGTAAACTGCCCCACATATTACGTTCATTGACATAATTTTCCACTTCTCGTCCTCGACTTGATTTAGGATGTCTGGATGCCGGTGCGTCATCCACCTCACGATGTCTTTGAGGTGACAAATTTTGGCATCATAGCCAATATTTCGACCGAACTTTCAGTATGCGCACAATATATATATCTGTCCAATATCCCATTTCCCTTCTCTCATTTTCAGCGAGAATCGTACAGCACTCAAGACGCACCGTCAAAACCTCATCCAAAAATCTATCTCACTACGCAGCAACGAAATACCACACGCAAAATGATCGCCTCCGCCGCTTCCCCAGTTCTGAGTCGCCAGTCATCGACAAACTTCCGCTTCCACATCGAAAATGTGAGCGCATACCATGAGGATCCAATGGCAGAAATGGGCCGCGATCGAAGCCATCTCGCACCTCCGCGCGATTACCACCGTGCTAGGTTCTTCCCTGCATCGCCGCCTTCTTTATCATACGGCTGCAGGCATATTGAGAATCTGAATGAGTATAACACGGAACAGGAAAGGGCTCAGAACCAGCCAATCCAGGAACAAGATGACGCCATCATCAACATCCCGTTTCCTCCGCTGCTGCCACCATCTGAAATCGGCTGCGTCCATATCGAGAATGTGGATGAGTTTTACGCACAAACCATCCTGCAACTAGAGCTAGATGCTTTCTTTTCTCCCCCCCCGCCTTCATCGCCCTCCGGCTGCCAGCATATCGAGGATCTGGCCCAACATCTAGCGGGACCGGGAATAGTGCGAGGCCAAAGCCTAGATCAAACGATCGCAGACCCTTGCTCTCCTCGAGCACTCACATCCCCATGTGGATGCAAACACATCGGACACCTGGTCGAACACGAAGCTGAACTAGTCGAACATCCAAAAGTCCGACAGCGGGCACAGACCTATGTGATGACGAACCCCATCCAGACGTACGACGACTCTCTAGACATCGTCCACGAGTATCCCCTGCCGGGTATTAATCTTCCCATCCGGCCAAGAGCCTGCATACTCCCGATACAAAGTCTCCCAAGGCGGACGAGCGAGGAAGAGCAGGAGTATAGGAGGGCGATGGCGAGGACTACAGAGGAGGCGTTGGAGAGAGTGAGGGAGAGCAGTGAGGAAAAAGTGAGGAAGGAGACGGAGAAGAATAAGCGGAAGGCGCCTGTTCAGTTGATGGAACCTATTCGGTTGTTTCAGTGGGGTGATTGAGGGGATGGAGAAGAGGGAAATAGTATGATATGCTAGATAGGAAGGAGCCCGTGGCCTTGTACCTGGTATTGCATCGCCTGGTGAATCTGAAATTGCGCTGGAAGTAGGCCCAAAATCAGGTTTGCACACTCATCTGTTGCCATCAAGGCACTGCATACGATAAGATTGGGAACTCGCTGGCGGCGTCCTGCATTTTGTTAAGCCTCCGCGATGATGTAGGCATTTGCAGAATTCAGAAGAGGGGCTTGTACAAATTGTCATACACTCTATCATAGCAAGCGATAGATATCCCAAGAAGATGCAATATTAGCATATAGACTAGATCCTGTAGCGCTCATCGAATTGACATCCTGCAATATTAATAATATTCTTACTTCACCGCAAGATCCACTTCCCCCCCACAAACATCACTCTCTCCCTTCCTCCAATCCCTCCTATTCCGGAAATTTTCCACAACCACATCTCCAATACGCTTCATCTCTTTCATCCATCCTAAATACTTCTCATAGTCCTCCAACTGGTATGCAACATGGTCTCTCCGGTCCCACCAAGAGTCAGGGTAAAATTTCAGCTCCCAATGCTGCTGCACAAGCACCACATGAAAGTATCTTAGGTTCTCCATCCCTCTCAGGATTTCCAGCATTTGCTCCCAACACCGGCTGTCGTGTGCTCGCCGGCCTCATCGCACGCGTATGTTTTGATCCGTCTCGCCCAGAAGAAAAGATGGAGCGGGCTTATACGATTACAATACTTCTTCGGAGTCTTTCTATAGAAATATAGAAAATCTTCCATTTCCTCGAAGAAGAAACCTCCGTGAGAGAAAAGCAGGTCGAGAGCCTCGTGGTACCTGTGTTTGATCAGCTTTGCCCCACATTCAAAGCCCTGCACTTACACATTGAATCAACAATCGATAATTGGGATATGCATACATCAAGCGACACGTCGATAATATATTTGTTGGTATTCCAAGCACCATGGCTCTCGTTAGGTCGTTGGACTCAATTTCACGGTGCGGCGGGTTTGAAGAACGATTATCGGGTTTTAGGATGGATAGTGCCTGGATTCTTATGCTTTGGTTTGGTGGGCTCTTTGAAGGGGTTTGGGAAAAGGAAGAGTGGAAGACGGAATATAGACACATGCTGATTTGAAATAGCCGAAAGAGGATTGGGGGATGGTAATGGATGCGGTCTTTGCTCCCCCGCTGTGTGTGTTGTGGGGGGTTTGGTGCACTGATGGCTTGGGAGAAAAGCAAATGAGGTCAAGGGCACTGTTCCTTGGATGTGGCCGAGACTATGGTATTGCCACAGGATCACATTTTGTCCAAGTTCTAAAGTTCCTTGCGGTTTAGTTGCCCTTAGATTGTAGCTTCCTAGAATCTTCGTTCCGATGGTCAAACTACCTATCCTGCTATGAATCTCAATGCCCTATCCTGTTGGCTTCCATACCCTTAGTATGGATGAGATGGACCAGTGCCTAAGTACGTTGTCATGGTCCTCTGCAAGTAGATGCAAACTCTATATCCGCCAGTGCCTCAATAGCCATATAATATGGAATGATCCAATGCTTCGGTCAGGGTTTTTCTCACGAAATCCCCCCCTTTCCTCGTTCGTTGTCTAAAACTTGACCTACCTGGAAAAACATCACCGTCCAAAAGGGTATGGCACACATACTCCCTTCTCTTGACAACTCCAAATAGGCAAATTATTGTAGACACTTTTACAAAGGCTTGTCACTCGCTAGGGCTCGTCTTCATCACTAGTTAAATGCAACATATCTTTTTATATGCTTAGAATTAAAATATTAATAGTAATGTATCTTAATCCCGCCTCCATATTTTGACAGCTAGGTACTTATATGAGTGACGCCAGTGATCTCCCACGTTATCGTTAACAGTCGCTTCCCTGAAACAGGAAGATGCCTAGAATCAAGAACTATCTTGTGCAAATAAGCGCAGAAGACAAGAGATTGAATACAAAGAGGCCGAGTAGATGTTCTGTTGTGAGCCCCTGTATTGTACAATTATTGTCATCTTGAATTTTCGAAATGCTGCGATATTTTCCCGATTCTCTTTCAGAAACCCGTTAAGTGCATTCGGGAAGCAAAACTTAGCATCCTGCCATGCCGGCATATCATAGTTTACTAACATTCGAGGAAAACTGAATAAGTTTCCTTTTCTGGCACGACAAGATTTGCAATATACTCGTTCGTGACGTCCTCGACAGTAGGCCGACGGGCATAATAAGCAGGAAACTGTCCACAAATACCAAAGGTCTTCAATAATCCTTCATCGGTAAACTTGAGAGAAGGAGGATTACCGTCTTCCACACTGCATAACAGTGATTCCATATTGAAATAATTCGACATCCAGTCGTTCTACTCATGAAGACGTCTATACGTGGACAGCTTTGCTTGGACAGCTATCCATATCGCTGCCGGCGTTTTGCTTTGACCAAATGGTTGACTATCATGAAATTCCCGATGTAGGGGTTTTGAGAAAAGTATCGGGGTTGGCAGAACCCATGTACTCCTCTTCCAACTCCTCGTGAACGCACGCTCTAAATCCGAGTCCATTTTCGGATGTCCTTCTTGGCATAGACGCAAAGTCATACAGAAGATTTTCCAACGAATTTGAACCTTCTTAGTCCAGATGTAGTTGACCTCTCCAATTAGGGAAGAAAGCGTTTAGAGAACGTTGCTGGGTCCAGATCTTCGTGGTCACATTGATCCTCTTGTCCTTCACCTAGAAAAGAGCAGTGGTTGAGATGCTCGCTTTGTCCAAACGATTGGCACCTTGAGAAATGAGGCACAATAAGCAGGCAAGCATGCCGAATAGATCCTCGTCCTCACCGCCTGAGCATGCAAAATGGAATGCCGCCACCGCCAGGGTATGCAGGGGTTGAGATTACATCTTCATGCTGTAATGAAAACAGTGATGCGCATACAGTCCACTTGCGGTGTTGATCAAAGAGGGAGGTCGATAATAGAAAATGACCGCAATACGATAGCAAACGGCCTAAACGGAAGTATGGCAGAATATGCGCTTCCAGGAAAAGGGTGTCACTAGATTCTCTTTCGCCAACAGAATTCTGATGCATTCTGAGTCCACATCCCAGCGACCACATATGCCAACTTCTTCCCCTGTGAAGCGTAATTCGTTCCGCGATGTAGGGTCAACTGCGACGGGTGCCAAGGAAGTGTATGCCTTGAGGATGGCATTCATCAAGTTGTCGAGAACCGTGTGGCTAAATGCATTGACATATATCTGACGAGTATTCAGCTGTAGTGAACGGTAGAAATGTAGATACCCCAAGATGTTGCAGCAAAATTTGGACTCATCTAGGTAGCTCGTCACTAGATGCAAGGGATAGAGGTCGCTCACATTCGTTGCCTCTCTATGAAGCTCCTTTGAAATATTGTCTATTGAGATGATGTTCCGGCTCATTATGCTGAAACGAAAGGATTCTTCGAGAAGCTCATCGGGTGACTTGTCTGCGGCTTTGCATATCTGGGGTACTGGCACGGGAAGTAACCCCACCTCAATCGTGCTAAAATCATTCGTCTTCAAGAGCATTCCTAAGTCTGTCTTGCAATTTATGTTCTCGCCAAGCAGTGGACTATGCACTTCAAGTCTCGTCATTGTGTGGTCTTGTTCTGTTGGTTGAAGATTCATCTAGAAATCCTGGTCGCTCTCGATCAATTTGAACATCCTCTTCGTATTCAATATTCTTCCTATACTCAACCACCTCCCCAAATTTAGCTTCCTTTCCATGCTGGAACTTTCTCACTAACCATTTTCATAAGCGAGTGGGCACCCCAAGCGAGTGGGCACCTTAAAAACTCACCAAAAATTCAAGAATTCGCACCTCAATATCTCAACAACCACATTATAATAAATTCTAAAAATTTAATAGGCCATTTATAGTGCTTCTAAAAAGAGAGTATTAAACTCTTAAATGCTAGAAATTAGTAGTAAACTAGATATTTAAGAAAAGGTAAATATTTAACAATTTAGGGGCCAAAAACCTCCTATCTTAATAGCTATTAATTATTAGATCTTAAAAATTAAAAAACCTCTATTTCTAAGCACTATAAATAACCTATTAAATTTTTAGAATTTATTATAATGTGGTTGTTGAGATATTGAGGTGCGAATTCTTGAATTTTTGGTGAGTTTTTAAGGTGCCCACTCGCTTGGGGTGCCCACTCGCTTATGAAAATGGTTATCCTTAGCCTTGGGTGCTACATGTGTAAACCATCGACAAAGGTCTGATGTCTTTTGGCCAATGCTTGACTGATCTAACGAGTCTCTGATGGCTGCTCTAGGAGTACCGGGAGGATTATGGCAGGTTAACCCTCTAAATGGTTGAATCCCAAGGAGCTAGCTGTCTAGTGTCTCGGGCCTCTACCCCACGCTTTTGCAGTCTTAAAAGAAAAGAACAAAAATTGATACAGCCATTCAGACATTGTTCTAAATTCTGGTTAGTCGATAGGTTTTTGCTGAATAAGGCACAATCCGGAAATTATCTCTTCCTTGTCCATAGACTGTATTGATTCTGAAATGTCAACCTTGAACAAACAAATGGGCTCTGTCAATGGTTCTCATCGTTTGAAGAGCATTCGCTGTCGGCGATGGTGCATCGTTTGGGGATGTTTCTGACACTGGCGGCGGCGTAGCTATGTCAATGTCACCGTCGGGCGTTGGTGCAGCGTGAGTAAGAGGTGAAAGAAGATCGGTGCAATTCGCTTTCGATATATTGAGCGTACGATAAGGTATGCTCCACTTGAGGAAACTGTTTCGTCAGAATGCGCGTAATGTGTAGTTATACAGGAACAAGAGGACATACATTCGGTTACCAAGGGGTATTTTGTCCCAAAACGGACGGGACTGGAGTCTGTGTCGCCCGTCGGAATGCTCTTCAAAACAACATATTTCGATTCCTTTCGTGCAGCTTCCTTGAGATGCATTCGTATCTTTTTAGAATCGACAGGCCTGCCTTGGTAAATGACCGTAGTGGAATGTTTCCCCGTAGCAGCCCTGTTCTGTAGCTTTGCGGCCATAGTCTTCTGCTTTTTCCCAGATATGTTCTTCTTACATTTCCATTTCTTGAAGCGATGCTTGTATTGGTATTCACTAAAGGGTATCTCAAAACATTAATATCTCTTGAGTACGTAAAGATGGCCAGCAACAGGTACAGTACTTCCCCAAGACCAGTGGCAAAATACTAGGGACTTCAGACTTTGCCCTATTCTATATTTCGCGGGCCGAATACGAAATATCTTTTGCCAGGCGCCTAGAACTAGCTCTAGAGCTCTCCCCGTAGTTACAATTACACGAGCATAGACCCGGACCAAGGGGCATGGAGATGATAGCTTGTGATGTCCTACCGGAGGTGGAAAGGAGTAGGACTTGGTACAAGAAAGGGGTAAACTAACACTGCATCGAGCATATGGTCTGGTTCCAATAATATTAGCCAGCTTAGAAACTTTCAAATTCTCAGAGTAGTAAAGTTGTTCGATTATCGTTTAAGCGTTTCCCAGCGATTGATATGTATGTGTAGCTGGTAGAGGGTTGTGCGAAGAGTGCTCAGCGGGCAGGAGTTCCATCTTAATCTAATCCGGTCGTAAATGCTTCTCAGCCTTATGGAATAGTCGTGGAAGTGACTTCTTGCAAAGAGGACTCCGATACCCGAAGTGTGGTAGGAAACCGAGGGGAAGATTTGGAGAGATTGGTGCAAAGATATGAGTTAGTGAACGGAGTATATGCGAAGGAAGAACTCGGAGAGGTGAGGGAGCCGGTTGGCCCGGTGTGAGCCTTTTTGCAGACCCATTTAACTTTAACCGTCAAGGCCAACAAAAGGAGTCCATCCACTGAAAATCCAGGAACGCCCCATTGCAATGCGTGAATTGAAGAAGGCTGACGTCTGATTTGTTGCCTCTCAGGCGCTGCACTGCAGAGTCCCTAATGCATAAGCGAGACATTGCATCAGCACTCGCCCATGTGGTGCCAAGTCGAACAAAAGGAAACCCTCCAATAGCCAATGCAGGATAGGATTACCATCCCAGCGGAGCCGACATGCATATAAACATCCACACCCCGTCACCACTACGATGTCAGTGCAAAAAGTGTTACGGCATGCAAGAACAGGCCTTTTGTCGAATCAGCCGAGTAAATTGGACGCAGGTCTCCGGATACGCACTCCGTTGTGGTCAAGGTGACTGCTCAATCGTTCACCGGATTATAAATCTGCAGATGAATCCAGCAGCAAGTGACTAGCAGAAATGGGTGTCAAGCATAGACTCTCATCACCTGCTGGTAAATCCATAAGCGTTGCCCAATCACAAAAAGGAGCGAGGACGGTATTTGAGAAAGCTTGTGTAACCTAAGCATGGAGTCCGTTCGCATATACTCCGCCATCCGAGACGCGCAACAGGACAATCCAATCCCAAGGAGGTAGACCAGGTGGATTATGGCATTAACCAGAAGGTTTCATCACCAGCAGCGCCTATGTGGAGCCACCTCAAAGTGTTGATGAAGCAACTGCCCCCACCATGCCAGCTCGCCCGCACTGGGAGTCAGTGAACTTCGCTCCTAGGTGGGAAGAGGAATTTTGTCCAATAATGCCCAACAAACTTTCTTGCTCGTTCCTGGATGGGATAGTCATGAGTCCCAGAATCAGCCGCTTCATTCTCCGTGCTCAATCAAAGGTTCAGGTGCGAGGTCCTTGGGTCCCACCCCATGTTGGAATTATGATAATTTTCATTGTTAGCGTCGCCTTGGGCCCACGTCTTGTCGGATTTGGTTAGGTATTTAAGATCGTATCTCCTGGTTTTTTTGAGTTCGATCTACCTAGATCAAGTCATTAACATCTATCTCCTTTAGATACTCTTATCCTGCCATTAGGCTGCCGCTTCACTATCACACGTCAGATCAAAGCTCAACTTCTACAAGGCGTCACGTCTGTGGGGGTCGTTCCAATTCCACACTAATTAGCAACCGACATATACCTACCACCCTGTCAGTAGTAATAACCCGAACAAAGAACAAAGACCACAATACCAGGCAAGCACAGGTCTATTCTCTTCATCTCTTCTTCAATATTGGAGAACTCGACGGCTGATGCTCATCTTCGACTTCAGACCCCAACCGGCGCAACCTTTGAGCCAAGCAAATTCCAGTGACAGAAAGCGCTCTCTTATCTGTCCATATCATAGTCCAATTCTTCAAATGACGCAAACCGACTCTGCACAACGGTTGAGCCCTATGGATCGTTTCCTCGGCGAAGGTGTTGCAGAGCAGAGTGCTGTGTTCCGCCGTCCGGATAATGGAGAGTTGTCGACGAGCAAGGGCTGTCTGTGCGCGACCTTGATGCAGGGCAAAGCCCAAGGTGATGAAAGGAAAAAAGCCAGCTGATTTCAGAGAGTAAGGAAAAGAATATGGTAGATAACCGTGGGAAACGGAGTCAATGATATGAGCAATAAGGGATTTAAGTACATGAATGAGAAACGGCGCCATCATATTTCCATTCATGCCAGCGACACTTACGATTATTGTCCCATCGCTAGTCGTTCGAAAGTATCCGTTTAACTTGGCATTGAGTATGGTGCGCTCAGTCCTTTCCATTCCCTCAACTCCTACCTACTCCATCAAAGCTTCACCATGCTCTACGCAGTATGCTTAGAAGAATGCAACAACAAGATCCTGAACATGTGAAGGGGAGATTTGATGCAGAAGAGAAAAGTGATGTACACAAGGTTTTCCCATGTTGGACGTCTGTGCGCACACGTGCTTACATAACCAGCTAATCAGCCCTGGAGCTTTTCCTCTCTCATGGATGACCACGACTTGATTCATCTAATTGATATATTCTCAACCTTCATCTCCGTCACAACAGCAAAATACATCGTTGATGCAAACACTCTTCAACCATGCATGCCCATGGAAATTAAAATCAGCCTTCTCCCACCCCAGAGCTGCCTATTCGACCACCACTGCTGAGCATTACTATGCTTTCTCACACTTTATCAGACTTACCAAGTTTGAAGCCAATTGAAGTGAGCGGAAGCTGGTTCCTTACGGCAGTATATCGCATGAATTCGTGTGCATGTGAGTCTGGTACGCGATGAAACTGATGGAGTACTCATCGAAAATGTGAACGAGAGAATGATGGTACATGAAATGAAAGTGGGGGGAAGCAAAATATCATCGAAGCAAACAGGGTCAGGTCAGGATTCCTGAAGTTAAGGCCAACATGTTTCGAACAGTATGCCTAGAAACACGATGAAGAAAACATAAGTTTGGGGATGAATGAAATTAAGATCTGGCGTGTGACATAACGTTGAAGGTTAAAGAGAGATTAAGAATCAGTGCGACACTTCTTCGTGTTAGCTATTTCTCCCAAATCTTCAAGTCCGTACACATTTACTGTGTATTACCTCTTACAGTTTTTCAACCCGGAACTTATGCACCCATACCGATCGAAAAATTTCGAAACCTTCAACTTTGCCGGAAATATTGGCATCGTTTCTCCTCTTTAAAGGCTTTCCTTGTCATACTTTCAAAGCCCACTTTTCTCAGCAAAAGCTTCGTCTCTGTGTTTCATGCCCACACACCAACCTGGTCCCCATCACTCCCGACCCAAAACCCCGGGTCGCCCCAACATTAAGCATCCATTATTACCTTAAAAAGTAAAAAGATTAGATCTCCACATCCTAAAATATCCTACCATCACATAAGCCACGCCAATCTCGGATCCGTCCGATCCACTTTCCACCCAACACCCATTCTCCCCTTCTCTAAACCATATGCAGTTAGTTTTAACGATAATAAGCTTATGTGGCTTTCCGCTAACGACGTTTTCCCTTACGTATTTCCCAAAAGTGATAATCTGTGTGGCTGGCGCGGGAGCTGAGGATGCTCAGCTGCTGACGCGATCAACATCTGGTTGGTCCAAAGTTTCGTTTCTTGGGGAAAACGGCACAAGAGCAAAGAGTCGGAAATTTGGCGATATGCGTGGCTGGGGCTGAGAAAGATGTCGGCCTGTCGGGTTAGGAGGGGAGTTAGGGCTGGAGGATATAAGAAGAATGATGGCGTTATACGATTACTTTTTCTAGCAGGTACAGCCTATTCGCCTCCGGGCCGCGTAACCACCTCTTTCCTTTCTATATACAGCCTTTCCCAGCTTGAAATCACAGTCATTACCTCCTACATATAAGAGTTGAAAAGCTACACATGGCAGCACAATCCTACTACCATTCCCCCGCCGAACAACATCTTCTCTCCCCGGGTCTCTCCTCAGGCCAACCCTCCCCTGGCCTTTCCTCCGGACAAAGTTCGCCGCTCAAGCCGTTACATTTAGTAACGAGTATGGATTCACCGCATCATTTCGATGAAATGGAACGGATAAAAGCTGCGGAGCAGGAAGATAGGGTCCGTTGAATTCTTCTCTCAACACCTCCCCACAGATATCCTCAGACCAATCCAAATAAATGTACCGAACGCTGACAATTTCCTCCAGCACCTCAAAGCCCGTATCCGTCGCCTCCGCCTCGTCTCCCGCGTCCTCGCGCTCTGCATCTCCATTGCCACCTTCATCCCCATAACCTTAACCCTGCACAAATTCCTCACAACGCAAAACGTATACCACAACGTTGTCAAACCAGACGGCACCGTCGTAAACCGGACTGCCTGGGCCAAAGATTCCAAGGTTTGGCCAACTTGGATGTACTTTCTCGTCGCAGCCATCGCCGTATTACTCAACCTGATCATCTTACTAAGCTACCGATGTGGGATAGACTCGGCGAATAAAGCGGCGATGGTGGCAACGGCCTTCAGTTGGATTGTTAAGATCGGAAATTTGGTGGTTTGGAGTGTGGCGGCGGGCCTGTATCGGAGGGAGAAGGATTTGAATGGGAAGAGCAATGATTTGTGGGGATGGACGTGCAGTGCGGCGGCGAGAGCGATTCAGAAGGAGTTTTCGAACGAGGTTGATTTTAATAAGTTCTGCAACGTGCAGGTGAGTGATGTCCTACCGTTAATGATACGATAGAGACTGATGACGCCTTAGTCTGTCTCTTGGTACGCTGGTCTCGTGCAAGTCGGTGCGGCCGTATTGACGATATTCATCTACTTCCTCGTGTTTCGAAGGCTCCAGACGAAGAAAACTGTGGAGAGGCAACGGATGATGTCGGGTTTTGAGCCAGTCAGACGCTGAAGAGAGGAATAATTCTGGGATGTTGATATTGAACTTTGACGTTATATATAGGGCTATACATGATACCTATACGAAATCATATACATTCTCGGAGGGTCCTATGAGATCTGCACCTCACCTCTGGCGGGTATCTGACGGGGGTCCGAAGCAGACATTGCCGTCTTGCTTAGCTGGTACGATCCTTTAAGGGCCACTTGGAAAAGTTCAAATAACCGTAATGACTTTTCTTTCGAGTCCATTGAGCCCTTCACCCCATAAGCGGTAAAATATGCCTACTCTCTTGAATGTATGGCCATTGCCTTGGGTAAGAACTAGTCCTCGAGTAGGCGAAGTTGTGACAATTAAACCCCACACAATTGGGTCGCTAACCGAATTGATAGAAATAGGTTCATCCGCATCGGCTTGCGTTAGGCCGACCGTTTCATTAGCTATGATAGGTCTGAGATCCTTCCTGTTTCCCATCCAACGAAATTGTTTCATATCCCCTGCGAGTCTGAGGGTTGACAAGACCGGATCCACGGAGCCATAAGGTGATAGTGTCGATACTGGAGTAACCCTACAATCCAGGATGGAAACTGAACCCGTGAAGGACCGAGGACACCATTTATGACTTATTTCACCATCAACCGAAGCCCATGACCAGGACGGAGCGCGTTGGAGTGCTGGCCTTGTGATGTCGGAACGATTCGAACTCCACATCAGCTCTGAGACCAATGCGAATTGCCATAGACCAGCAAGATATGTACCATCAAAGATTTTGTCGTACTCGGCGGCAACACCTGATATTGCTGGAAGCTTGTCGCTTGGGTATGTTAAGAACCTACGTGTGTAATCACGCACAATGGATCTCCAAGATTCCAGAGAAGCCATGCCTGCCCTGGGGAATTGTGTATTTGTAGAAAGTGGAGTTGCCTGCGCTTCGCTACTACCGTTGTACAATGTCGCGCTTCTGCAGACCCACCATAGCTCCTGGACACTGTAGTCCAGTATTCTTGGCGATAATATATGCTCCTGTAGTGTCCATGCCCTTAGGCTAATCGGGGTTTGCTCCGGCGAATACTGACGCGGCTGTTCTATAATAATCGAACCCATTTCCCCATCGTCATCAGTCTGATAGGGTAGCTTGAGCCGGGAGTCCACTGGCGGTTCTCGGGGGGAGAGAAACCCTTCATTGACATTCCTGGCACTGGAGGCTGATATAGTCACATACGCCTCCTCGAAGATTTGTGCCATCTTTGCGATTTCCCTGGCCATGTCCTCTGGGTCATCCTGAATGATACAAAGACAATCTATCCAGAGGTACCGAATACCGAGCTTAAAAGTCGTTATCATCGCATCCTGCAGCGTTTGAGGGAATTTGGAGAACAGAATTCCATCAGTAAAATCTTGAGCTGTGTGCTGGGTGCTCGATATAGGTTGCAGTCCTCCCCAGCAGTAAGACAATGCGGCGTACCTTCCGGATTCGCCTTCTTCTGTCCAGTGAAGCTTCACGGACCGTATTGGAAATCTGGCTCCGATATCTAGGACCCTGGACGGCAAAATTCCTACACTCTTAGGGCATTCCTTGTGATTTTCGTGACACTCATGAAGCCATTTTCGTGCAAGATCGAAGCTGGATTCCGAACCTATGGCGGTCGTAGGTGGTCGGTCCGGGATAAAGCGAGCAGCAGGGTCATCTATCGATACATAAATATGGAATGCGTAAAGTGAAGAAAGTAAGCACTATGATATATTATACGGATTGAGTGTCAATCTGAAATAGCTACTAGTTACTCACCGTGAGTTGTGAACACTTGGAACGGATACGCAGTAACGTGACCAGCATATTTCCCGATGAACTGTTGATAGTTGACAAATTGGTCCACATCATGTGATGCATCCCAGAGTTGGTCAAGGAGGAAGGGCTCCACATCGTAGGTAATCAAGAGACGACCACTGCCCTGATTGACAATAGCTTGAACGGCCACGCCTGTCTGTGTGCTCAAATAGTCAAGGTCATCGGCCACGCTCCCCAGTGAGTCATTTGGTCGTGCCTTCGGAATGTGGATATTCTTATCAGATATATCTGACTTGAGTTTCATTAGTCCGCGGCTAAGGAGACGGAAGATCCATTCAACGAGCAAGCATTTGTTGACTAGGCCTTGGACCAATTTCTCTTTCGAGAAATACAAAGAAGCAAAATGTTGTCGCGTGCCTCGCACAAACGCCTGGCCCTCATTTATTACAGTGAGACCTTTGCAATGAGAACAGGTGTGTGAGTCGCCGGAGGAGGCTGAATGCCTAGTACTTGATGTAGAGGTCGAGGGTCGTTGGCGGTCGGCATCCTGGAGGATGTACTGGATGGCAGCAATTTTTTCCTGTTCCGCCAGGTTGTTGAATGAGGATAAGACTGCGACAAGGCCGGACTGCGCCATCTTATTGGCTTGCTATTGAATATTGCCGGAAAGTGATTGTGAAGATTCCTTTTTTCTTAACGGCACAGGCGCCCCCAGAACATTGTACGGCTAGAACACGAATTTGCGCAACGGAAGTTTACGATGGACTGGTAGATGCGCAAAATCTAGAAAGTGCGAGGAGACATTTCCGTTGGGTTGGGTGGATATACATCCTGAAGGTCAGTAATAGCCTGAGAATGGTGCAGTTGAGCTTACAGTGGACTAAGTGCTTCCCACGAGGAACGAATGTATATATCTCTGCATTGAATGGAGGTGTGTGGACAGCCCACGGTCTCTTGCATACTGACGAAAGGGTGGAATCCTGATGCCTGGCGCAGATACACATGGGTTAGTAAGCCCCGCATCCAGATACCAAACGGCAAGAGCAGCCGAGCATCTGATTCGAATTCGACGCTTCTTTGAGCACACTCATGGCTTCAGTCGCAATTTATTAAGCTTGGGTCTCATAAAAGACGGCTCCTCCAGCTCAGCTCATTTCCCAAGATACGCTCATTACCCCAAGCCGTTTCCAACCTTCTAGACAGGGGTTTGGCCGTCTAAGTGCATTACCTGCGTTTCCTACCCAACGTCAGAGGGCAATAAGAAGTTAATAACCAAACCAGACCTACCTAGCAATCACTTCCCTTTACACGTATACTAATTAGTTTGTTGTGAGAATACTCCTAATCTAAGGTACAGAGAAGGCTGTTGAGATGGAGCGGAATCCTGGTCGCTTCACATAACGTTGCATTTATCCCTGTACACCTCTCCATACTGATCGACTCCAGCCATAATCTCGTTGTATTTCTGTTTCGCCTTGACCTCATCGGGGAACCATTTCTTGAGGAAGTCTGCAAGCTCCAGGTCTAAGTTTTCTGTGTCCGTTGTCAGAATGATACTTCGAGTTGGAAATCTAATAAGCTTACCTGAGTTCGCATCGATGACTGTCTTCTCCCTGCATAACGGACATCGATGCTGCTTTTTCGTCTGCATCACAATCAAGCACCTGATGCAGAAGATGTGCCCACACCGGAGCTTCACAGGCCGCCACTTGATCTCCGTGCACATAGGGCAACTGTAGTCGTCGAGCTGAGGCACATGGCTCAAGATTTGGGTATGCACTTCTGCGCAGACGGCTTTGGCTAAGTGCTGGGAGAATTCGGGGTACTGAATCTTTCCGGGGAAGGTGGTTTTCACTCCTAGGCCAGTTTGCTTGTCGAATTCTGCTCAATGTGAGCTCGGTTCATTGCTAATAGACTATTAAAGAAGTGCAGAGCGGCTTACTCTTGAGGATCTTCGTCATAGCAGTGCGGTTTATGTCCCCAAATCTCAAGCCTAGGAGAATCTCCTGATTTATTTGCATAAACGCATTAAGTGCTTCTAGGCTCTCCTGCTTCTTGAATTTCGTGGCCAATCCTTGCTGAACGATTGTATCTGCGAATTTCTGAAACCTTTCGGTAGCTTTCTCTGAGTCATGTGCCGTGTGGTCAACTTCAGTCGTTCCGAAAAAGATATCGCTCTCAACATATATTTGGAAGATCTTCCGCCATGTAGTAACAAGTTTTTTATTCCGACGGTGGTTGGGGTCCGCGAGCCTAGCAATTTGGCTTCCAAGCTCTTCGATCTGTGAATGCAGCTTCTTTTCCTCTCGGTCCTGCAAGTTCTCAAGCCCTGAAAGTTCACCCGATAGTTTGGTAAAGAACTCAGTATCTGATGTCAGAGGAACCTCCACGGTTCGGTGACCTGGCCCCCTTCTGCATCCGTTGCTAAGAGTACCGTTAATAGAACAGCCTGTAGAGTTCTTGGAAGCAATAGACCTTGATTCTGAATCTTCCAAATCCGGCTCTTCAGTCACTCGAAGACGTGACATGCCTGTCGCTACAGCTAGCATCTGCAGCTTTGACTTTGTCTCTTCGTCCAGTCTAGCGCTGTGTAGCTGTCCAGTAGACTCGTTCATGTAAAACAGAAGTTTTGGATGAAATGGCTTCCTCCTTGTCCTGGAAGGCCTATCTTTGTCGTCCTCATCTGATCCGGACGGTGCTTCCCCAGAAAGGATATATTCGAACGGCCTCTCATCATCGACATCTGCCTCTGCAGATGTATTATAGTCCTCGACATGTTTCAAGAGCTGCCCCAACGTTGCCGGATCCAGACCGACTTGCGCAAGCTCATTGGTCAACCTGTTGATGCATTTTTTGAGCTGCTGGTAGGAGATCGCAGACTCGACCCATTCTGGCGGGAAGCCCTCGCTCTTAAGGCATTCTTTAAAGACGCGCCCGAACTTCATAACGGCTGGTAACCTGTAAAAAGCGCAAAATTTGCACGTGGGGTTAATCTGCGGAGTATTGGTGGCGTTCCCTGCTTCGATCTGCTTGGTGACGCGATCTTAACTTGCCTTTGGTACTAGGATTTTGTTTAGCGATGGCTTGCTGGGACGACGCCGCGTCCGATTAAGTTCAAAGGATAATGAAGATATGGGAAAAAGGACAGGCATACTGCGCGAGGTTGAGTTATGTATGCAACCCAGTGGCTGCGTCGAGGCTCCTAGGGAAAGAGCGTGCCGTACGGAGGTTTTTTTGCAAGTCATGATGTCGTCTTTGACGCCCAGCGAATCAGCTTTCACAAGACAGTCACCCACAATCTTCATACGCACACAAGCACCTCCGGTAAACCTTCACTCAATCTAGCACCAGAAAGTTTAATCTGTCCGCAGTAGCATCGCAATAGATGCGCACCGTCCCTGCTAACCAGCCATGGGTGCGAATCAGTCCTCAAATTCGGCTTCAAGTGGCGGGGAGGTGAAGACAAGTTACTATGAGTTGCTTGGGGTTGAGAAAACCGCCACAGAGGAAGAGTATGTCGAAACCTCTCTTTGATAGGATGCGCCTAATGATATTACAGTATCAAGAAGGCGTACCGCAAGAAAGCCCTAGAACTACACCCCGACCGCAACTACGGCGACGTCGAACGCACAACCGCCCTCTTTGCCGAAGTCCAGTCTGCCTACGAAGTCCTCTCAGACAAGCAGGAGCGCGCTTGGTATGATGCGCACGAGGGAGACATACTGCGAGGGTGGGATGGCGGAGGGGAGGAGCACTTTGAGCATAACATGCGTGTCACGACTGCAGATGACATCGCTCGCATGCTAGGGAAATTTCGCAGCAATATCAAATACTCCGATGCGCCGGATGGCTTTTTTGGGTTCCTCAGGGACACTTTCGCTCAGCTTGCGCGGGAGGAAGAGGCTGCTGCGGACTGGGAAAGTCTCGATATTCCCAACTACCCCTCGTTTGGCCACAAAGACGACTTGTACGAAGACGTTGTGCGCAATTTCTATGCTCAATGGAGCGGATTTGCTACGAAGAAGACTTTTGCCTGGAAAGATCTGTATCGGGTATCTGAAGCACCAGACCGCCGCGTACGCAGAGCCATGGAGAAGGAAAACAAGCGGTCTCGTGAGGAAGGTATACGGGAATTCAACGACGCAGTCAGAGCACTGTTACTATTCGTTCGAAGGAGAGATCCGCGGTATACACCAAATACACAGACGGAGGAGGAGCGTGCTAAAGCCCAACGAGCAGCTACAAAAGCGCAAGCAGCGAAGGCAAGGGCGGCGCGCGAGGCAATGATGCAGGATGCAGTCCCTGAGTGGGCTACTGCGAGGGATCTGGAAGATGAGCAGGAGGAGGAGGAGGAAGAGATTGAGGAGGAGCACTATGAGTGCGTAGCTTGTCGAAAGATGTTCAAGAGCGAGCGGCAGTATGATGCCCATGAGAAGAGCAAGAAACATCAGAAAGCTGTCCAGGCATTGAAGAAGAAGATGCGGAAGGAGAATCAGCATCTGAATCTAGATGACGATGTCCCGAGCAACGGCGCCATAACACCAGCATCTGGTGAAGGCGAGGTCTCCGAGGGCATTGATGATCAAGAGGATATAAATGGTTCTGTGGACGATATCGCTGACGATGGTCGGAATCTCAAGGTTCAAGAGGAAGAGTTGGGTAGTGACCGGACCGAGGATGACGAAGATCGTGTGGGAAACGAAGAGCAGTCCAAACCAGCCGTATCTCCAGACACAGCCTCAACCGATGAAGATGACGAATATGCCTCTCGCTCAGAGATAGAAGAACGTTTGGTTGGCTTCAAGTCCAAAGCCTCCTCCACTCTCGGAACGGAGACTCCCGATACTGAGACCACTCTAGCGGCGCCCAAGCTTGGAAAGGCTGCTCAGAAGCGAGCAAAGAAGGCGGCGAAGCAAGCTGAGCTGGATCAATCTGAGTTCAAACACAAATGTGCAGTCTGCAATGCAGTATTTCCTTCTAAAACGCAAATGTTCCAACACATTAACGACCTGAGCCATGCTGCTCCAATTTCTATCACCAAGCCTAGTAGTGGTGGTGGGGGCAAGAATGGCGGAAAGAAGAAGAAGTAACTACAGGAATGACGAGGCTACGATGTTATGATTCTAGATCACGATTTTGCATTTCATCTCCAGGGTTCTTGCATAGCATGAGCGTTCTGGAAAGTGGGGCATTGGTTAGTTGGGTAGGCTACGTCCTCAGCTATGGGATTTTATGGGAGGAAAAGCATGCTTCTTGTCTCTATAGACGGCGGACCGATTTGAAAGTTTGTGATTGACTTGGCGTAGTCCTAGGATATTAGGTAATCACGTAACTGCAACTGCCGTGTTCTTAAGCCGAAGTACTTTGGGCTTGGCAAGTTATAATACTGTTTCGACGCATGTCTCATCTCACCTTCAATCTCTTCATCCTTATTATGATTCTAACAATTCCCTTAACAGCAATGGAACTGACTGATGTATCCATCATGGTGCGACAAAAAGAAAAACTAACATTCAGGTCAAGCACACTGTCGTTGAAGCACAAGTCTATGAATTCGTGGTCTAGGTATTTTCCCTTATTCCTTCACGTTCATCTTTTTAAAGTTATCTTCCTTCTTACGTTAAACTGCCCAAACGAAGACCTTTGCTATGGCATCATCTGCTTCTCTTTATACTGCCCTTCGCGTTCATCTCTTTCTTAGACTCGTTTCAAGCTACTACCTGCACCGGGACTTTTGAAATATTTTCTTAAACCGATACTGTGGTATGCTAAGATAATTTTCTTGTATGGCATCGGAGGACTTGAGCCCATTCCTCCTTGACGCCAAAGGGGCAACTGGCCGCCCACTCCGGCGTGTCACTCTAAAATACACCACCTCCAACACCCATACTCTTGCTCAATGCTACCCCTATTTATGGCTACAGCAAGCTTTACAGAGCGAGGTCTATGTCCTTAGGTAGGGTGATTATTGATTTGGCTAGACATGTAGGGATAGTGCGCAAGTTCAGGTTGTCTGCAGGTCCTGCCGGAGTTGAAAACGGGTGATATCTGTAGACCCTAATTTGTTTCCGCAAATAACCTTGTTGGCGCTAAACGCTAGGATTTAGATAAATATTCTGCCAGGTGTGCATGTTTTCTCGTGCAAGTTTTCTCGACCCTGGGTGTCCCGGAAAGCTGCAATGGAACAATCACCACAGAATCAGCAAGCTCATCTGCCTAGTTTCTATCCCCTATCAGTATAGCCTTTCAGGATTGCTTTGACATCGACTTCGCTTCGTCTGCTAATTTCTCCCCTTTTAATGCTAGTTCGCTCCATGCCGCCTCCTAATCGATAAGCTTTCTCAGTGAACACAAATTTCGTCTCATTGCTATTTTCATGTCAAAACATCAGTTTACCGTTCCAGGACCCGTCCTTCCCTTTCCTCCATCTTGCCTTCGTGAAGGTAGCAATCAATTGTTCCGCATCCAACAAAACTCACCGCTTGTTCGCGTGGCCGGCGACCGGGCGCCACCCACATTCCGGGGCTCAACGGGCTTAACTCACTATTTCTCTCTTCTTTCCGGCTTGTTTTAGTTTTGAAATCCCATCTCCCAGGCAATTTAGCTCATACAGCACTCTCGATGGCACCAGTGTTGCTCCCAACCTCTAGCGACGACCATACGAAAGGCGACCCACTGGTTGACTTCAAAAGCACAGATGAAGACCCCCATGCGGCTATGGTAGCGTCGGAATGGACGAAACTGTCAAAACACAAAAACGAACGAGCACCGATCATTGTTGACGGCACAACACTGGACATAGCAGCAATTACAGCTGTGGGCCGACATGGCGTCTCCGGCACGCTCTCATCTGATCCCGCGGTCCGTGACCGCATCCAAAAGAGTGTTCAATCGCTAGCCAAGCATCTAGCTCAGGGTGGCACTGTCTATGGTAACTCACTACAACCACATAGTCCGGCCAGATACTGATCTTGACAGGCGTAAATACTGGATTTGGGGGAAGCGCAGATGTCCGCTGTGAGCCGGACGAAATGTACACTCTCCAGCGCTCACTCCTGCAACACCAACACTGCGGTATCCTTCCCACTTCACCCGGTTCATGCATTCATACCTCCGTGACCTTAAAAGAGTCCTGGGTCCGTGCATCCATGCTCATCCGCGCCAATTCCTTAGTGCGTGGTCCTTCCGCTGTGAGGCTTGAGGTAATCGAAGCTCTATTGACTCTGCTCGAAAGTAATATTATTCCGCTGGTACCCTTAAGAGGAAGCATATCTGCCTCAGGCGACCTCAGTCCGCTCTCTTACATCGCCGGCGTCCTCGAAGGAAACCCAGAAATCTACTGCTATGTCGGGCTCCCTGAATCACGTCGCCTGGTACCCGCTCCCGAAGCCCTCGCATCCGTCTCACTTACTCCAACCGTACTTGGACCCAAAGAGGGTCTTGGACTTATTAATGGAACAGCCATCTCCTGCGCCGTATCATCGCTCACTTTGCATCCTCTCCACAACCTGCTTTCTCTCTCCCAACTCCTAACCGCCATGGGTGTCGAAGCGATCCTTGGAACCGCAACATCCTTCGCACCATTCATCAGCTCTGTACGTCCTCACGCAGGTCAAAGCGAAGTATCACGTACCATCCTCTCCGCCCTCAAAGGCTCCAAACTCGCGAGCGGTATATGCCGAACGAATCCAAGTTCCCACCACGGCTTATTCCAAGACCGCTACTCCATCCGCACAGCGCCCCAATGGCTCGGCCCCTTCCTCGAGGATCTTCTTCTTGCCCACGAGCAAATCACCACTGAACTAAAATCTACAACCGACAACCCTCTCATCGACCCTTCAACCGGTCTCCAATACAACGGCGGAAACTTCCAAGCCGTCTCCCTAACTACCGCGCTCGAAAAGTCGCGCCTCGCCGCACAAGCTATCGGCCGCCTCCTCTTCTCCCAATGCACCGAACTCCTCAATCCCGCAACAAATCGAGGCTTACCGCCCTCTCTCTGTGCCGATGAACCTAGCGTCAGTTTCGCATTGAAGGGGCTGGATATTAGTATGGCAAGCTATATGTCTGAATTGTCGTTTATGGCTAATCCGGTGCATAATCATGTTGTGTGTGCGGAGATGGGAAACCAGGCGTTGAATTCACTTGCGTTGGTTGGTGCGAGGTATACAGAGACTAGTGTGGACTTGTTGGGGATGATGTGTGCGGGGTACCTTTATGCCTTGTGTCAGGCGTTAGATTTGAGGGCGATGGGGAGGAGGTTTGAGGAAAAGTTGAGAGGAGTGATAGGAGGGGTTGTTGGGGAGATTTTCAAGCCGATTGGAGATGAACGCCGAGAAGAGCTACGAAAAAGAATTTGCGAATATGTTGGGCATGAGATGATGACTACGACTTCTATGGATACCGGTGAGAGATTCGCGAAGATCATGGATGCGGCGCAGACGGTCATACTCGAGTATTTCAAGAACAACAATCCGTATGGCGTTGATCTTATCTCACATCTCTCCACTTTCAAAGCACGAGCATCGAAGCTTGCAACGAACCTTTACAACGAAAATCGCACGTGGTACTTCTCCTACGGCGACGCGAGCCCGCTGCTCGGTAGTGCATCGGAACGGCTTTACAACTCTGTGAGGAGGGATTTGGGGGTCCCGATGCATAGGGGTGTCGCTGATCATCCTACGCCTCCATCAAATGGCGAGTTTGGTGAAGGTGATGAGAGAGATGTCTTTGGAAATCCGAGAAGAAAGACGATTGGACAATGGGTTAGTGTAATCTTTGATGCTATTAGAGATGACAGGGTTATGAATGTTGTGGTTGAGTGTCTGAGAGAGATGTAGAGCCGGTTGGAAGACTGTTCAAGTGGGGTAGGGTCGGAGAGAGGGATCTGGGTATGTTTACATGAAAAAGGTAAGGAGAAAGCGATAATTGGATACTTGAACTTAGGCATTTAGAGTTCTTTAGGATGACGGAAGGGTGTATAATGCTAATTATGAGTCCAATAGCAGAGGTATTGTGAATTCAACGAGACAAGAGGACTGGAGTGCAAGGCCATGGCCTAGATGGCGCTTACATATGTGGTATTCCCTTATTTTGGGTATGATATGAGAGATGGTGCCTAGAGCTAGATGGAACGGAATAGAGAAAGTTGCACGGCAAAAACATCGCACTGGACCTTTACCTTACACCTTCATGGACATCATGCTATAGTAGCCATAACCTATTCGGTAGCGTATCCTTTCCCAACCCTAAGAATAAACTGTCGGCGCTATTTTGCTGCGCGTAGGACTTCCGGGAGAGGGTACACAGGTACGGGGGTTTTGGTGTGCTGGATAGCACGATGCTTGCCTTAGTGTATAATCTGAAGATTATTCAGCCTTTGGAGATAAAAAGCAGGTTTCTGCCTAACTGACGCAACAATACATGATGACCCAGTACCTGTCTATGAAATCAAGTCTGAACGATTATATGCTCACCGAGGTCCTGGTCTAAGCTGCTAGATGCCTTCAGTAACGCGCTTCGAGAAAACGATAGCGATTCCGGCTGATTCTCTCGATACATCCGGATAAAGGAAATGAAAGGTTGGTGAATCCTGGAGAATGTCTTTGATGCAGGAACATTCTTGAGAAGAGCTTATCATGGAATACCAAATCGAGTAAATCGGAGGGGTTTACGTAAATGACTTCATCCCTCGCAGCCGAAAAACTATCCGACAAAAAAGAACGAGAAACAAAGAGAGCAATAGCCACACATACCTTCAAGCCAAAAAAATAGCCAAAAAAGATTAATGACTCTCCGACGGGGAACTTAATCTGTTAGCTGTGTTGTTCACACAGGTCGGTATTGTAGATGTACTCACTCGAACCCCGGTCTAGTATAAGTTAGCGACAAGTTCGAATAGACCGAGAATTTACGGACCTCCCGCGCTTGTAGAATCAAGTGGATCCCGTGACAAGCGGAAATCATGACCACTAGACCATCGAAGATAATTCACCAACTGGTTAGATGGACTGGTTGTTGAGTGTCAATTTAAAATTGATTAATATATAAAAACGCAAAAAAACGAAACCCGGGATTGGGGAGCGAGAGAAGGCTTGAATGGGTAAGTAGTGACGCAAAGAAAGTAGAGCGGGGTTTGGAGGGGTATTTTTAGTGGGTAATTTGTTGGTGTAAGCATGGGAGATGGACGAATCATCACCTTGTTACTCTTGCATGCCTATCTACATCAACGCGGTTTCGGCGGATGGGACTCTTCAAATTCATCTTCAGACAAACATCGTTGAAGGATTTCGAAAGGCTTATATATAAGACCACAAAGCAGATGTTTTGCGAGGGGACAGATCTTGGAGATTTTAATCCTGTTTTGATCAACGGGACTGGTCCATTTGCGATCGATGAATTCGGGACTAATTGTTTCTAACAACTGTAAGTTGTATCATCGTTTTCGTATTTCTGATTGCTATTTCTCTTTCGCAAGTCTGTTTACCGTCGATTTATTCTCCAAAGGTGGATCCAGGATGTTGAGGTTGAGAGAAAGGGAACAGAAGTACAAAACTAGGAAAACACAGACAGATGAAATAGAATTCAATGCGTGTAGACTGTCCAAAAGAAAGAAGGCGTGCTGATGAAGCTGTCAGGCACTGAGATCGAACCTCTTCTGCTTGAGGAGGGTTTCCTAGCAACCACGGCCCAATACGACGGCGAAACAGCGAAAGGGAGAAAAGGACGAAAAGGGGGTTAGAATGAGCTCCGATATCATGACCGTTGAATCGATTCTATGCTATTAGAGAAATATTCAGATTAGATGAAGATACCTATGTTGGATCATCTGCAATCCATCTTGAGTGCAGCCTCCGTCGCTATATTGAACTGCGACATCCAGGACCACCGAAAGTCACCTCCATTCAACAGGGCGAGGGCAAATGGTGATTAGTTGTGAGCGTTATGTAGAGGTGTTGTCGAATTGGACTTGTGACGTGCCTGTCATTTGGGGCAGTTACGCCAAAGCTGATATAGGACCGTCATCTCGAGCACCTACATTTATTGCTTCATTCTATTCACCTCAGCTACAAGTTACGCACAAATCATTACTCGTTCACCAATACTCCATGCGATAAGCTTCAGAGCCATCATTCGGCTATCCATCACTACCATATCGCACTCTGGCCCAATTTCAGTACACACGTCCGGCTTGTCCTCAGTTACCAGACGTATCCATGTATGGTAGGCGAGTTCATCTTCACGTCAAATGCTCACGTATTTCTGTTGTTTTCTCATCAAAGCTAAAACCAGTCTACTCAAAGGGATCATTTTCACGACAGGCCTCTTTCATTGTGGTGTCCTGCAGCACAGATACGTCTCACATGTGTTGAGGACCTCAACAGTCCCCTATCGTCTGTCGTTCCTCTTCGGTTTTTATGTGTACAAAGGTGTCTAGGTCGCCCCACAGATAGCATCTAGGAGCATCCCAAACGGTACCAGATATGTAATTTTTTTTAACACAGCTGGGCGCATCATGCCCTATTTTCATGGACTAGGGGGTATCTCATTCAATGTCTCTATCTCAAAACACCTCTTTCCACTCACAGTCTGCGGACATATGGTCGTTCGTCAATCTGCAATCTTCCGGCCTTCACATCACTGCCGCCTTCCACCTCCATACCAATTCCGGCGTGATTACGCCCTAAAGCTTTTGGCAGTACTTCGTCCAGCCATACAAGGCGCAACTGTCATATTCCCCGTCGTCGCCTCACCAGCCATCTGGAACGCAATAACATCCCCAAAAGGTCCCGCTTTATTCGCTAACACTCACATCAGCATTATTCTTCCCTCAAAATTCTTCTCATTCAAACTCACCTTTCGCAATCTTCATGAAACAAACACCTTGCTGCCCAGCGACGGTTCCCGTGCACGAGGTATTACTAGGAACGTTGATTTGGAACGGGAAATCCAGGTTAATGTTCGCGGCGCGCTTCTGAAGGCCGAACACCATAAGAGCCCGCGGGATCAAACCGCCAGGTTTGATGTTACCTTTGTTTTCTGGGATGGCTAGGCACTGTTAGTCATGAGGCATGAGGATATACAGCGGACGCCTACCAGTGACTATGGTCGCTTGTACTCCCATTGAAAATGCTCCCGTAGCATTTGTGTCGATTATTGCATTGATGGGACCAGCACCGTCCTAAATCAAATTCAGCAAAGCTCGCCTCTCTTCTATGGATCTGGAAAGCATACCGTGGTCACAATATGGAAAGTTCCCTTAATAAAACCTCCCTCACTCCCAATCTGCGGTAGCACAGCCCCCGATTGCACAATAGTAGCAGCCAGATTCTCAGCCTTATTCTTTCCGCCTCCAGTTGTCTTGCCCAGGCCGTCGGTTGCGGTATCGGTTTTCTTGAAGACAGTGGAGTCGATTTCTGTCTTGGAGTTTGAGCCCGTGCTGGGTACGATACCACCTATTATGCCAGGAGCGGTGCCGTTGCCTCCGGCATCACCTTGAACTACAGTAACTTTTCCATGAGCGACGACGAGAGGCAGCGCTGCCAGAGCGCCGAGAATGATCTAGTGTGAAAGATACATCGCGAAACGAGTTCGGATGTAAAATGAGGTGACTAGAAGGAAATAAAAAGCGAATGGAAAGCTGGAACCTCTTGCTGCTGATGAATTGGGGACTCAGATTTCGAAGCAACACAACACCGCTCTTATATCTAATGCACACCACGAGTCCTTCAGTGCTCTGGCTACTATCTAATCTCATCGTCAACTTCACACACACGACCTCTCCTGGCTACGATACCAGCATTTCCAAGCAAAATCAAAGTCTGGTGGTGGTCCAATATGTTTCATGCCTAAGGCTCAGATACCGAAATGCCGCAGCCGCTAGGTTCAAGTTTCCCATATCGATGCTTGATTATGAAGTATGAAACACGTACTATAGCAACAAAGCTTTCCAGTCAGCACCTGGTGCGCAGTGATTGGTGATTTCAACGCCTCGTTTCGACACAAAGCTGTCGGATGTAGGCTAGATATGCTATTAAGGACTTAGAAAGGGGGCCTATGAAACGTTTTCGTTGCATTTTCGTCTAACAAGTAGAAGCAAGATATAGCATTGCTCATTAGTTTGCGACTAGTGAAGCAGAGGGCAAAGGGGACGTAGTATATCGATCTCCTTGTTCTCTTCCATTTCCGGGATTATGAGATATGCTGGTTCAGAGGACAACTTCGACGCAACCAAAGACCGCAATAGTAGTATAACTTGCCTTCGAAATGAGGGCATCCAGCCATGTTGTGACTTTTAGTGCCGTAACACCACGGCCTTCCAATCGGGTAGGTCTAGACGAAGCCATCCACACCCAAGCCTCACCCCGACAACCTTTCAGACCCCAATGTCAAGAACCGACCTGTTTCAGCTCCACATCATAGTAAATAGCATCAAAACACCTATCAAATAAAAAGCATGCCCCATTTCTGAATCTAGGGGACTTTCGACAGGGTTTGGTTAAGCGCCACGTGAGCAAGAATTGAAACAGAGCGAAACGCTGATATTTCTAATGGAGGTATATATGTTGTGCGGGTGCATAACTATTCGTTAGGATTACTCTTAACTTTCTTAATGAGGGATTGTAGGATCGAGACTATCCAAGGTCCAAGTTTATGGAAAAAGCTTTTACTTTATGCCATATACACAGATCAACAGACGGAAAAAAGGCCATGTCAGGAACTTTTAATTTTATATTACCCTAGTATAATTTGGGGAAGAGAAGAAGAAGAGTGTTCGTTAATCATAATCATTACCGTCATCCTTCCCATTCCCATTCCCTTAACCACCTTTACTCCCTTGCATCCCTCCCCATCCGCATCTTCCCCTCCCACCCCACGTCCTCAAACCTTCGCATTCCTCTTGGCCGCACTCTCCGCTGTGCTCTTCAACGCCTTCGGCGCATCATCCCATGGAATTACCAACTCCACAAACCTCAACTTCTGCGTTTCCCCGCTCGAAAACTCCTTATCGAGAAACAACTCCTCAACCTCCTTCTTCGTACTCACCCTATACGTCAACACCTCCCCCTTCTTCGCTCCAAACGCAAACGGCAGCGCTTTATAGTCCCATTGCTGTACATCATTATACGAGTCCTGCCAGCCATGGATGTAGCGCTCGATGGTGTAGCCATCGTTGCAGATGACGAAGATGATCGGGTTGAGTTTATTCCGAATCATGGTGCTGACTTCTTGGGCGGTGAGTTGGAAGGAGCCGTCGCCGGTGAAGAGAATGGTGCGTTTGATCCCTTTTTCTTTCGCAGCGAGCGCAGCACCCTGACATGAGCCAGTGGCATACCCGATACTTCCCCAAAGCACTTGACTAATAGCCGTGACATCTGCCGGGAATCTCGTCTCCCAGGTTCCAAAGTTGGCAGTTCCGGTCTCGGTGATCACGATGTCGTCTTTCTGCAACCACTGCCCGAGACACGGCCAGAACCAGGCTTGTGTGATGGTGGGCTCGGGTGATGTGAGTTCGGCTTCTGGAATCTCGTTGTTGGGCTTGGGGCCGGATTCGATGTTTAGCTGGCCGAGTTTTTGGACGACTTTCTTGAGCACGCCGTTCATGCGGACCCCCGGGTATTCGGAGTATCGGACCTTGACGGCGTAGGAGTGGAAGTCGATTGTGTTTAACTGTGAGATACGGTATGTGAAGCCTGCAGTGTTGAAATCTGACTTAATGGCGCCGATCGAAAGGACAAGGTCGGCGGATTCGACGCGCTCACGGACTCCTGCATTAGAGCCGTCGCCCGCATATACGCCGCCGTAGTTGGAGAGCGTCTCGTTGACAGCACCTTTGCCCATGGGCGTGACGAATGTGGGAATTCCGGATTTCTCGATGAGCGCGTGGGTTTCTTCGAGCGCGCGGTGGCGGATGGCGCAGGCATCGACGAGAATGACAGGGTTCCTGGCCGCATGGAGGTATTTGAGAACAACCTCAACGACATAGTCTTCCTTCTCAGGCTCGTTGGGTGGGAAGCTGAGGTCTAATGGTTTGTTCAACCTATCACCATCGACCTTCTTCTGTACCATATCCGTTGGCAGCGAGATGTATACTGGCCGTGACTTCAAGTAGCACTCCCGGATGGCATTGTCGATCAACACTGCCGCCTCGTGCGGGTCATTGAGCATTGACACGGCACAGGAGATCTGAGAGGACATCCTGGAGAAGACGTTAAAGTCACCGTTCCCCAGTGTGTGGTGCAGAAGAGCGCCATCCTTCTGTGACGATGTGGACGGGTAACCGACGATGTGGACGACGGGGACATATTCAGAGTACGCACCTGCGAGTGCGTTGACGGCGGACAGTTCGCCTACGCCGAAGGTAGTGACGATAGCAGATATGCCTTTGACGCGGGCGTAGCCGTCTGCTGCGTAGCCTGTGTGGTACTGTGTCGGTAGAGGTACGTATCCGAAGCCTCGGCGTTGCAACAGGGCTAGGGAGGGGTAACCTGGAGCAACTCACCAGCATTGAGCTCGTTGCAATTGCCGACCCAGTGCAAGCCGACCTTGGGGATGTAGTCAAGAGCTACGAGGTTGTAATCTCCCGGCAGGCCATGGACTGAGCGGACGCCGACTTCGTAGAGGCGTCGAAAGAGATACTGTAGCAAAAATTTCGGTCAAATGTTATATTTCTGTGAAAAGAACGAAGGCTCACCTCTGCGACGTCAATTGGATTCTTAAGTTCTTGCGACCTCAGATCGTGAGCCATTGCGAAAATTGTTAGTAAGATCTAGAGATTAATTGAGAAAAAAGCAGAGGGAATTGGTGTTTTGTTCGTCGCCACGGTTGGACGCGGCGTCTTTATGCGCTCCTGCAGTTACATATGTATGACGATAGGTAAGTTGTTTAGTAAGGCTCGATCACGAGCTTTCAATCACCCAACATGGCCTGACTGATGTTTGGTATCCGAATTATAGCCAGCAGGCAGGTTACGGTTACATGCGTTAGTAAGTGAAGCTTTTGTTGGGCGGGATGGCCTGCGAAAGGGTCAAAACCATCGGCCGAAGCGACCGAGGCTTGCAAGTAAAAGGACCAGACACCGAGTAAATTTACGCGCCACGGCTCAGAAGTGAAGAGAGGAGGAAAATTGGCATCATGTTATTTCGCCACAGAAGTTTGGTTCAACTGACAGAGAGGACGAGGTTTTTGAGGCATGGTGATATGGTGCCTGTTTCGTTGTACTCGTATTCCTTTTGGCGCGATGCGATGCGCTAGCATGGAGTGACGGCACGGCCAACCGTTGCCAAACGTCCGTCTGCCAGAAGCGATTAGGTTGAGTGGCGGTGCGAATGAGGCGTCGGCAGAGCTTTTGTCCGCACGAGCATCCTGCAACTTTGGTTGCTCTGAGACTCTACAGGTCGGAATCGAGGTCAGGCAGTTGAAGTGCCGAACCTCACGTTGGATTTTAGGGTCTGGAATCATTCAGCCCAAGTAGCTAGCATCCACCAACACCTCAATGACCTGCTCGTTGTGATCAGCTCCATTCAGACTAAGGTCGTGCTCAGTCGTTCCACTCGCCGAATCTCAAGCCTCAACGCACAGGCCGCCGACGCAACGACGCCAAGACGACCATCTCACACCTCACCCCAGCTGAGTGACCACCGACAGCCACACCTCAATCGCTTCCTCCATACCATTCACCCGTCATCTCAACGAGCCTACATCTTATACCCACGGCGCTCGCAGCAGTCACCCGCTGCGGAGCTGCATCCACCCTTTACGGCACCTTCATCTTTGTCGCGAGACCGAGCCGCGCCTTATCTCACTCTGCAAGCGCCTGCCCACCCGACACCCTGCCCTTTGCTTTTTTTTGACCCTCCCCGCTTACACTGCTTCTTGAACCCGCTGCAGTCCTCCATACACATTATTAGCGGCTCTCGTTTCTGCTGCCAGACCTTCTTACCGTTCTATCTCTTAGGTCCTTCTGTCGAATCTCTGCGTGCAAGCGCCGCGCAACTGTCGGATTAAACTCCGCTCGCCCAGACACGAGTCAGCGTATACAAAGAGCTCAGAAGCGAGCTGCATACCACACATTGCGGACGAGTTGCGACGTGGGAAATTCTTCGCTTGCCTCAAGGTTCGTCGTCATGCGGCGATGAACACCATTGTCCTCTGGCCAATCTGAGGAGCTCCATCAGTCATCACCTCTCCCAGTTTGATCATGACAATTGGATCGCGACAACGTTCTTCGTCCAATATATCGACCACCTCTGAGCGATCAGGCCGTCGCGGTCCCCCTACTCCCCTCTCAGCGAGTCGCCAAAACCTCGGCGTACCGGGCGAATTGGTCCTGAACGACGTTCCGGGACTTACGTCTCCCCATTCATCACTACCCATACCATCCGGCGGAACCAGCTCACCGTACCAGTTGCTATCGCCGGGAAGCGGTTCATACTCTACGAGCCCGAGGGGCAGGGCGCATACGGTTGCGGACCCCAATCTTGTGCAGAGGCAGCAGAGTTACCTCCAGAAGCCGACCATGCATCCATATCTTCCCCCGCCGCCTCCCCAGCCCTCGGCGACGCCCGCCTCTCATATGAACCTTCCACCACCTCCTCCCAGACCCGTGAACAATGCCCAGGGCATGCAACTACCAGGGCCTCCGCCCCAAAACTACGGCTGGGGCGCTCCGCGACAATACCAGCCTCAGGGTTATAACCCCAGCTTATACCAGGGTTACCAACCAAATATCCCACCGCCACCGGGCCCACCACCTCCACAGCAAGAACCTCCCTTAACTTCTGCAACCTACATTCCCGGAGGAGAATCATTTGGACCCGGAGTTGGGATCCCACCTTTACATACGTCAAGACAGTATTCGGAACCCGCATTCTATAGGGACGACGCTGGGGCATATTCGGCAACTACTGACGGGTCTAGTACTAGCTTCCCTACACCGCAGGAGAATGGCACGTATACGAATACGAATAATGGATACAACATTCCACCTACCCCAAGCGGACGCGGTCACCTCAATATTCCAACTGAGCGAGCGCAAAGCTACGATTCTCCAGGACCACCGACCGCTACCTTGCAGAACCCGCAAACCCATGGAAGTATATACCGTCACAACGAAAGCACGGGTACTACCCCGATATCACCTCACGATGCAAGCCTACAGTGGCCCCCCGATCGCGTACAGGTATGGTTGGCCAGCAATGGATTTTCAAGGGATTGGCAAGAAACATTCAAGACGCTAGATTTGTATGGATCAAGGTTTCTTGAGATTGGTCGCGGTCATGGTGGGAAGGGGAATGTTGCCATGATGCACCAGGTAATCTTCCCACAGCTGGCGAAGCAATGTACTGCGAGTGGGACCGGCTGGGATCAGAATCGGGAGAGGGACGAAGGGAGGAAACTCCGGAGACTGGTGCGCGCCATCGTAGAGACCGGAAGTTCGAGTAATGCCCGAATCCCACAGCGCTCAGATACCGGCATGACCCTTCCCAGTGCGGGGACAGAAGGTACTCTGGAGAATTCGCCGTTCCTTGGTGGCAGAATGGAATTTGGGTCGACGCCCACGACAGCTGGGGGTGGCGAAGACAGCCCTGGACGGCATATGCCCCTGAATTCGCCGGGATCAACGACAACCGCGCCAAGACGAATATCAACACAACGAAACTTCACAGTACCCGCTATCGGCCCACCTCCGGAGTACAGCGAAACGTCAGGCCGTAGCACTTATTCGAAAGAAGTTCTACGTGATCTCGGGTCGTCATCCAAGAAACACAGTCCGAATGCCTCTGGGGAGCTTGGTCCATCTCCGTTTGGGAACTACAGAGAGGCAATAAAACAGGCCAGCCCACAGCATAGTCCTGGTTTGCAGTCGGCGCGGTTAGCTACTAATGGGGGTCAGCTCAGCGCCGGACTGAGCTCATCAGCCGGGCGCTACTACAATCATCAGAGAGGCAACAGCTCCGAATCGAATCTTTCCACATTCGCAACGGCCGGTTCGGTCGCTGGCTCAGGACCGCCTTCGGGTAGGTCATTTGATGGTCGGTCTGAAAGCAGGAATGACAACAGAAGGAATGGGTATGATGGGTCTCGTCCGGGTACAGGCATGTCAAGACACGATAGTGCGGATATCCCACTCAGCGCAAAGGAACACCATAAAGGCTTCTTATCCAAGTTTGTGTCAAGAAACAAGAAGAGAGATGAGAACCACCCATCGCCCGATGAGTCTAGCATAGATTCTCCTACCAGCCCAGTCAGTCATCGACATCACCTGTCCGGTTCCCTATTTGGAAAACCCGGCATGGACTCCAGCGAGACTTCACTTGACCGGCCACCATCAAGGCGATCAGCACAAACTGATTCCGAAAGCCGGCCAACAGGACGCGCAAGAGCAGGCACCCGCGATGGAGAGCGGAGATTCGTATTCGTCACTCCTGACGGTTGGAATTACCGACTTGTGGATATAACCCACGCAGATTCAGCTTCGGCCCTTAGGGAGGCTATCTGCGACGGACTCGGGTTAACATATGTACCGGGTATAGGACTTCATCTGACATCGCCGGGGCAGTCTGAGCATGATGACTCGTTATCTGACTCCAAACTGCTCAAAGCTCGATCACAATGGGGAAATCGGTTCGGTGATCTCAAAATCTATGTTACCACGCCTCCATCGATGCCCCCTTCTGCTGGTTTGGGCGTTTCGTTCCTTCCGACATCTCGAAAGCCAATCGATGAGGCCACCTATGCCCGATTGAATGCCGACTCGCAACTGGATTCTCCAGATGCAAAGTCTGGTGAATCTACACTTGTTCCTGACAAGAGCGCAGCTTTGCGCAATCTTGCCAAGAAGAATGAGCTTACACCCGAAGCGGTTGCAGAACGGCTGAATGGTGGTGGCAGGGCACCAGAACCGTCATGGAATGTTGGGGATGATATTTCCGAGGAGGAGAGGAAACGAATATTGGAAGTAGCTGCTGCGGAGCATCAACGAGAAACGAAGCGCAAGCAAGAGGCATATCTGGCTTCACGTCAGCAGAAATTGAAGAGGGAGTCTCCCGATCCGGCTTCTGCCTCTGGCTCTGGTGTTGGTTATCGAAGTCCTGGTATAATTGACTTCGATGACCCACGTGGATCTCCTTACGAGGAAAACAAGAAGCCTTTTGATGAGCAGAGGAAGAGCAAGCAGTTGGTGCCACTGCGAGAACCACCCCCGGTGCCACCTGATTCAAACACTTTGATCAAAGCCAATTCACTGACGAAGAATAAGAAGGACCGGACGTCCTGGCCCGAAGGCGACGAGGCTCAAGCGAAGAGACGATCGACGGAATCATCATCGCCACAGAAGCGGAAGGCTATACCACAGGGACCGGGAGGCTTGTCCAGTATCGGCGCAGCGATCATTGGAGCTGGTAAGATTGGCGGCCTGGTTGGAGCTGCAAATGCTGTACCCGGACCGCCGAAACCTCCTCCGAAAGACTCGGCCCGAGACGCCTCTCCCGAAAGCGTTCGTCCATCGCAGCGCGTGTTGCAGGAGAATGGGTTTGGCCAGCTATCCGGCTCAGGGAGAAATAGTCCAGGTGGGTCTCCCCGTAGCCCTGGGTCTTTTACAATGAGCAAAGGCAATGTTCCGTTCAAAATACCTGACTATGAGGAAGATGTGCCCGACGATCTCAGCCTCGAGAAGCCAAACCTCACGCTCAAGATGCCTGTTGCAAACCCTGCTATCAAGAAGCTAAAGGACGAGCAACCCAACATGAGGTCTCCAGACGTCAGTCCTCATTCTGCGCACCCACCAGCATCGCAACTGTCGAGAGAAACGTCAAGGGCGTCTATTTTGTCGGTTTATGGGCCGACTATTGACTTCGAAGAAGCCAGAGTATCTTTCCACTCCAAGTCGCCAATGCTAGATCCCGTTGATTCGGACGATGATTCGGACGAGGGACTGTTTGCTAAGCCGCTCGCAAAGATGGGACCTCCTACTCCCGCGAAAGATGGCTTGTCTACTCCAAACGGCACTCTTCGAAACCTACGACCGTCACTCACACTTAAGACATCACGGTTGAAGAACTCTCTTGACAAAGCGGCGGAAAAGTCTACAGAACATAGTGCAACCACAGATGACACACGGAACTCACAGCCCAGCGACTTCCACCCTGAATCAGCTGCGTCTGCAACCTGGACCGATTCCCCAGACGATAACAGCAGGTTCATGCGTCGTGAATCCTTCGCCAGCGACCTTTGGGCAAATCGTCCGCCTGCAGAAGCACTTGTCGAACACCTTGACGAGTTCTTTCCGAATGTCAACCTCGATCAACCTATGCTTGAAGACGATTTTGCAGAGTCGGAGAGCTCGCCAACGGATGCGCCTAGCGACTTTTCAAAGAGCAGTCGGTCCGTCACTCCAATGTCTTCATTTGAGGATACCGGCACGAGAGGTTCTGATTTAAAGAGAGGCGGAGCAGGGCTCCAGTCCGTCGCTCAACGCAACGTGCGCAAGTCAGGCGTCGGTCTCGGACGCACAAAGTCCATCCGTGAGGTCGTGAAGTCGCAGTACCAACCTCTAGAGAAGAAACCTCTTCCCGGTCCAGGCGCTGGTCCTTCACGCGTTGCCACTCTCCGCGGGGGCGGCGATATTGTAAGAAGGAAGTCGACAAAGATGTTCCATGCGAAGATTGAGCAGGTCAAGCCACCCAGAGGGTCAAGGTTGATTCAGTTGGAGACAATCCCGCAAGACCATCTTCCTACAACACCTCAACGCCAGCCGACATTCAAATGGATGAAGGGTCAACTAATCGGCAAGGGAACATTTGGAAGGGTGTACTTGGGTATGAATATTACGACTGGTGAACTGATTGCTGTCAAGCAAGTCGAGGTCAACCCCAAAGCGGCGGGATCAGACAAGGATAAGATTAAGGAATTAGTCAAGAGCTTGGATCAAGAGATCGACACCATGCAGCATCTCGACCATCCAAACATCGTCCAATACCTCGGTTGTGAGCGAAAAGAGTATTCCATTTCTATCTTCCTTGAATACATCAGTGGTGGTTCTGTGGGCTCCTGTCTCCGCAAACACGGCAAATTTGAGGAATCTGTTGTGTCCTCTTTGACCCGGCAAACACTCTGCGGGTTATCCTACCTCCACCGCGAAGGCATCCTGCACCGCGATCTCAAAGCCGACAACATTCTCCTCGACCTCGACGGCACTTGCAAAATCTCCGACTTCGGTATCTCCAAAAAGACGGACAACATCTATGGTAACGACATCACAAACAGCATGCAAGGCTCCGTCTTCTGGATGGCGCCTGAGGTCATTCGCTCCCAGGGCCAAGGATACTCTGCGAAAGTCGATATCTGGTCTTTGGGATGCGTGGTGTTGGAGATGTTTGCGGGGAGAAGACCTTGGAGTAAGGAAGAAGCTATTGGTGCGATTTATAAGCTCGGGAGTCTGAATCAGGCACCTCCGATCCCGGATGATGTGAGCAGGTGTATTAGTCCGCAGGCGCTGAGCTTTATGTATGATTGTTTTACTATGTGAGTACAACCTTTTCTTTCCCTTATCTAGGCTGGAGTAGGAAAGAGGGATGACCACGATCTGTGAGACGAGGCTAATGAGTAAGCAGAGATCCCGCGGAACGTCCAACGGCTGAAACGCTACTGAGAGCGCCATTTTGCTTCTCAGATCCGCATTACAACTTCCTCGACACGGAACTCTATGCCAAGATCCGAGGAGCGTTCCCTCATACATAAATTCGACATATATATCTTTTTCGATGTCGCCTGCCTTTGGGAGGAGCGAATGTAATGCGCCGAGCTCTGACGGCCTTCGTCTTCTCCTTTTGTGTACCGACTTTGACGGCCGTCGCCATTTCTTTGTCGTTCTGCGAAAAAACAGATACCCGCTCTGGCCGTCCTTCAGCAACCTTTTCGTTTTATTGAGGTAGTCTAGTCTAGTCCTTATGACGATGACGATTTGGGATAGCGTGGCGTCTTGGATGGATGATGGGCACGGGAATGCATGCTAAGGTTTCCAATCATTTGTACCATTGTTTTTTCCCCTTGAACAGTTATTGATTTTGGGATGGGGAAATATGAGGATGGTGGGCAAGACATGGATGAAAGAGGATGAGGTATGAAGGCTTGGATAGAGGGTGGAAATGAAAGAAGGGAGGGAAGGAGGCGTTTGTCGGTGTACCGATTCCCCACTAACGTAGCAGTGAAGAATGAAGATGATACCAGTGATTATTATTTTGTCTTTCTACGTGAACTCGTTTTGAGGATGGTCTTGGTATCTCGGGCCTGTGAAGTGAGCTTGCATTTGGTATAGTATGTTAATGGAGATGGGGATGTGTGAGATTATAAAAAGATGGAGTAAATGAGGTAGCTCTCTTCCTTTTAAGACCCTTGTTTAGTTTTACATTTACAGTTTCTTCTTCCGGATCCTATCTCTCTCCTCTGCAATGCGAAGTTACAGGGAGAATATGCTGTTAGTTTGATGTTGACAGAACGAGCGATGCAGGGAAGGCACGTCCATGTAACCAACCTGCTGGATTCGGCAGTGTCGCCCCACATCCTTAGAAGCAAACACCATCTGAGCATTTAAGGCTTATGGACCCCGATAAAAGGGCCAAGAAAGAACGAATAAGATGACCTGAACCGGGTTGAATTGCAACAGGGACCGGGGAGAGGATTCCAAACTATGTGTGTAGAGATTGAGGAAACTGGCCGTTGGGGGCCCGATGGAAGAAATTGAATAAGGGTGGACTGACCAGGATAGGGACAGATCAGACATTTCATTATATAGCTTTTTGGTACTGAGAACCATGCCACACCTTTGCACCGCTCCTACACCGATCCGAACGCCATCATATGCGCTCGCCGCTAAAAGAAATGCGCGCGCTCAAGCAACATCAACACCGACCATATCCGATTCCTGGTATCTTGTTTCAATTCATCACAACCCATTTACGCCGGTCGTTACTTCAAAAGTAGATATCATGCAGAACAAAGAGCCCACATCATCGAGCAACGCCCGTTCTCTGCGCCTCCCATTCCTCCTCCATCACCTGACCCGGCGACTTCTGCCATTCCTCTCGAAGGTTCGTTCGGCTCGAATGCACCTGCAACTCCGTCGTGCAAACAATGCGTCCGGTGTTGGGATCCATCTCGTACGCACCATCGTCCCCATCTCTCGTCTCGTCCGCATCAGGTCTGCTGCCCTCGGACTCCAGATGCTCCATCTTGATCTGCTTGCTGCGACCCTTCGGACCCCCACTGATGATGCTGCCCTCGCCATATCGTCGATATGCCGAGTTCTTGCTGTGGGATAAAAAACCCAACCTAGCGAGGACACGCTTAGAAGAGCTGCGGAGCGTTGGTATGCAAGCTGCGATGAAGGCGGTTTGGACTTCTAAACAAGACAACAGGCCGAAGAGAATGCTAGCGGCCGTCCTATCTTTGATGCTCTTTGACTTCGCTGCCATGACAGCTTTGGTCAAGGAGAGTGATGACGCTACTAGGCCGAGTGCCATAAGACCGCCAATAACTACCTTCTCTCGGGTTGGCCGCCGGATCTTGCGTAGGAACGTGAGCGGTATGAGGCTGAAGATGATGTCGGTTCCGACGTTGATAATTGCCGAGATGTAAAGACTGGCATGATTCATTGTACTGCCCCAGCACTTCTTATCCTTGATCTCGTTCTTGATGTCATATATTCCAGCGAATGGGACGCATTGGAATAGGTTCCCCACTCCAGTGAATAGGATAAGAATGACATTGAGGCCGATCATGATGTAGAGAAATATCCTCTCCATCCTCAAGATTGCAGAAGTCGGAGGAGCATGAACGCTATGCTGATTTTGACGAAGCCGATTGACCAGGCCCAGAAGGGAGTCGCGATCGTTGCGACTTTTGCGGAATGATACAAGTCGTCGATGGAGCGGTAGGCGGGGTGATTGCCACCCCATGCCCAGGCTTCGGCTTCGTACATGAGGCCGAACATTACGGTTATGAGAGCCTGTCAAGAGTAAGCCTCTCGATGTGAATAGAAGGGAAAAGCGCCAGGGAAGCGTACAAACGCCAACGATATCAGATAGTCGTCGATGGTGAACTTCCATATTGGGAATGCCCGTGTGTATGCGCGCGCGAAGAAGACGAAGATTGCGATGATCTGGAGAGTTAAAGGTGCTATCAAGAATGTCGTTGCCAGAGTAAACGTGAGGTCGGATACGGGAAGCCTAGATGGTAGAGGCATCTTGGGGAACGCGTCCGTCGCTCAGACTTCCGGGCAAATGGATCCTATTGCGTTGCAGCGATGGGAAGGGTACCGAGTGAGGGTTACGAACGTGCGGATGGAAGACATGAGATCTCACTCGATCCCGTAGGATGGTTGAACAAGAACCGAAAGGGATCCTTCAAGAGTGGCATATGCTGGATGGCTTGTTCTTAAGTCCACCATCGCCATGCAACAGGGTTGACGAGGGGTTCAAAGGTGTTGTTCGAAGGATTAAACTGGGCGCCTTTTAGGCAGGGATTAATATCGACCTTCTCCACACTAGATATTCTTGCTGCTTGTAGCAGGGGAAACTACGAGATACTGGATGGATTCCTTGCCAGTAGGGTCTTAAGGTGTTTTTGGGATTACATGTTTCTGATTCGTTGTTCAGTTGATTTAAGATATGAAAATAAAGTTTACAGACCCTGTTCAAGGTCTCTTAGCGAACCTGCCCTGGCCGCGGTAGCGGGGATGAGAAGGCGCGCATTCCGGTGGCTGTTTACGATGCTTGGGTCCCAACTTCAAGGGAATTTCGGCTTCTGGCCGGATCACGGCAATTGAACTATATATTTATTAAACGGATGCTTCTTCTATGTGGGGTATGGATCTTCCTTTCGACAGTGTGGTTTGCAGATGACTGCGCACATCAAGTGCTGGATGATAATATCCGAATCTATTTAATGAACACTTGGGTTCGAAAAGGCTCCTGCCGTTCGCATGGATAATCTCTCAAGGCCGAGGGCGAGCACCGCGGCATGATCCATGATTTGATCCATGCGCTGGAAACGACTGTCGTGTCAGACCGCGCACGGCGTTGACACCACTGACCGCAAACGTCTTCGATGGCGTTTACTTACTTCCATTCAAGGGACTGATACACGCGGTAGGTAACCCACCTATTTTTTATTTTATTTTTTCAAGATCTTGAAGCCGCGGAAGCTGAAGAGAATAAATGTGAGACATTTCTCTATATGGAGGGTCATGGGGTTTCGTTGAAGATGAGGGAGGGTGCACGGACGATTTGCTTGGAATACGCAATTCCATATGGTAGAGGATCCTCGAATTGGTTGCCCAAACCTTGCGCCAAATGTGGCTTTTTATCCACGATTCTCATCCGTGGCGCTCGAACGGACAAGGGCGCGGGCCATCAGCATTCAGCAGAAAAAGCTGGTATGAGTATCCTAGGGCAAAGTTGTTCGATTCACAACTATAAACGAGAGCCATTCGGATGACTCCAAAACAGATTTTTCAATGCAACGAGTTTCTCGGGCCCTAAAAGCGGCTTACCGTTCGACGACGCTCGCTACATTGCCCTAATTCTTTGTAGCACGTTCATGAGCGAAACTATTTTATAGCTCCCGGGCTAAAACGGCTCTCGCCGAGAGCGGCCAGCGGGAAGAGCGCAGGTACATCCGGCATCGTCCTGCTGGTCAGAAATTGCTAACACGTCAAGGTGAATGCTAAAACAAGTCAAAACTTCTATTTTTGCTTACGCTCCCACCTCCATGTCCATGGTCTCGAAAACCATGGACCATGCTGACAGGGTTGGGTGACCAGATGATGATGCGCGCCGAGCCTGACTGTCCTCGACCTTCAGCCGCAATTCTTTCGCCAATGCAGAGGCCTTTGAGCATTAGTGATGCCTGCATTGCGTAGGTTGTTTCGGATATCTTCACAAAAGACTTCTATTTTCTTTGTTTCATCAAACGTTATTTCTACCTTTTCCCAATCTCTCGTTCTCCTTTATGCGCACCTTTCTATACATTTAAACACCGAAAATAGGCTTTCCTGAATTCCATGGATCACTTCGTCGACATGCGAGGGCGGAAACCGCCATTGATGGTGAAGATAAAGTTTAAATTTCGCGTGCCGTAACCTGGGACAAGCAGAGGGAGAAGGTTCAACGCCACGGCCCGCATCAAACCTTACTTAGACGTCAGATCAGTGCTGAGTGGCGGGCCGAGCCAGAGAACAGTTCCTATAATGTTGGTACGAGAGTCGTGACTTGAAGTCAAACGGAAAGATGAGGGAACTTAACAAGTAAGCGGTTTATTAGGTGGAAAAAAATCCTCATGATATTCCAATAGATGACTTCGCGGACGTGGACATGAAGATGATGTGGGCTTGAAAATCTGATTCCAATGACGATATACACAGGAGAAAGCGGAAACATCAAGATGTCAAATTTCAAGCGATGTTCATGGCCATCTGGGCCGTCGGGGGACATGAGATAGGTATTGTTAGTAGAAGGTATTATTTTTAGGACCCGTTTCTATGTTATGTCTCACTCTAGCAATCAAGAAGTCAATTCCAATATGCTTTAGAGTCCATTGTAATCCAAGTAGTATGGACATATCAGTACTCTGCATCTACATATTTGTCTTTGTGAAAGGCAGCGCTCCATCACTGTCCCCCATATCAAATACACCCAATCCTTTTCCCGTATCTCTAAATTGGCTTACACATCTTTTACCTTCCCTTTCCTGTCTTCCATCTAGGAGCCGATAGAGGGAGCTGTAAGTGTAAAAGGAAACAAAAAGTGCCTTGAAGGAAGAGCAAATGGTTCTTTTCATCCTTGTAGGGTAGGGTAGTATCTACCTTGTAATTATCTCTCTCCTCTGTCGGAGGCAGCTAGCTGCTTTTGCAGAATATCTAAGTGGCGTGAAAGATATGTGCAAGGGCCTCGAGCCAACCAGACCTTGATATTAAAGGATCGCGGATATCGTATACAGCGCGGAAGTCAACCTGGGAAATAAAGGCAAAATAAGATAGAGGAAAGGATAATCGTGAAGTGAAAGAAAAGGTCTAGAAAGAAGGGAGCAAGGTTGCTTGCCTCTAGCAGGGTAGTTTAAGACTTGTGGGCATGTATGATCAATCTCAAGAGTGAAAGGCGCCACTTGCCTTTGAGAGTGAAGGACGGCTCCTTGTTAACTCACCTGGTAAGTGAATGGGAATTTAGATACTCAACCCCCTCGCTTACGAAAAGGGGGACTATTTGCTCCTCTTGCGTGAAAACATTTTGCCAACGCACAAATACGTCTTTATATATTAACTAATTTTCGAAGCTCTTTTAAGAATTTGAACGAATTGGTCGAGCGGACTTAGAACCGCGGTCACACTATAGACCGGAGACTTAACAATCTAGGAGTTTGATCCTGGCATGAGCAAGCGCCTCTGCTGTTTCGGCCCAAGTGCGGTACAGCAAAACCTCTCACAGAAGATGCCACCGGGGCCAGCGGGTTAGGTTTTCTGGGATCAAAAGCACTCTTCTATTTGTTTTGTTTTCCTACTTTTTATTTCTTAAATCGAAGTTCTTCTGTAATTCACTCCACCCCCAAAGGTGGGGATTGAGAAAAACCAGTCTTTTTCTGGATCGTTACGCGAATACGCGAATATGCGTGGCCACGTGAATGCTGAACGCGAAGGTGAAATTGATGTGCCACTCTTCATGCAATAACCTGGGTATTTAACATTCTATACGCCTCCTGCATTTGCCTAATTACAGCCCCGCCAAAAGAACCACCCCAAAGACGAGCACCTTCTCTATCACCCTCCCTCCTCCTAATCCAGTGGCCATCGCGAGCGCGCCTCCGGTCGATCTCGCTGGTGGCGAGTAATACGAAATGGGACAAGTAAAGCACCTTGTGTCTGTACGACAAGCCCGGCGATAAAGTCTTCGTGGCATTGGTCCCGTTACTCGCTCTGGTCACGGTAAATACCTCTGTGGCGCCCCCATAGCACATCGGCGTCATTTCTTCCTCCGTTGCATTATACTCCCCGCCCTCGAAGATCTGCGCTCCAGAACAACATAACCCTTTCAACATGTTTCCGGGACAACCAGACCAGTATGGGTTTATGGAGACACAAGGGGCGAGCGTGAGAGAGAATATGAGTGTGCCGTTCGGACATGCACATTGTCCATTTTCGCAGCGGAAGCCACCAGATCAGCAATAGCCTTCTTGTACTGCGTACCAGCCGGGGGCAGGGGAGTGGAGCAATGAGTGAGGCGCTGGTGGCCCAGGTATACGTGGGTCGGTAGACGGAGGATGGCGCAGTGGTGCATTAGGAGGGGAAGGAGGTTTGGGCGGGAGTCTGAGTGAGGGTTTGGGTGGAGATGATGGGGTTGAGAAGGGTGAGTATGAGGATGGGGAGTGGAAGGAAGCTAATGAGCGTCATTTTGAGGATGAAGTTTACCGAGGAAATGATGGACAGCTCATATCGAGTCGAAATGGTAGTCCATGGCTCCTGAACAAGAGATTGGAACCATGCTTGAAGGTGGATGAAGTTAAAATAAATGGATCGCGTTTCAAGCGACCCGTTCACGCCATCACCATTTTAGCTCGGGCTGTGTTCCAAATGGGAGATGCGTTACTCAAGCATATTCCACAGACTCTTCTGCTCCCAAGTTTTTTGTTGTCACTTGGGGTGTTTTGATGAGAGATGGAGATGGATGATGTGAGGGATGAAAAGTTGCAGATTTGATGCCAATGACGTCTTCAGCTGCAGCCAGTACTATACCACTCGTAAACTCACCCTTCCATCAGGGGCTGATGCCTTAAGCCCAACGACCCTCATCACAGCCCATTTCCCTACCCATTCCCACCTCCTATCATGTTCAAGGACATAATATGATCATCCATGGTTGTCCCACTTGGTATCTCAGTAGGCGACTTCATCGTCGGCATCAAGCTCATCCATGACATCGCAGAGGCACCAAAAGAGAGCTCAGGCTCCTCATCCGATTACCAGGACCCGACCCAGGAGCTATATTCTCTTGAGAGAGCGCTAATCTCTGTAAAGGATCTCATTAATCCGAAGAACCCTGAATCTCTGCCTTATGATTTTGCCCACGTGGAGGCGTTGAAACAGGTGGTGGGAAGTTGTAGAAAGACGGCTTGAGGAAGATAGAATGGAGCAAGTGTAGAAAGGAGGATGTGCAGGCGTTGAGGTGGAAGATTAATGGGCATTCGACGGCAATTAATACGATGTTGCCTAGCACACAATTCACACTTGGCGAGCTCAAAGTTTGGTGGTGGCTGAAGAGCAGGCGTGAAAGTAATGGGTGTTGTCACGCTGTGCCAATTTGCTGTCGTGGAGAGTGATGGGACGGACGTAGTTTGGGGGAGCTTGCCGCAGAGCTCGTGGATCGTGGTACTTGTTGAAGTGTTGAACTAGTGGCCTCGCTAATGTCAAATAGGGAGGCGAGCTAGAAGAACGAATACGTTAGTAGAAGAGACGAGTAATAGCTTGTTAGTGATGAGGACGCAGGTATCGAGCTTGCAAAAGTTGATGATGGATGTTTTGTTAGTTATACTATGAGGATCCGAAAAAGCAAAGGGAAGCTAATAGATGGCGTAGAGCAAACAATCTACAAATATACGAAGAGGTGCGTAGCGCCCGGATTCCAAGTGCCTGCCTAAATACTCCTCCAAGATCCCCGTCCTCTTTTGGGATGCTAGAGGCCATTTCGCTCCATTCATCTAGACTTTGTCGACTCTACAGAAGCACTTATGGCAGTTCTGAAAGTCAGCTTCAAAAATGTCGGTCCCAGGGAAATTGAAAAGGGAGAGTTCGCGATCTCGGACGTTGGGACAAAAAGAGATATCGACCTCCTGCAAACTTGGAAGAGGTACTTTCGTCCCAGGCAAAAAGGTGAATATGAGCATGATATTCGACATGATTCCCGGATGAGGACAAAATAGCTGCCCGGCTTGTGGAACCATAAATAGCGGTAATTCAGATGCAGAGATCAAGTGATACGAATCCTGGCCGGATTTGAGTGGCTCGGGTAACGCTGATCAAAACAGTATACAGTGTAACCGATACTACCAAAGGATCGCAGAAGTGGTTCCGGATCAACGAACCCCTTCAATCCCCGCTGCTCATCTTGAAAATCAGGCAAAGAGGGAGGCAGGTGAGCGAGCACAAGGATCGCAGCGTAAAAGGAAAGGGTTTGGTCGAAAGGTGATTTCGAAGCTTCAAGAGCGGGTGGAATCCGTTGAAGAAGAAGATGGAGGATGAACCACTCGCCGAATTCTCGCGATTGCGCCTTCGAGTTCAGTCACGAGACTATGTCAGATGGGACATTAAAGACAAAAGCCTCGCGCTTAGCGTTCTTGAAAGCGGGAAGATCGTTCAGCTTAATCAGATAAACTCCGTCGTCTCCGGTCCATACGCTGGGATCCGAGCAGATCAACCAGTCATAGAGCTTGGCCGAGACGGCTTAGTCTACTTTGAGATCGCTCTGATTTCTCCCATTTCCGCGCTTTGGTAAGTAAATTGCTCTTCAGCGAGTTTACAGAACATAACTGACGCAGGTGGAGGGGTGAATACAACCATAGGCCTGTTGGGATAGGTTTAGCGGGGCTACAGGTTGCTCCCGATAAGATGCCAGGCTGATTACCCGATTCTTGGGCCTGCCACAGCGATGATGGTGCTATTTTCAGTTTAGCAATCTCAGGAATTCCATATGGCCCAACTTGGAGCCATCTGGATGTAGTTGGTTGTTGTATCGATTTTCGTACTGGACTTGGCTTCTACACGTTTAATGGTAATTGTCTTGGAACTGCGCATAAGAACATGCTCGCTGAGGGGCAGAAGTGGTATCCAGTCGTAGGTTTCAAGTATTTTGAAAGTTGGAAGTTGACAGAGGAGCACGCGCAAGATTCTTCTTGGACCAACGTACGCCTTAACGCAAACTTTAGCAGGGAGCCGTTTTGTATACAATCTTTGGTAATTATGACCGGAAGCTGACCCTGACTACACCGGCTTGGATAAAGCCTAAGTACGCTGAGCCGTGGTCTTAGCAGCAAAAGATTTATATTTGCAAATCATGCCGCGCTCTATTCACCGAGCGTTCAGAAATACTTAGCAGGGTTGGTAATAACCTAATCGAGTTCAACCCAAACATATGCCTGCTGACAACTTCCCAGAATTTTCGTGGAGCACGTGATTGTCCAATTAGGTGAAGAAGGTCAGAGACGGTACAGCCAAGGAAAGAAACATGACAACGGGTCAACATATCACGAGAGACCTTTTGTAGCGATTGTGGGGAGACCGTGGGGTGGAAGTACGAGTGGGCAGATGAGTCGTCAGAGACGTACAAGTAGGGGAAATGGATTCTAGATGCGATTATTTTTCATATCTTTACTCAAAACGGATGGAAATAGCAAACCGAGAAAGGGGAACAACTAGAGTCGGCATGGATCGAGCTTCACACCACGGAATACCATGAAATTCAATTGAGTAACAGCGTGGAGATTTCCCGCCGGCGAATAGAACGATTCGTAGTTAAGTGTGAGCTTAAATACATCTCATGTACTTAATAGTGTCCTGAATTCTCGGAACTTGACTTTCTTTAGAGATTTGCTGCTTCCTGACGAAGAGAGCTTCTGGAGTCTAACTTGGGTCTTGATGGGTCTTGATGGGTCTTCAGAAGAGAATGAAGAAGGATCAAATTGATTTTCCTTCGAACATATATAGGACTAAATGATAACTTTGATATCCATTTTGACGTCCGGAGCATCTATATATGGTTTAAATAGTTTCTGCGCTTTCCGGGCACTGTCGCGTGAGGAACACCAAACTTCCCTCCTGTATCCATCCATTCGCCCATCCAGCGCATGCAAGTATGCACGTATGCACGCGTCTTCTAACGAGTTTTTAATTCTTTCTTATGGACTATCCCTTAATCCGCCTTTACTGTACACGGTGCCATTGTGCACGACCTATTACCCAGTTCCCTTTTAATAGAGATGGCCTCCATTTAAGCAGATGTTTCCTTTAAAATCTAGGCGATAAACAGCGCCGTAAGCACCGCAACGGCGAGAGCGAGCATGGCCGCAACTGCGAAATTCAGCACCGCGATGGCGAGAGCGAGCATGGCTGCAACTGTAAAAGTCAGCACCGCAATGGCGAGAGCGAGCATGGCCACAACAGTAAAAGCCAGCATAATAATAAACAACCACGGTACCGCTCGGGCTGTAATTAATTACGGCAGCCGTTACAATTTGGTAAATATCTTACATGTGAGATATGCCTTGTAAGTATAATCATATCCTTATAACTGGTCTGTAACTAATATACATAGAAAATAAATGCTAAAGCTCGACGTCGATTGCGCAAGCATGGTCAGCTATATAATCAATAGAATCAATAGCCTCTACAGGAGTTGGCAGAGAAGCATCTACAGCTATAGTTAAGGGAGGCTAGTAAAGAGGAGGTAAAGATCAAGAAATTCGCTCCATCACGTCCGCCTGATATATATAGATGGCACCCATTATCTGTAGAAGATTACTTTAGGGAAATAGAACCACAAGAGCAGCTACAACTAGAAAAGTAGTATAAGCAGTAGTGCTAGCAGCGCCAGCAGCTACAACAGAAGCGTTAGCAGCAGCTACAGGCTAAACAGCAGGAGTGGGAGCGGTAAAGACAAGAGCGGGAACAGCAGCTAAAAGAGTGGCGGCAGCAGTATTATAACTAGGATGAGCAAGAGGACCAGGTAGAGGGGTTTGGCAACTGGGATGATGATGGCTGGGACAGTTGCTGGCAGCCTAGACGGTAGAAGCAGCTAGAACACTAGACAACTGGAATAGCAACTGGCACAGCAACTAGAGCGGCAACTGGAGCAGCAACTAGAGCAGCAACGGGAGCAGCAACGGGAGCAGCAGATAGGAGCAGTAATGGCAGCAGTGGCTGGAGCGGTAGCTAAGTAGTAGCCAGAGTAGCAGAGAGCAGCAATGGCAGCAGTTAGAGCAGTTAGAGCAGGAGCAGACAAAGCAGTACAAGGGATAGTAGTTGAAGCAGAGGTAGCTATGCTGTTCTTAACGTGATAACAGCTCACCTTGGCGAGGTGGCCAGATGGCTTTTACTCGTATGTACTACATTTTCCTTAAGTAATGTGTAGACAGAAGAGCACAGAGAGGCACGCGAAGACGGTCTAATTTAGCGCTTCTTCACATGTACCCCAGACTCTCACCTTCCTGATAAAGCCGTGGCGTCCATTCACCTCATCTGTTCCCTACTACATAGTTGCATAACGGTCTCAACGTACGTGGCACATTCATTCGACTCGACTAACACTAAACTTCGGTTTCCGAACTTTGCGCCTCTTCCGCTGCACAGCTACATCTACGTCCTTCAACTCCAAACTTATCGCACCCCTGGACTCGGTGAAAACATATATAAATAATACTTCCCGCGCTTCAAATCTATACCACGATATCCACAGCAATTCAACACAGTCTCCATCATGGCTGATGAGCCCCTCCCCTTCCAATCTGACTCCAACCCACCTAGCCCCATACACGCCAGCAACCCCTCCAACGAGCCAGAACAACCACACGAACACCCCCAGAACCGACCAGAAATCGAAAGAATCCTCGGCCTCGCCTCTTTTCCCGAGCAAGTCGATAATTTCGCCCGATTACGAAGCTGTTTTAAACCAGAAGATGACAGCCACTCGTACCCGGCAATCCAGGCTTACTTGTCTGGAGAACTGGAATTAGAAGACGCGGTGAATAAAATCGCAGAACCCATTGAAAAAGCATATAGCTCCGCTGACCACGGCTGCGCCCTGGACCCCTCAAACCCCAACTCCGGTTCCTCCCGAAATCGCTCCACGGAAGGGTTTCTCCGGGATCTCTGGTACAGCGTCCTGCACTCTGCAAAACGGATTCCCTGGAACGATTCCCTGCAAGAGAAGCTCCTCTCCCTCGTCCAAACTGTAAAATTACGTCCCGACCCACCCCGCAACTTCGATATCAAAAAAACGAAAAGCGACGGGGTTCTCAGTTCCTCAACTCTCTGGTCCAGTCTCCTGCTCCTAGGCCCCACCACCCGCGAATCCTTCAACGACTCCCCAGGCGTACAAGCGGGATACCAACCGCCCGAGATTGCTGCCTGGGCGAATTTCAATGCGTTCCTAGCCCGCCTCACCTCATCCTCCATCGCAAATTTCTGGATCTATGCGATTTGGGAGCTGCGCTCCGCTCTCGAAACACGACACGAGAAAACGAAAAAGTACACGCTCGACGCGGCAGTTCCCAGTGCCGCAGTGTGGGTACTAATACTGGGAAAGACGTTGTATGACAAGGAAGAAGATTTGACGCCCAAGGAAGCGAATCATGGGAGTCCAGCGCGCCCGGGCGAGCTGTGGCAGGGCGGGAAACCCGAGTTTAGTAAGGCGAGGTGGGGGTTTTGGAGGGGAAGGTTTGCGGAGGTGGCGGAGGATGAGGGGTTGAGGATGGAGACGAGTCGAATTGCGGGGATGGCGAGTGAGTTTATGGGGAAGGTTGAGAGGGAGTGATGTTGGAGGTGGACTGGTAGATTTAGAGGCAGATGAGAGGAACATGGTGCATGTGAAGCTGTGCCTCCAATATAAGATGAGTTCTTTTGGAATAGTAATATGGGATCATACAGAGTGTGATCCCAAAATCTTCCTACTGGAAAAGGCAACCCCAGTCAACGACAGCTCTCGAGTTACGTTTGTGGCATGTTTATAGCTACGTGTCGCTTGAAGGTCTAATCCAGGACTCCGAGGTGATTCACTATATAGCAGAAGCCAGCGCTCAAGCTAATATCTAGATCCCACGAATAAATGCATGGCCATGATGTTCATATATTGGGCTAACGTATTTCATGGGCGAGCTGTACAAACGGGCGAGCTGTACAAACGGGCGAGCTGTACACTTTGCCAAGACCCCATCAAAGTACTATCATTCATAGTATTATTACTCAACGGTACCATCAGTTATAGTACCGTTCTCATTACTACTAGATTCTATAGTACTATCTTCATCAATTTTGCATGTTCGAGCGTTATGCCCAGTCCCACCGCAGTTACCACAGCGCCTTTGAGTTGGTTCGGCCCCATCTGCCCTTGCCTTCCCACAACCCTTCTTACTACTAGAACTCGCAGTAGTAGGGTCCTCAGTAGATTTATCCTGGCCAGTACCAAAGCTAAGTACTCCTCCTTTCTGGATACGCTTTCTTTTGCGCTGCTTTCGTCGAGATGCGGCCTTATTAGCTGCTTCAAGCTCAGCAACGCGATCACGTATAAGCACCATCTCTTGAGCCATTGCAAGGGTGCCTTTAACAAGCTGCTGATACCCATCCTTTAAAGAAGAGGGTGAGCTACCCAGCTTATCAGTAATTAGCTTCGTTTGCGACCCAAATTCATGATAGTTCTTAGGGGTTTTCAACTGCCAGGTGACCTCTTGGTTGGTGGGTGGTGTAGGCGTGCGCAATTAAACATCAAGCTTTGATATCACCTCATCTAGGTCGAATAGAACTAGGCCAGCGCCTCGAAAGCTTCATTGGACATTACTCTCAGTAATCGACGCGTCAAACGCGTCGCGGAAGGCTGGTAAGAACTCTAGTTTAGTGATGTGGTTGAACCGGTTGCGCATTAGCTTTTCGACTTGGCGCCCATAGGCCGTCTTTAAAGGCGAAAAGCAACCCACATCTAGTGGCTGTAGGATGTGTGATAAGTGTGCCGGTATACATAGAGTGATAATCTTATTCTCCTCACAGTATTCCGTAAATGCGAGAGAGTTGTGGCTCTTATGGCCGTCGATAATTAACAATCGGTACGCGCCAACACTACGCTCCTTTGTACACACATTAAAGTGCTTTAACCACGCGAGACCAAGCTCATTAGTTGTCCAGCCGTTATCAGAGACACCAAATTGCCATTAACGCGGTATACCGAGTTCCTGGTACCAGGCAGAGAGGTGATTCTTGCCCTTATAGATGACGAAGGGTGGAATCACGAACCCCAGCGCGTTAATAGCTAGGATTACTGTAACCCACTCACGATTGCCTGGCTGAAGGGCCTTTGGTTGACTCCGTCTCTCAGAGCCTGTAACAACCTTCTGCTGAGTTATTATGCCCATTTGGAAGCCAGATTCGTCAAAGTTGTACGTGTCTTTGTCCTGTATACCGTACTTAGCCTTCACGTTACGTACAAGGTCGAACCAGCCCTGTATAATAGCTGGTTCTTCCTGTTTATAACGCTCATAGTCTAGCTTCCGATTGTACTTTGTTTGAATCCCTGGTGTACGCTTGACGAAGGTGTGTGGCCAATTTATGCCTACTGGGTCTATCCCTCGCTCAGCTAGTAGCTTGTTGGCCATCTCTCGAACAGCATTCAGTGGAGGGGCAAATCCTCTTGAATCCAGCTCAAGAATGTACTTCTTTATCGCCTCCTCTTCAGAGACCGTGAGCTTCATCGAATTGGGCGTACAATCGCGTCGTAAGGTGGTTCCGTCGCGTCGTGTCTTTAGGCTCATAGAGGGTACGTTATAGATGCGTGCGGCGTTTCGGAGGCCATGAATTTGGCCTATATCGAGAGCATGGATAGCAAGCTGTATTCTAGCTTCTCGAGAAATCGATTCTAGGTCGGTGGGTGGATGCATGGTACTGTGATTGATGGTGTTGTTGGGGTCTTGGCAAAGTGTACAGCTCGCCCGTTTGTACAGCTCGCCCATGAAATACGTTATGCCATACCGAAAATACTTCCAGTTCCCAACCCTATAATCACATATTGTACACACAATCCCTACCCTAATAACTTAATAGGGCAAACCAAGTACGAGTCACCCTCATGCTTCACACAGTCTCAAAGACGCCGAAGCACAAACCACACCGCTCCTATACCGCCCACCCAACCCACGCCATCTTCGGCGGAGCCTCCGGCACCAGCTCACCCTCCCCAAACCGTCCCAACTCATTCACCCTCCTATAAATCTCCTCAAGCATCCTCCCCTTCTCCCCTTCATAATCCTCCGGCTTGCCCTCCTTGAAAGCCTCCTTCGCCGGATCTGTTTGCTTGGGTGGGCCGGTAGGATGCCATATCCTTGCCCAATCATTCGGGTCCTTATTATTCAGATTCGCGGCGGTAGTGAGAGCGTAGTATGGGTTTGGATCCCCAGGGAAGTAGGCCACAGGACGATTCTTCCAGGATGTTAGGCGACCGGAGGGATCGTGGGTGGTGTAGGATGAGATGTCGGCGGAAGCGGAGGTGCCGTTAGTGGCTACAGTGGTAGTTGAAGGAGCGGAATGGTCGAAGGAGATTGTGGTGGGCTTTTGTTGTTGGGCGAACGGCGACGAAGTCTGCTGCTGTTGTTGTCCGAACGGTGACGCAGTCGCAGGACTTGGTTGTCCGAATAGGGAGGAGTTCTGTGCCTGTGCCTGTTGGGCTTGTTGGCCAAAAGGCGATGGTGACGGCTTTCCGAAACCAGTTTGGCCGAAAGCTGGAGTTTGTTGGTTTCCTCCGAACGGGCTCGACTGTGGTTGACTTTGCTGCTGTTGGGCAAATGTTGGAGATCGGCTACCCGGTTGCTGCTGACGAAAAGGTGATGCACCACTTGGTTGGGAAGGCTGACCGAAAGCCGACTGTCCAAAGGCTGGCTTCCCGAACGCTGAACCCTGACCTAACGCATTCGTCTGACCAAACCCTGAAGTCTGGCCCGGTGTACTCGTCTGTCCGAATGCAGATGTCTGTCCCGGCACAGAAGACTTACCAAATGCAGAGCCCTGACCTAAGGCATTCGTCTGACCAAATGCCGAGGCGGCTCCTGGCATCGCTGGCTTCCCAAAGGCTGAACCTTGGCCTCGGCCTGATGGCTGTCCAAAAGCAGAAGCCTGACCTAGACCAGAGGGTTGTCCAAATGCACTAGTGGATCCTGGCAGTGAGGGCTTACCGAACCCTCCTGCTCCTCCTACCGCAGAGGTTTGGCTAAACGCAGACGTCGTGTGCCCTGGATTCGAAGGCTGTCCGAAGGCAGAAGTTGTTTGGCCTGGGTTCGAGGGTTGTCCAAATGGGGAGGCACCCGTCTGGCCAAAGGCAGAGGTAGCTGGTTTGCCAAATGCTGGGGTCTGAGATGAACCACCGAAGGGATTTGAGGATGACGGTCCTGTTGGTGCATTCAGTCCTACGCGACCCTTCTCAAACTTGCCTGATGTCTTGTATTGGCTGGCAATTTCTATCCTGTTGCCAGGGACCTTGATACCTTCTTCAACATAACGCATTGCACCGGCGATGTCCTTAAGAATGCGGTCCACTTGCTGGTTCATTTGCGCCGCTAGATCGCGCTCCTCTTGTTGCTGAACGCACTGTCAGTTTGAATATGAAAAAAATCAAAGTTGATGTCACGTACCGCCGCTACTTCATTTCCCGAAGCTTTTGCTACATAGTATCGTAGCCGTAGTTCTTCTGGGCTAATTTCAACGAGACCTTCAATAAGCTGTCGAGGTGCATCTCGACCCGGACCGTATGCAGAGAGTGGGTATATTGGCCGGTCACCTGTCAGATCTGTTTTAATGGTGTCCACACTAAGGTGATAACCAAAGTCGTCATTTCTGCGATCTGAATCGCGGCCTCCTGCCAAAAAGGTTAGAATTTCCCGAGACCATACAGAAACCAGAAGGTTATTTTCAAAATAGGATAGAGCCCATAAGGAATTAGGAATATAAACCTAATAGGGAAAGAAGTTCAATATAGAAAAGTGCATACCTCCGAATCCGCCTGATCCTCCAGAGCGATAGCGGTCGCCGCCCTGTCCGCTCAAGGGTGCGAATCGATTCGAGTTAGTATTTCCTCCCGGAAAGTTGCGGTTTCGGTCGCGAATGCTTCCTGGATGCTCATTGAAACATCTGTCTGGTGTATGTCAGGTAGGCCATATTTTCAAAGTCTTGGCAAATTTTCTACTTACCTCCATGCTTACAATGGCCCCGCTGGTAGAACTGACACACGACCATCTTCCTGGATGTTGAAGGAAGGTCGAGTGGCTAGTTTCATGTAAAGTAAAATATTTATGTGGCGGTATCTGTTGTGGATTTGATGAAAGTCGGTCGTTGGTGATGCTTTTGGGTTGAAAGACGTGGTCGTTGAAGGGAGGGTGCGTGAGTGCGCCTAACCCAATCGTATCAACGCCACCACAAAGAATGGCAGATTTGTTGTGTAGTAACAGTATGCATTACCCCTTATACCAAGATAACTCGTTATTCGGAGTCCAGTATGAGCACATGTTGAACGGCAGTGGCGATGTTCATGTTGTGAGATGGTCATCGGTGTTGATATTGATGAGATGAAGGAAGTCGCTCATTGGTGGGGTTGCCCGCGCGACAGGAAGCCACGTGATGCACCCATCCGCGGACGGCCACCGAAGCCCTGCCGACTCCTGGACCTCGACCTTCACCGGTCGACAATGGAAGTTGTTGCACCAAATCCACTGCTCCTCTATTTCTTCCCTGCTCACCATGCGCTTGGTTTCTCCTAACACCTACATCGTCAATTGCTCTGTACCGCACCCCACAACCGTCGTCGCATCTCTCCCATCAAATCACTATCCATCTCTGCGCCTCCGAGTGGTCCACAAAGTTTAACTCCAACGCGCTCTCGGTGCTATCTTGGCATGACGACGCTGTCATAAGGATTCATGCACGCATTCTCTATTGTTACGCTTGGAATCTTCATCGCCGGATACTCAACCGCGCGCTGGGATCTGGTCACGCGCCTATATGAGCTGGCTATTTTTGCCTGGGATCACAGCGTCGTAGTATGTCGCAGCAACCCTCCCCGCCCACAATCGCTAACGTCTTTCTTTTTTATAGACAAGGGCCGCTAAAGGCTTTGCAATTCTCTCTATCTTCTTCTTCATCTTCATCCTTCCCATTGAGCGAATCGCCGCCCACGAAATCGATCTAGTCAGTACAACGGTGGAGGAACAAAATCGCAGCGCTGACTTGTCGATGTAGCACCCTCGCACTGCTGGAGGAGGCATCTCTGCTCGGGAACAGCTTAAGCGTCGCGGGTCGTTCTAGCGGGACAGCAGCATGTTGACATGGTCACAAATAATGGGTTGATACGAATATTTTGGCCGTCCGACGCACCAACGGGGCTCTCACCGGGCGTTCTTGTGGGATGGAGGAATTCTGAATTGGATGTGTTTGTGGTGTCTGTACTGCAAGATGTCGAGGTATGATACATGTGATGCAGGACTCGGACGATACTGATTGAGGGCAGCTTCGCAATGTGGAGAACGCCTTGCAGGTAGGGACATTGCTTCGGCACAGTCCCCATCCCATTCAAGACCTTTTTAAAAGATGTCACCATTCCTCACTCCGAGTGCTGGGATGTGTGAATCCTCGAATACCTCCCAACCGCTTCGATTCATCCCTTCTCACCACCTACACCGACATCCCATCCCGTTTTCCGCGACTGTTTTGCCCACATGATACCCAGATGACTGTTCAGGTCATCGTGTACGACAGACCGCATCCTACACGCATGCAATACTTGTCATTGAACCCGATAGCTTTGGCTCTAGGGGACAAGACGGAGAAAGGGAAATGGGACCCTGCATTCAAAGACGTGGAGGAAGAGGAAGAGAAGGAAAGACAGAAGAAAAGGAAAGTAGTCGAGAAGCTGAAGATGCACTCCGTAATCTCGCATCCAGCCACTCAGAAAGAGCTTTCGTTGCCCATGATAATTGATCAGGTCAATTGCTCTTTCGAATTGAACGCCGTGCTGCAAAAGAACATTGGACTAATCGGAAGGCGAATGAAACGCGCGCTAAGTGTTAGTGAACGAGTAGTTGAGTCGGCTAATGATCTGTGGGACTACATTTATCTCGGGATTTGCTACATATGGCGGGCCTGGATATACCCCGTCGTCGCTCAACTATTTATCATCGGACTTATCGCTCATCGAATTGCGGGGGAGATGATCCTCCAAGTTCTTGACTGGAGACGAGGTTCGCCAGATTCGACCGCTCTGAAGGATATCTCTGCCACGGCGCAACAAGTCGATATTCGCTTGCAGCAGTTTTGTTATTGGCCTATTCAATACATGACATTACGCAAGAGAAAGGACAACTGGGAAAGCATCACGACCAGCCACCCAGAGTACATACGGTTCTACAACAGCCTTTGGCTTGTGGCCAATGATGTAATCATTGGAATCGCATTGGGCTCGTACATTATCGAAAACTCGGTGTTTGTGGCCTCCCAAGTCGACACCATCTTTAACGCCTGGTCGATTGAGGGTCTAAGGCGAATGATTCTGTGGCTGATGGGATGGCCTGGAGGACTCAAACTAAACAACGAGCTTGCAGAATTTCTGGGAGATTTGTTTCTATGGGTTATTGACCACTGGGCTAGTATGTTCTCATCCCATCACTTTCTATTTCTGCATCTAACCATCATAGGTTGCATGGCTCTCCTTCGCCCCTACCTCCCTGGCATAATACACTTCATTGGCTTCAGCTCCTTCGCCGGCGCCACAATGCCTATCTCCCTCTTCTCCGACCTAGTGTCTTTACTCACCCTCCACATATACTCCTTTTATATCGCCAGCGCCCGAATATTTAATTGGCAGCTTACCATTATTTTCTCATTATTCCATCTCTTCCGTGGCAAGAAACGTAATGTTCTACGTAACCGGATAGATTCGTGTGACTACGATCTAGACCAACTGCTCTTGGGAACAATATTATTCACGCTGTTGTTCTTTTTGTTGCCGACAGTGTGTGTATTCTATTTCACATTCGCAAGTGCGAGAGTGGGTGTCATTGGGTTGAAAGCCGTGTTGGAGATAGGGCTGGCCTGTTTGAATCATTTCCCTCTATTTGCGGCGATGTTGAGGATCAAGGATTCGAGGAGGTTGCCTGGTGAGATACATCCCATGATACTGTCTTGATAGTGTTCGCTGACTTAACTAGGTGGCATACGCTTCGATCTTCAAGACACCCGCTCCATGTTCTTTCCCGCTCAGGACCCGACTCATTCTGCCCCGACTTCTTATATTCTCCTCAAGGTCAGTCCTCTCACCATATTGTTCTCATCTTCTCCATTTTTGTTTTGCTTCTCAAGCCATCAGCTGAGCTTGTGGTACTGATGTCAAATTAGTCAATACCCCTTCCGTTACGCGCAATGTTCCACTCCTACTTCGAGCTAGGAAACCGTCTCCGAAAACATTATCTGTCACCTGGCGTCTTCTTATGCCTTTTTAGCGGGAAATTTGTTCCACCTATCCATCGAAGAAATCTGTATAGTCTGCAGTACAGCATGTTGCCAGCCCGCAGAGCAGGAATCATGGAGCTTTGGACCCGCCTCACGGAGAAGGAACAGGGTTCTGGGACCGCTACGCCAGTTATGAATGGATACCCGTCGCTACCTGCAGGGAGGAGGGGAGTCCCAAATGGATCTGCGCGAAGAGATAGGTCGCATGTTGGTGGGGTGCGGAATTAAGTAGAGGGATCAGACTCTGTAGATATTTTAGTAATTGATGATACTCACTTGAATCTTTGGAATCTTTGGGCTGTATTTACTTGATCCCAGGCCCATGGCAAACCAAATTAATCTATCCCATCATTCTATGCTCACTTTGTCATCTATCTGTGCATGTTTAACCAGACAAACCCATCTTCGATTCCATATAACCCTTTTCCCACCACACTACCTCCCGCCCTTTAGGCGCCCTTCCCCTTAATTCCTCAGACCCCGAATTTAATTCCCTAACTCATATCTCAGTTAAGCATAATCTGATCTTTGGCGAAACTCGGGATGTGTTGATTGTTCAATGGAGGTGTATGATTTTAGAGGAGAGATATGAATGGAGTGGGAGTGGGAGCGTATGTATGGGGTATGGTTGTGAATTGAGGGAATTAGAAGGTGAGTTTTCGGTGCTTTCGATATCTAGGAGAGGAGAGCGTATGTGGGTGTCTTTGATAAGGACGTTAGAGAGGCTGCAATGAAATTTTTCTGACTAGTTGGACGGGTGTGTTGGCAATGGCGCCTTAGGGGAAGAACAACTTTTTAAATAACGGTTGTATATACTATGTTTACTGCATTTAAATTTAAAGCAGGCTTACTGAAGTTAACTGTCAGATTATTGTTATGGTATAGTTTTACTTATTTCTTCTATATCAGGTGGTAGTGAATAGAAGCTACGATAGCTCTATTATAAGAAAGAAGCAACAATATAAGTACAATTCCCTTTTGAGTATGTCCCGAGTCCAGTCACTTGCATAGGAGAATTTCTCGTAAGGTTGGGAATACCCCCATGGTGATGACTAGTAGCATGAATGATGAAATTTAGGCGATTGGGAGCAATGGCAGGTGAATAAGGAGGAGAGCTTGATCTATACAATCTACTCGGAACAATTGGAAGGTTTGACCAGGAAATACATGAATCAGTGTATATAGGAATGAATAGGGTTTTTTTTTTTTTTTTTTCCTTCTTTAAGAAAAAAGTGGGGATGGTGAGCCAGCTCATTAAAGATTCCATCTTAAGTGTGCAAGGAGAGTCGAGAAGAGTCAGATCGCAAGGCCGTGAGTATCTCTCCGCCTCCTGTTTTACAGTGGTGTGCCAAAAAGAAAATGGAAATGAGAATGGGAATGAAAATGAAAAAAGGGGAAAGGGGAAAAGAGAAAGAAGAAACAGAAGGACGGAACAAAATAAAGCCACATTTCAAACCAAGTTCTTGAGATCCTACTCTCTTAATGAATTTCCTAGGTTCAGCGTCATATACCCTCGCAGAACTGAGCTTCCAAATATCTCGAAGATTACTGCTTCCGCCCTAAGCTGCGCTGCTTGCACCCTGTAGCAACCACCTCCATTGACTAATTATATCTCTTCCCGAATTCTACCTGCCTTCCATAGTCCTCCTTGTCCCTCATATAACATATCGTGATCAGGTAGACCTGTACGACAGCAATATATGTGACCAGCGCACAACCGGAAAGCTTGACTGTGTTGCAGTGTCGTCAGAGCCAAACCCATAGTTGTACCCATGACGGAGCGCATCGAAATTCATTGTAGCTTTATCCACTTTCGATTGGCTTCCGAATATCTCAGGCTATTCTGCTCCATCGGACCTAAAATTAGAGCGTAATAGGTCAGTATAAGTCAAGCTCTGTATGTTCTGAGTTGGGAAATTACTTGAAATCTCAAGGAAAGGTCAGTGTGTCATGTATACGTATTGGGCCAGTCCATCTGTAATGGAGACGCTAGTCAAGGTCCTGATAAGCTCCCCAACGCGGCGACGATACTGGGTAAAACCCTGAGCCCAAAGGAGCTGAGTCATCGTCATTTGGTTGGAAACGAGAGATGGTATGCGCTGTTATGTTGACGAGGCCGTTGAGAAATCTGGCTACGCTACTTGACCGTATAAAAAGTCGAGAGCTTCAAGCCAAAAGCCAGGGGAATAATGCGATCAGAAACGCCAAATTTCCTCTTAAGAGGATCGCGGCCATTATTGGATAAATCCTTTGGGATATATCGGTCTGGATCAAAGACCTCCGCAGATTTCGCTCACAGAGATTTGACTTGACGGGCGTTGAAAACCGTGGCTCCAAGGTTATCGAGGCAGCCACTCAACGGATATCAACGGCGCAAGTTACAATGAACGAGCTTTGCATGCCGTTGGTGTATGTCGCATTACTTAATTCTATAGGAAGCACGGAGACGCTGACGGCGGAGAGGGAGTCTCTCACTCCATACCAGCCGAATCAAGATATCTTTGACACCGGATTCCGTAGAATAGTAAAGTTCTTTTCGAAGGAAATATTTGAAAGTCCAGTCTGATTCAAGCCTCATATTTCAGAAGAACATTGAGTGTACACCACAGGTTGATATACTGACGATTTCTTGGTAGATATCAAAGACGGAATGAGTACTTTGCTAGCTTCTCTAAGATTTGAATTGTGTATATAGTGCCAGAAGCCTCCTAGGGTAGCTGTGTTGAGCGTAGTGTCTGCTGTGGATATCTTGCGGCAGTGCATGGGATAATTTCGAATTGGGCACACCTCTGACAACGGGTGTGGAACCACAAGGCGCTGGGAATTTGTTAGTGGCTTGGTAGGAGTGAGATTTATCGATGATCCTAAGGTAACGGCGCTCTACTGCTATGTCTGGACTTGATCCATTCCACCTGCTGGGCAATTGGGATTGTCAGATGCTCTTTCGTCGAAACACTCCTTGTCAAGTCGGCGTACTGCCCATCCAGCATCAGGTTTAGCTATAGGCCAGGATTCACCCCAAGGAGTCCGTCATTCCCAAGATACACCGTGAGATTCTCGCCGTCAAATAGATTCTTGATTGGGAACCAGCCGAGAGGAGCAATCATAGCTATCGCAGAAGATGGTCCGATGACGACACTTAGAAGTATGCGGACCAAAGAGGCGAAGCTTAGTAGGATGCTGTTATTTGAAGAGCGGAGAGTTACCTAGAACGCTTTTGTGAAAAACTCCCCGGATTCCAAGTCTCGCGCCAACTAAGTATGGAAAGCCTAAGAAACCAAAAGGAATACCTTTTCTCAAGAGGCCCCAATACAAATAGAAAATGAGGGTAGATGACGAGGTCATTACAACAATCTCAAGAACTTTGGCGGCGAATTGCGAGTATTTGAGCTGCGCGCTCTGCGATAAAAAGGGAATGCTGGGGAGCCGGATCTTGTTCGAAGAAGATACTGCGCCTAGATCCAACCAGTATACTTCGAGGTAATCGGCGACAAGGATCGCCAGGGTGGAGGTAATGGCAACGACGTGAATGAAGATCTCTTTGAATTGTGCGATGACCGTCTTTGCAGACTTTGGTGACTCCATACCATACTCAGAATCACTCTTTTCCAATTCTACTACCGAGTAGTTCAGAGCACCATCCTTATAGTTTGCCATCGACGCCATGATAATATTTCAGAACGTCATTTATGAGTCCGATCTGGTGTTATCTGCCTTCGGTGTGACTTGGTTTTGAACGCACACTGCAAACTGTACCGCCTCCAGTACCCTTCCTCTAGGTTCATAAATACAGGGAGCTTTATAGAGCCAGATGTAGGTATCTAAACTGAAGAATTTGGCTTCTGCTGGAATATAGTACCGGGATAAGGTTGAAGTTGGGAGTGGGCTCTCGGTATACGTGTGTATCCTGTTGGAACTGGAACCGCGCTGTAATGTCGATATGTGTGGCGTTTGGAGTTTCGAATACAAGCCAGAGTTCTATAAATTTCTGACACTGCCTTGAAAACTGCGTCGTACCTGTTAGTATCATATCGCTATATACCTGGACTGTACGGACTAGAACTTACTTCAGCGATCATTATATCATAGTCCATGGTGTTGTCTTGATTTGATCGGAGCTTTCGATATGAAATTTTCGATACTCCTCCCGCTTTTCTATGGTGCTCCAGGGAAGGCTGACGCCATAGTCTGAAAAGGGATTGAAACACCGACGGCATTTCCACGAAAGCCTTTCATTTTCCATTGCAACCTTATCCGGGCTTTACTTCTCCAGGCGCTCTATTCCAGTCTCCAACAGGGAAGGAATAGGAGTAACTCCTTACTCCGAGCTCTCCTAGAGCTACGCCGGAATTTGGTTACGTAAGTCAAGCTATTTTACCACCTTTTCATTGGCAGAAATAGCAAGAGTATCATAGCGCGGGCTCCTGAAGTATGGAAAGCTAAGTATAACTTGACGACAATTGGCGATAGTGTGCCTACAATCGACGCAAATAACGATTCAACGGGGGAGTAAATACGTACCGTAGGTATAATCAAACTACGTCGTAATCATTCCCTCCCTTCTGGAAGGAAAGAGGAAGAAGAAAACAGAGAAGGAGCTAGGAGAACCCTTTTCATAGGTTGATCTACTCTTGGCTTTGGACGCTCTCATGCGGTGCTGTTTTTGGCCCTAGGTTGGTTTTTCAGCCTTTTGGTACTGACTGTGGGTGATTGGCTGGACGTTTCAATCTGTGGAACTGGATTGCGGCGTAGGTGATCCTGGCACTTCAATCACGCCCTTGCATATCTTCAGCGGTTGCGTGAACCTTATCAGGCCGATTCGCAAAGTACCTATACCTTTACGCCCATCTCTTAGATCTATTTTTTTTTCCCCGTGGCCTGGACGCTTCCAATAACCTGATGGCTCCCGAATTACTATTCCGGTCGTCCCTCAAGAACGCCCCGTTTGCAGCCAATATCGAAGGTGCAATTCATCACTAACTCTAGAAAGTGCTCCTAAAAGGGAGCTTTGCTAGGTATCAGAGATTTGCAACGAGGTTACCGGAGAGTCATCTTTTTCAGTCACCGATTAGCACTCAGTTGAAGCTAGGATTCTGGAAAAAATGGGACGATGGAAGATACCCTTGCAATGCCAATTTTGATAGAGGTGAGAGGAGGAATGCAATGGGCGAGAGAATGATTTGCAGAGGCACGTGACGCCACGACTATCTCTCGCGCAGGGCATAGAGAAGGTGGCACACCAACCTGAAACACCTCCAATGGAAATTTTAAGAAGAAAGGACGGTCCATCTCTCGCCAGATCCCGGATTTGGCGGAATATATAGACCTGGGACTAAGGTGAAGTCTTTCCCGGCGTTCCACTTTTTTGGGTGCCCTGTGTGCGGCATTGGGTGGACTGTCCAGTTGACAGATAATGGGGCGTCAAAATAACCAGAGAACGTGTCAAAGTAGCAGGGGACCTTTGCTCTAATCGCAGCCCAAAAATAGAAACAAACCCAATGGCAGATCGAAGGATGACAATTGCCAAGCGTCTAGAGTAGGAGGTCAACTTCAAAGAAGCAAACGAGTCAAAATGGCACTAGAAATTAGCGAGAAGTGTTATGAAAAAGTTGTTTGATGATATTAGATTTAGATCGAGATAGATAATTTTGAGAAATGTAGAAGATATTTCACAGCCACGGGGTATCCTAAAAACTGCAAACAAGCACATATTGTTTAAACCATAAACCAACAAAGGAGCACCCCGTGCTAAACCTCAACACGCAAGCCTGAGTCAGAAACAGGGGGAGACGGAGGGGAGAGTTGTGGGACAAGGAGTTCCCTTTTTGGCTCCGGGTAATCGTCGGCATCATCACGTGTTCTTTTCCGTGTGGGTGAAGACTCGAGGACCTCTTCTTGTCCCTCCATCACTTCGATAGGCAGCTCAATCTCATCCACTCTCCTTTGCAACTTCTTCTCCTCTCGCCTTCTGTGTAAGACACTTCTCCACTGTGCGATCGCAAACATTGCCAGAGCTGTCCGGCCAAAGCGTGTAGCCCTGGCTGGCTTGATACCTAGCCAGTCTATTCTCCGCAACCCTACGGCGGTATTGTTGTTGAGGGCCTTTGATAACTTATGTGTGAGAAACTCGATCTGCTCACGGTTAAGCAAGTCATATTGGATGGCGAAGCGAAGAGTCAGATATCCCCGAGGTGGATGAGTACGGGACACCTCACGGAGACGGTCTTTCTCGGGCTTCAGTGGCGCGAGACGGATATGGCGATCGGCATGTCTAAGGCGAAACCAGAGATGAGACGGGGTATCTCGTCGGTTTGGGTTGAGATTGATGCGTTGGTTCAAATAGGAGGTGGAGAAGGATTTGTCCGCAAACTCGACTGCGAGTGACTTCAACGCGTCAATGAGGGCGCGAGTGAAGGAGTTGTCACCGGGTGAAGCAGTGGTTTCATCCATAGCACATGCGCTGAGAAGTTCGTATGTCCGTGTATCTTCTTTTCCGGATTTGACGAGGTTGCTTGAGAAACAGGTATCCAAAATGGTCAAGACATCTCCTTCAACCTCATCATCCTTCAAAATTTCTTCTGCCTTGTTCCAATTGCACCGAGCATCATTGTTGAAACCTTTCTTCACCTTTGGATTGGTACTCCCCGTCAACTCCAGGTACCCTCCATGATCTTTGTACAAACCGTGGCCAGTATAATATACGATCATTAAATTGTGTGGACCATCATGCTTCTCAACAAACGCACTGAGGTAACGGTTGAGCTGGTGTTGTGGCTTGCTCGAGACGTTTAGTTCGATGATCTCGGTCTCGAAGTGGAAGTTGTCGCGGAAGACAGCGTCAAGTTCCTCTGCCTTTCAGGGGTGTCAGCTGATACCTCAAAGTGAGTTCCAAATGACCTTACTTCGGCTTTCGTCTTCAATTCATCCAACATATCGGCCCATTTCACGATCAGAACCGCAACGTTCTGGTACCCATCTGGAAGGTTCATGTGCTTTGCAATTGCTTCATCCCACCACATATGCATCTCGGCCGCTCTCTTCTGTGTTTCTTCTTCTTCACGGTTCGGGCTGGTCCCTGAAAGGTCTTGAGGATCCCCTCCATCATCAGTGAAATGTATATCGGCATGGTACACCTTATTATTGTCCAGTGGATTCGGCGACCTGGGCGACATGTCTGTATCCGTCATGAGGTTCGAAATCGATGATGCATTCAGCGACAGACTGATTAGGGAGGAAGCAAGGCCTTAAGGCTGAAGGAGTGTTCGCACACGCCGCCATTCTGACAGCTTATGTTCATTCCGGCCCCCATTTGGGTGGAACGGAGAACGCCATCGAAGGCTGAGGAGGTAGGAGGGGTTTAGTTCATGTCCTATGGAGATAGAGCCGCTAAGGGGCTGTGCTTAGTAAGTAGATTTGGGGGCCAGGTTCGACCAAACCACCCCCTTTCCTGACCCTTCTTCCTTCCTCTTCTTTATTGACGGCATAACGGCCAGGAATTGAGGCAAACTTATCAGAAATACGAGACTGGCAGCTGGAACCTCGGGCGACCGACAGCGGGAGGAAATGGGGGCTGGAAAGCTGCCTCAGCCGCCGGTCAGCGATAATCAGCCGCCTCAAGTGTCACAATCTGCCAAGGCAACACTTACAGAGCCTTGAAGAGGCCTGCAACACAGTCGCCTAGTTTATATTAACACAACAGCCCCCCCCTCGTCCTGCATATTTCCCGCAAGGCTATCAAATCATACAGCAATCCCATTTTGCCCTTCCATTTCAACGACTCTAACATGATGGCTGCAAACGAACTCGAGGTTCAGCTTGTCGAGGATTCAAACGTGAGTGGTGAGACGTAATCTAACGCCACTTAGGACTGACGAATTCTATCATAGGGCGAGGAGGTGGTGGTCCCGTCGGAGGACGCGATTCCAGAGCATAAGTCAGGAGTGGAAGTTGACCCTGATCCCATTGCAGTGAGTTGCCCTGTTTCTTAGTAGCAACTGCCTTTTTCTGACATTATTAAACAGCAATCGGGGCGGTTTGAGAAGCGAGACAAAGTCCACATGTCGATAATCCAGTCTGGTGCGCGCACAAAAGGCACTTTCACAGTCTTGAAAAGCCGCCTCCACAGCTCTAAAGCATACTACGAATACCAACTCGTAGACTCTGATGGACGCGCCTACAAGAATGGGGCCTGGATCCGGGAGAAGGACCTCAAGATGGACAAACGTGGCTGAAATGTAACAGTTTTCTGTGGCTGTGCGATGTTCATGTGGCACATTGGCCAGGCAGCCACAATTGATTGGAATCTAGGCGTTTACGGAGTTGGCGGTCAGACCCGGACGATCATTTACCCATCATTTAGATAGAAGTCACTACCCGCCACAGCTGAGATCCTGAGCCACTTCTCAATTTTTAATGTCAACGTGATCCTTTCCCATTTCGTTGCCAAAATTTCGTCGTTTTGCCATCGTTTGCTTGTCATTCATCCCGCGCTCAGGCCGCAGCTCAGCCTTTGAAATGGCCCCCACCAGGTCCATGACCGGCGATACGATTGTCTCTGACAAAGGACCTCAATCACCCACGTCGTCCACGGATACTAATGATTCGGGCGAAACGCTGAGAGGAGATGCCATCATTGAGATTGAGGAGGATGACAATTCGACCTCTCGACCCTCCTCCGACTCGCGGTCATCGCGGTCATCGGTGAGCGATGAGTCTGCACAGCCTCGTAGGTGCTTCCCTCGTTTCGGCCCCCAACATCCACCATCATGGAAGAGGTCAAGGAATTGATGCCTTGTGCAGCCAAAAAGCCGACGGTACTGCGACGAATTACGGGCTCGCTCAAGTCAGAGCCCGAGCCTCTCGACATCACAGAAACCAACACTCGGAAATGTAAGCAACACAACAGTTACTGTGGACCGCGACAGGGATATAAGCTTATGCCCAACAGTGGAGAACACACCAAATGGCTTTCCTCGTCTTGCCGCTTTTCAATCTAGCGAAGCCAATTTCTCTCTTTACCGTTCCTTCAGCTACCTTCATAGTCGCTTATTACTTGACATGCAAGATGAGATCACAACCCTAGAGAAAGAGCTTGATGAGATTGACTGGGATGATTCTGATGAAAATGCGGACCGTTTGCGATCTCGAGAGATTGATGTTCAGCTTGCCGAAGGGGAAGGCGAGAAGAGGAATCGGAGAGTAATCCTACGTGAGATCAAGGAAAAGTTGATGGAATATGGTATTACCTTTTCGCCCCCATAAAACATCTCGTAGCTCCGCTAACTTCCCCCAAAGACGACGTTCTGATAAAAGCACGCACACTAGAATCCTTCCAGAAGCCTTCTGACCGCAATTACCGCAGTGTGCGACGGTACCACCACAACACGAAGCCCCTCATGGATGCTGAAATGGACTCTATCCGCAGTAAGGAAGATACCATCTCTCTCGGCAATGGTCGAGAATGGGCCAAGTTCGACGGTAGCATCGAGACAGCTCTTGGTAGATTCGATAAGAGCCTGAAGTGGATCTTTCGTAAGGAACAGCCACCTCTTCAACGCTTCTTCCGCACCCCAGAACTCCGCGCTAAAACCGACAACAAATACATCACCTTCTACAGTTCCTCTCGCATCGAAAAACTCATCAACATCCTCATAACCGTTGTCATTTTTTCTCTCCTGGTAGTTCCGGTCATCACTATGTACCGTTTGACCTCCAGTGACACGCACCCAGAAAACAATTACAGGCAGACCTTTAATGCGGTAGGAGTTCTTATTGTATTTACATTATTGTTCTCTGCGGCTATGAGTCTATTAACGAAGGCGGCGAGACATGAGTTGTTTGCTGCTAGTGCAGCTTATTGTGCGATTCTAGTTGTTTTCATTGGGAATTTTACTGGGCCTGGTAATTAGCAAGCAGTGCAAGTAGTTCAAGTAATTATGGTAATGATGAGTACGAATTTCTTTTGGAAGTCTTAGTCATGATTAACATTGCGCTCAAGTATTGAAAGAGAGTGACAAGCGAACGAGTGTAACTGGCCTTTCACCCTACGCGCGGGTTTACAAGACTTACGACCTCTTTTACAGTTCTCTCTCTTTGAAGCTCCCTCAAACTATCCTGCTGGCACCATCCAGCCGTACACAGGAAACGAACATCACATATACTAAATTGTTTCAAAATTAAATACCACTGCAGGGGCTATCAAATCATCGCATTATTATATGCTTATGCTAAGAACTTCTATCGTGAAAGACTAGACGTTGAGTGCTTCTCGTCCCGTAGTAGCCAGGCGCAGACCCAAGGCACTCGAATCATGCCGGATTGTATAAACCTTATTGCGCGTGAAGAACTGGGCCCCGCATACTGGGCACGATATTTTGCTATTATCTATTGTTGAATCACCGACGTTGAAATCGAACCATTCGGGAATTGGACCATCATCCACACCTGAGTCACCGGGGTGAACCATTCAAGAATACAGGGTTCGTCGAAGATGTGGTTGCAGGAGCCGGGATTTGTGAACTTCATAAGCTGGTGGTCATAATTGTTATACGGGAGGTAGCGGCAGATTGGACAGTTGCCGGAGTCTGAAGAGACTTCTGCAGGGACGAAGAAGTTATCAAGGAAATTTGCCTTCGACGGGAGGGAACTACTAGACATCATTATCCGATGCTCGAAGATGACGTTACTCTTCCTGAGAATGCAAGAGTAGAGTAACCTTTCCAGACTACCTGAGGAACATTGGAAGGATCTGAAATACCTCCCTTTATACTTTGCGTATTATCTATTCTCTGAAATGTTGTGGAATCACGTAGAGATGTTTTCTCATATTGTACTGAGACAATGTTTTCCATTTGCTAGAGACAAAACAAAAGCACATTGCGAGGGGAAAAAAACGATGATCACCGGAAACGCATTGTAAAACAACCAGTTTTTTAAATACCGGTCAGACGCAAGCACCATGCACTAGACAACAGTCTCCTGGACGTCCTATTACGACAGCCCATGCTGAATATCGGAATTTGCGGTTAAAGCATATATTTTCAATAGTATTGTGTAGCAGTGTAATCAGACTCGGTCTTATCGATTTGTGCACTTCATCTAAATCGTACTTTTCTTGCGTCATCTCCATGCAATCAACCGTCTTACATACGAATATCTTATAACGTGTACCTAAACTCACGATTCCTCAAACTTGTCACGTCCAAAACCTCGTGGTTTTCCAAACACTAATGTACACTAATGTACGCACAATAATCTTGCTATAGCTATTTCTGCACTACGTCCTAACCTGTAGAGAGGGAGGCTGGAGCAAATAATGCTTGAGATGGGAAGGTGCTGAACTTTACGCCGTTCTTTATGGGCTTTTATTGACTCAAGCGCATGTTACTAAAACTAAGGACCTAAATCTTGGCCTCAAAAGGACAAGGAGGATTTGCGATGCTGGTTACGTGTCGTAACATTCACTCATGCATAGGGCGGAATGTTTCTACTCGTGTTGACTGAGATACTCACCGCGATTGAATTCCTGAATAACATTAGCTCTTTCGTATTATATTATACTACTCCGTAGTATAATTACTAAACAATGGTGCCCTTATTAATAGTATTTATTTTCTCGCTCGAAAACTGCGTCCACGGATCCCATTACGCATCCAAGAGTGTTCATTGGCATCTGTGACACTAGCACGCGGATATTGACATAAGCTTACCTCCATAAAAAGGTAGTCACATATCCCGCTTCTCCTGGATACCTTCCATTGCCCCAGCAGCACCCTCATCCTCACCCTGTGTCATACACCATGACGACCGAAGGATTCCCAGACTATTGCAAAACAATCAACTTACCATCTGGTCTCACTTACTGATGCATGCGTTTCCCAAGCCTCAGGGTAGAGATAAGCCTGCAATTCTCTTCCTTCACGGCTTTCCGTCGTCCTCGTACAACTGGCACTCCGAGATCAGGCACTTCTCGAGTCTAGGTTATGGCGTCCTTGCACCAGATTTATTGGGCTACGGTGGTAGCTCCTTCCAACTATCACCAGAGCCCTACAAGCTCAAGAATATGTCCAATGACGTGATCGCGATTCTCTCCCACTTCGATATTCAAGCTCATTCCGGCGAGGAGGTCCACAGAGTCGGTCACGATTTTAGCTCGATCTTTCCTGAGTGCACTCGTTGCCTATAATTCTCAAGTTGCACTCACATGCTCTTTCCTTGCTGTGCCGTACACTCCACCTGGCCAGAAACTGGATCTGGACCACATGAAGCAGATCACGGAGCGGGAACTGGGTTTCGAGTTTTTCGGGTACCGGAGATTTTGATAGGAGATGACTCGTAGAAACCGATGAACGAGCACAAGAAGAGTTTCTTCACTTTGATATACGGATCTAAGGAGGATATGATCAAGCACTTCTTGCCGGCAAGCGAGCTGGAGGCATGGCTCGGAGCTAATCGGAAGGCGCCGTTGCAGGACTAGATGAGCGCAGAGTACAAGGAGACTCGGAATCGGATCTTCGCGAAGGGGGATGCGTGTCAGGGGCCGACTAATTGGTATCGTGTGAGGTTCCGCGACCATCTGGGCATATATGAAGAGCTGAGTGATATTGGGACTGCGCCGAGGTTGCCTTGTCCAGTGCTCTACATGCAGAGCGAGGGTCGAAGATGTTGACTAAGCAATGACAGATAGAACTAAGTCGTTCGCAGATGAGTATGAATATGTGAACATCCAGGGTGCAAAAGAGTGCTGTGTTCAGCTCGAGGCACCAGTAGAGGTTAATCGTATCTTAGAAGATTTTCTAGTTGACATCCTGCCCCAACAGAAGGTACAGAAAGGCTTCAGAATACAGACGCATATGATTATGCATATTTCTAACCTCTTCCAATTTTTTCGTTCATTTATACTGATTTGAGTCCCGTCCCCTTTTCGAATAATCGTAAATCATTCTGCCTTCACGCATGCTCCAGCCCACCTAGCAACCTCCTAACAACCCATCCATACCCTCACTCTTCCCCTCCAAGCACCACGACATTCCCTTTCCAATCCCATCTCCCACTTCTGACCCCATTAACCCTTTCCTTCCCATCCTCAAAGCCCAACACAACCCCACACAACACCTCATCTACACCCTCCTCCACCCCCTCCTCCCTAAGTAACTCCCTAATAACCTCCGTATACTCAGCCACACTAACCTCCACACACCTTTCCACTCTCAATGCCGTCAGACCCAGCAGAAAAGATTGCAATCATAACCTGACACTTATCGCATATACCCTACCCAACTCCTTATCCATGCAAACGATTCCTGCAACCGGGGCATCAAAGAACCTATGATTCCCGCTCTTCTTCTCGATCTTGCCTTACATATCGTCCCGTTTGATCCCATATTGTTGCCGTGAGAGCGACCTCCTGGTCGGACATACTATTAGCCGGCTTGGCAATTCTTTGCTGTATATAGACTCTTCTTGCCCTCTAGATTCTCAGGTCCTTAATGCAATCTTGTCTAGTCTCTCAGCCGCTCAACAAGCTCAATTTACGGTAACACATATCATTCTCCGTAGACCTTGTGTCCGAGCCTTAATCTAAAGTGCTGATACTTTTGGAGAAGAGGAGAAATTTTGGGCGAGGATTCCTGAGCGGCTGATGATAAGGCTGATTTGAGGTGGTCCAAGGGGGCCCCGGTGAGAACATATGTGGGACCGCGCCATTACGTTACCTAGTCGAATAGATGCTCTCTACACTTGGCATTCGTCTTGTACATATAAATCTCTACTGGAGTGCGAATTCTCAGTCAACAATGCTATCCTTTTTCATCTACATCAATATGCCCTTGGTTACAGCGTACATACGCTAATTTTAGATGTTGGAGTTTGAGGGGTGTGGTTGAGCAAGTTCCAGGGCCTTACGAAGAGTCTCTTGGGGCTCTGGAGTAGACAGGAAGGCACGGGTTGAGTGTCTAGTACGTACAAGAGTATCCAAAGATTCGGGTAGACGGTTTGTGGGGGAGCTCTCATGGCCAAGGATCTGATTGTCCGAATTTAAGCGCTTACTGCAAGATCGCGACTCTGCTCACTGCTCTAAAAAGGTGTTGGATTGAATGGATAAACACGGTATAGAATATATTAAAGGGCCCCTAAAGTCTCCAGATTCCTCTGTAATGAAAATATAGGTCAAGCCTCTTAGAGAGAAATTTTATCAACGTTGGTGTATGAGTGGGCCTGATGGTATCAAGCGTTTCTATTAAATATGGAGAAAATTGAAGCTTGAACGCATCAACAAAACGATAGATAGTTATCCTGCAAGGCTGCATGAATGTATAGAGCGTACGAGAGGTCATATGACAAAATATTGAATTAATTTGCACATCTATTTGGCTGCAAAACGCTGCAAAATACGTGGTGTTGTGGAGCGCGCCATAAAATAAGTTCCTTTCCGAGTACCTTACTCTGCAATTTTAGGAGTATTGTAAGATAAGTCTCTGCGTTCATCTTGCCGTTGACATCACCTGCGTCGTACGGAATTGCCCAGGCAAAGTTATACCCAGTTACACAAAAGATATAAAACCTTTGCTTTTTAGAATTCAGTCGCGCATTTTTGTTATATTGAATGTTTTCTAGCTTGAATCTTTCGTTCTTGCCAAGTCTGCGCTTTACTTTTCAAACGTACTTTAGACTAGTACGCCAGTAGAGCTCATTACACCAAATAATACACCTTCAATCTTTGCCGTGTAGTCAAATTTGTAACCGAGTGCAGGGAATCAATGTAGCAAACCATAATCAATTAAATGAGTTGAAGACTCGATCTATAGACACAATCGAGGTGGATTGTACGTAAGAGAGTACAACCTGCTGACGCAGTAAGAGCCTGATGTGTTGGAGGCCTGATGTGATAAGGGCCTCATGTGGTGAGGGCCTAAATGTGACAGAGGGCCTGATTGTAGAGACATGATGAGGCGCTACTCGGTGGCAAAATTTCTAGCTGCACAGTACACTATTGCATACGTTTATTTTGTAAATCGTCAGGGAGGTCTTCTTTAACAGCAGCTTTATGTGATTTGATGCCAGAGACCTTCGTAACGTGTTTTTGAATTGTATGCCGATAATAGTTCTCTTTGTTCTTGGGAGGTATAACACCAACCTAAAAAGCAAGCTCTAGCCATGGATTACCCTTCTCTTCAATATCCATGAAAGTGCAGTGTATACCCTTTTTCTGGCAAAAGTATAGCACAGAAAAGACGGTGGCGCGTTGTGGTGTCTCGAGTTGATCGTAGGATCTCTTGTCTTCTAGTGCGACGACGGCAGGTGGAGTATTAAAACGCTTTCTTTTACGCGTATCGGGCATCGTAGAAAGGCGAATTCAGATCAAATTTGGCGTAAAACATGTGCACATTGATCTAACTACGCTTCGTGTTGATATTTTGAGTGCACGAGCTATAAGTACTTAAATTCCGACAATCCTTGGCCATGAGAGGGAAGGCTGAGGATGTTTCGTGTTCACTGGGTGCGGATATTGATTCTGTTTGCGTACCTTTCAGGGATGAGAGGGTTGGTTTGGATGTGGGAAATGAGGTGGTGGGATGTGTGGAGGTAGATAAGAGTTTTGGAAGTGTTGTAGCTCCCATTTGACGGGTCTGATAATTGGCGCGGATACTATGCGTAGACAGGGTAGGAGTGTGATTGATGTGACTGATATGTCTTGAAGAGTGATATTTTGTTGGCTTACTCGATATCTGAATGCAACATACTCTGCCAAACACCTCAAAAACTTTTATATGTTCCTTCTTATCGTTATATCCCGCGGAGACCATGATACCGCGTATACAAACATACATCATGGTCTTGTTAAGCATGGCACAAATATCGTGATCGGATTCCCAACCCATGTCGAACTGTGCATCTCTGCTGCAGGTAATTTACGCAGGAACATGGTAGCCAAATAAATCTTTCGTAACGCTACTTGAGCTGTATCAGTCAGTAGGTTGTGGCTTCGGACTGGTGGAGTCGGAATGCCGATAGTTGTACACGGAACGTTCGTTGTGCGTGCTCGGCCGAACGATGATAAACATGTTTGCACTGGCACTACATTTTTAAGTACGGATGGGGCATGAATCATGTAGTCATGATGTTTGTAAGCGATCAAATATCGTGAGAAACTTTTGAATATGAAGAGCGATAGTTAATGAAAACGAATGACCAAATCCCAGGATGTGAGGTAGAGTCGGGGAATGGACTAGAATCGGATATTTCACTCGTAGGTAGATAAGAGCAATGTAATTTCACAAACATCTATAGAGGAATACAATTTTCAAATAGTGCAATGATGAACACAAAGAACGGTGATGATCAAGGTATGATATTCATCTAAATAATAACCCAAATAATATCAAGCGACCGACAAAGAAGGTAAAGTAGGAAAATGAAAAACGCCAAACCTATGCCAATGCCAACGCTATGCTAAAAGGCCGACCCAATGCAATATGTCATCCTCTCATCCCACACTCAACCTATCATTTACAAGGGCTTGTTGGGAACAACCTGACCACCGTTGCCGGGGATTGGTGGAGAGATGGAAGTGCCAGTGCCAGCAGCCTTAGCCTTATACGCAGCAAGGGTGTTGGGGCTGTTGAAGTTCTGGTTGATGACACCAGACATGCCGTTCTGGCAGTGGTTGCCGTTGGTCTGGGAGCAGTAGAACCAGAAGGGGTTCTTGTCTTTGACGGTAAAGGTGAAGACGTTGGGAGCCTCGCCTTGTGCGGTCACGAACTGGAAGCCGGAGAAGACGGCGTTATCGTTGATGGGGACGCAGGGCTTGTCGAAGGAGGATTGAGCGAAGGAGTGGTTCTTGGGGAGGAAGTGGACCTCGATCAGGTCACCGACCTCGGCGACCACGTTCTCAGGCTCGAAGTGAAGGCCATTGTTGGCAGTGGTGGAGCCAGCGAAGATGCGGTGGATGACACCGGTTGGAGGCGGGTTCTGGGGGGCCGCGGAAGCAAGACCGAGGATGGTGGTGGCGGCGAAAGCGATGGAAGTGAAGGCAACCATTTTGATTGTTCGGATTATGATGATTGAGAAGTTGGCAGCGAAGGTTGATTAGAGTAGCGATTAGACCTTAGGAAAGCTGAAAAGGAATCGAGATGAGATGATTAGATGTGTTGCTAAGATGTTGCTGTGATGATGAGCATATTCGAGCAGGAAAGGCTCATCTTTATATCCTCATCTTCTACACCGCGTCGCCATCAAGACTCATTTCGTTTGCAAACATTTCGGATGCATCATCTCCCGAAAGGCGGTAAGACAGCATGCTGTGCAATGTTGCTGATGTCAAGTTAGACACTGCCACTCGTAGACAAACTGGAAGACGAAGGAAGCCACGAGGACAAGAGTACGGTAACACAAGCCCTCTACTGCAAGGTGATCCTAGAAAAAAACAGTATGGCTCTAATCAAAGAACAGGAAATTGCTGATGCGATGAGAATAGCACTGAAAAAGCTGAAATAGCTTAGAGTAGGGCGGAGTAAAATGATGGTGGCTCAGCCGCAAGACTCGGCACCTGGACTGCGTGCCGAGGGATGAACCCCAGCTATCTTTAGGACTCGATTTAAGCTTATTTTTTCATCCGGGTCGACAGCGCTATGACGGAGCTGTCGAGCGCACGAGATCTAGATCCTTCCAAGGTCGCTGATGTATCATTGGAAATGTGTTTCGTTTCGCCCTAGTCGTTGCACCCGGACTGCATACCGCCGTAGCACCCGGACTGCATACCGCCGTAGCACCCGCAAAATCACCACCACCAACATCACCAACACGAAGCCACCCGCACGTGGCGTTCATGGAAAGAAGGCGAGCGAAGTCTGTTGTCTTTTGTTACCTTTCTAATCAGCCATCTAAAAATAGCACTGGTGAGCGTCTAGGTAAGGATGCGGCGTGTTGAGAAAACCAACAAAACCACCACGTCTAAAATACGTGGTCTCCATCTTTGGAGAGACTGGCGGATACCTGCATTCAGTTTGTTTGAAGAGGGCGACACAGTGAGCGTTAATTTCGATGAAACTGATGATTATTCGGTTGGTTTTTGGGTCAGATTATGATGGGGTGGTCGTGGTGGTTTGCGACACCAAAAGTTGATTGGGTTTCCGTGCATGAACTGGTGGACCACCAGGCACGTGTGCTAAGCCTTTGCAAGCGCATTCTAAAAGGGGTATATTCACGATGATCTTTCTTTGTAAGTGTGTCATATTTAGTACATCTTAGGATGTTCTCATCTAGGTTGACGACATCGTAAGAAAAGTAAAACTCAGCTGTGCCACTGGGCCTCGGGATGACGCCGAATAGCTCAGAAAGACACCAGCTTCGATTATTTCTCATAAAGCTAGGTGCTTCACATACATGAAGCTTATGAGACGTCTCAGCAGCATTCGCTCTTCAGCTAAGCAATAGTGGAGAGGCTGAACGGTAGCAGGGTTCGGATCATCGTCATGTGAGTTCAACTGTTCACCCTAGTCCCAGGTGTCATCCTCCACAAGCAGGAGCAATTGCGATTTCAGACAAACTCGTTTCAAGCGATTCCTCTCTAGGTCCTCGTTTTCACCCCCAACACAATATCAATCGCCGATTCAAGCCGATTCAAATATCTACCATCAGAGTCAACCTTGGGACACAACTTCGCGCTTACGGTGGCACAGCAGAGGCGTATTTTGGACTTTACGGGCGAGTAGAATAGGTTGCCTTGTTGTATATTGACTTGAGGAAATGAGAGAACAATACGTCATTGCCGCTTAAGCACGAAAGAAATCCTAGCGCTTGACGACAGCAACTTCGCCCTTCAGAGGCACACACCAGGCTTAAAAGACATTTGACAAATCGTAGAATCCTCACGCTCCAGACCCAAGGATTTCATATCTTATCCATCAGCTAGAGGTAGGACCATTTGCGTCAGCACCGCCCTTCTAGCTTCGGTTAGGCAGACATACCGTCTCATTCCACCTCCGGCGGGACACAAGTACATAACCTCCAATACTATCGCTATGGCTCTACGCTGCCTGTGGTTAAGACTACAAGAAGCTTCATGAAGCCAGATGTAGGTACCTAGACAGGACGATTGAAAATTCGGCTCGAAATGGAGCGTGGGGTGCAGGTTGAAGCCCCAGCTGTACCCTTCGTTGTCCTGCCAGAACTGGAAGTTGGGCTGTACGTGATGTCCTTCCGCTCTTTTATACTAGTCTTGCTAACTAGAAGACTGTTAACTTGAAGTGCATTGAAGACCTTGAGGAAACAGGCTCGAGACGTCGTTGCGCTGAGTTCATTGATGAGTGAAATAACGGAAATCATCCACAATATCTTCATCATTCACTGAAGTACAGACTCAGTAATGTTTTCAACTCCTCTCTAGGAAATACTGCGTTCGGAATCACCGGTCATCGATGACATAAATTGGCTCCTATGGTCATACATAGGCAGGTTTCGTCCCCAGCACGCCAGGTCTCTTGTGGAACAGCCGCAATGCTGAAGTTGACTCGTAATACCATAGCGACTGCTTCATTGGTTCCCTTGACAATCCAATTGTTGACCCGAGAGTGCTTGCGTCTTGAGGAAGAGCCTGTAATTTTGTCATATTTAAAGCCTGAATACGTTTTCTAGATAGTACTGATTTTTTTCTTGCTCACTGACTCAATTTTTATACGCACCTACGTCAGCAAATTTAATTCGATGCCGAATTCGAGAAATTCATGTGTGGTACGGGAGTATTTCCGATCCTTTAGGAGAGCCTCGACACAGCCGACTTTGTCAAGATACCTGAGCTGCACAATGTGGAGCTTCTGTTCCAGTCTGAGAGCACAGCCAATCCACCAGTATGTCGCTGTCTCAAAGGTGAAGAAGTGACTGGGGTCGCTGGATTTCAGCCTTAGCAGTAACCGGTTTGCCAAATACTGGTGTTGATTGAAACTGTCCAGATACTCCTTGGCAGTGCGGTGCATGTATTTGACCGATTTTCTTCCGGATTCAGCTTTGGGCGAGAGGGGCTCGAGTATGTTTCTAGGAACCTCCTGAATCGCAACACCAGTCGCGGGCTCATCTGCTCCACTCGCTCCTACATTTCTTTTCGATTAATGGGCGCAACCTTAGCCTGAAGGTATAATTTGGTATCGTAGTTATCTACAAACCAAAGATCGATGATCCTTGGGTTTTCGTGTGCTTTGGCGATCCTGAATAGTCAACAAGCGTGATTGTAGTAGACAGGTTCGAGTCGATCAAATAATTTGTCGAAGAGCTCCTCCAGATCAGCTGGCAGTGAATCCAAACGCGATTGTAGGTCCGACAGGTGATCTAAATTCGATAGTCCTTCGAGAAGAGAATCTACCACCAAATGTGCCCTAAAAATCGTCCCGGGGCTTTATCGAAGATGTTGTGGACAAGTGCATATGCATTTTCAGGATCACGCTTCAATAAGCGAGAATATACTTATTTCTTCGAATTCGCAGGTAACGTAAGAAGCGATATCGTTACACGTCAGGTGCTCGAGCAATAGACTCAGACGACTTTTGAATACGTCTTCGAAGACAAGCCGGGTTCGACTAGCTGTATAATTTTGATGTTAGGCTTTGCGCTATAGCGGTAATGAACTCTATAGGCTCTTTAGGAGCTCCCAGCGCGTCCAACCGTACGTACTACGGGTCGTAGTTTACGGCGTAGAAGTTTTCCCGCCAGCGTGCACAACCCGCTAGTGTACACAGAAATCTCATTATTCTAAACACTTCTAACTAGCTGTAACTTTATGCTATTAATTTTAATTTTTTGGATAATATTATTAATGTATTAAAAAATCATTTTTAATTTTAAAATTAATAAAATACCATTAATTTAGTACCAAAATTAGATTTAAAGATTTTGTTCTAAAATATAAAATTTTAATATAATAAATTATTTTGTAGTAATTTTAGTATAAAACTTATATATTTTTATTTTTATATATTATTTCCTTAAATAATTAATTTTTAATTGTAAATATATACATTATATATTAATATATTTTAACTTAAATTATATAGTTTTTATTAATTTTAAATATTTTTTTTAAGAAAAAAAAATTAATTATATAATAAATAGTATTTATAACAATACTTTTTATAAAATTTTAATATATTATATTGTTTATTTTAAAATATATAAATTTAATAATTTACTTATTATATAGTAAATATTATTTTACTTTTACTTTTACTTTTATATATTTTTAATAATATATTTATATATTGTTATGTATATAATATTATAAAATTATTATATAAATTATATATTTAATAACTTTGTTTTATATTTAAATTTTGTAAAATTCTTTATATTAAAATAGTAATAAAATAGATTATTTTCACAAATATAAATTATATTATATATTATATATTATATATATTATTATTATATAAAATAAAAGGCTATATTTAATTAACTAATTGTAAAAAAATTTTTAGTTAATTTTTACTAACAAAAATATACTATTATATTAAGTTAATAAATAGTTTTTATATTATAATTATATTTTATAGTTTAAATATAATTTAGAATTTGTATAAGTTAAAATATAATTAAATATAATATTTTATTAAATTATTTTATTATATAATATTTTTTAGTATATTTTAAAATTTTAAAAATTTAATTTAGTAAAATAATTATTATAATAGGGGATTAATATAGCAGCAAGTAAACACTTATAAAATAAATTAAAACTAAATTCTATTAAGCTAGAATATAGATAGTAAGCCTTTTATCTTATAATCTCAAATATTATTAAGGTGCGGGTGTAGTATAAGTGTGTTAATAATATTACACTTATATAATAACAGCACTACGCTAGTATAATAGTAGTATTATATTTATATCTTAAAATATATTATATATAGTAATATTTACCTAGGCGTTTTATATTATTATAATTATTTCTTTTTTCTTTAGATAGCTATTTTCAGCTATCAGCGTAAAAAAGATTTCCATATATAAAAAAGAAAAATAAATAGTATAAGTAAACAAAATAACATTATTAATAGTAAAGATAAGTAAAATAGTAATAGTAAATATTATTATTACTAAGAGAATATATCTCATAATAAAAGTTTACCCGTCCCCTAATTTTAAGACCTTAGGTATAATATTTTTTAAAACTTGATTTTTTTATTAGTGTTTAACCAGTATTCACCTGGCATTAATATAACTTCTAATATATAAAATATAATTAAGAACCTAGTATATACTAGCGCTATTATTCTGTTTTAGTATTATTAATTTATTTAGTTTTAATTTTTACTTACTTAACACGCTAGCTTAGCTATTAAACTTAAATAAAAAATCTATCTTTAATATTTAAAGAGGATTAATCAAACTGCCTTTCTGTATATCCTTAAAAAGGATAAAGTAAAATATAAATACTATATAAAGCAGCATAAGCTCTATAATAAGATATAGTTCTTATTATATTCTTTTATTACTTTAGTATTATTTCTTTAGGTGTTTATTAATAGTAATATTAACAGATTCCTGTTAAATTCCGCTTAGAGATTAACTATTTTTTTACTTAGTATAAGAGACTAAAGACTAAGCAGGATAAGAATCTCTTTACTTAACTAAATAATATTTTAATAATAGCGTGTTGCTCCTACGTTAAATGTGTAAAAGCAGTAATTAACTAGAAAACTAAATAAGAATTTTAAAAGAAATCTAAAGATAATAATATCTAGTTAGTGTAGCTGAATATATTAAAGAAAATTACCTCCTCTATCAAGGGCCTTTTTAATATTAAGTAATATTAAATAAGACTTTCTCTTTAAGTAGTGTTTTAATATTATTTTAATAGTATTTAGGCTAGTCTTCCCCCCCTTAGTAATAGCAATACAGTAAGTAAGGAGGTAGAAAAGAAAATAGAAAAGAAAAAAAATAATAATAATAAAGATAATAATAATAAGAGTCTAGAGCCTAGTACTTATGCTTTTTAGAAAATAAAAGCTAAATAAAAATAGAGTACTAGTAGTACGTTAAAAGGTTCTACTTATAAAAAATCTAAGACTACTAGTAAGTAGAGAGCTAACTAAGAGGAAAGTTAAAAATTATAAAAGTAATACTAGTATAATAATAGAGAAGTAATAAAGTAATACTATATATATAATAAGTTTATAATAGTTAAGCGCTATCTCTTCCGTCTAATTTTAATAGAAAAATAAAGTTTTATACTTTAATTCTTTACTTCTTTTTAATAAGGTGACTTCTTACTTGCTTTTAAAGTCTTAAATAAAATCTTAATTAATATCTTGTTTTAATACCTACTTATTATACTATATAGGCCAGCCTTTC